>MU016337.1:0-29228 GCA_011076525.1 Nettapus auritus
AGTGAAAACATAAAATGTACAAATAAATAAATAAATAAATAAATAAATAAAAGGAGTCCCTGTCACATAAAAGTGCAAATATAATTGAAAGTGAAATTCTAGTTCTGAACTGAGAGATCCAGTGAGTTTATATTTAGTGAAAATGCATATAGAAAGAGAGATAGTATATATATACCATAATTTATCTTATATCTGCACATTCATTTATCATCTTATTCTGTTGGAATTTTCTTGTTTCCTCAAGGTGCAGGGATAAAAATTCTTCCTCAAAATATCCCTACTAGAAGCAACAGTTATTGTAAAAAGGTATATTATAGAGAATTAAAATAGTTCATTGCATTAAAAAAAAAAAGAGAGAGAGAGAGAGAAGTAAATTAATTTAAAAAGAAATGGCTAAGAACTGTTTCCTATTTGATGTTGTTTACACTTAAAAGAGAGATTTTGTGACACTAGCACTCCTTTTAATGCCACAACACAAGCTTTAAATATCGCTGAAGGAAACCTTTTTCTTTTTCTTTTTTTTCTTTCTTTCTTTTTTTTTTTTTTTTTTTTTGTGAAATGTTGAAAAAGAAACCTCAGTAGAACATTCATTGTTTTCATCTCTTCTACTATTTTATCTTCTGCTCTATGTTATTTTATACATACTTCTGTGGTGAACTTCAGCAACATATAATATAGATCTATTTCAGCTAGCAGTAGGTTGACAAAAGTCCCAATTTTAATTAAAGCTCAACCAAACCTCCTGCCTAGAATATATGATACTTAAAGCATTGGTTTTAAGTCTCTTATCTTCCATTTCAAAAGGGAGACAACGGAAAATGTGGGCTTGCTGCAAAATGGATCTGGGAACCTGTGATAAAGGACATACACGTGGTGTGGGGGGAGTAAAGAAGATGGAGACACTGTTATCAGTGGTGCTCACTAACAGAACAAGAAGCAATGGATATTAAACGGAAGACAAGAAGTTCCTCCTGAATATAAGATATTTTTATTTTACTCTGAGGGTGATCCACCACTTTCCTAGAGGAGCTGGAGAGTCTTCATCCTTGGAGTTATTCAAACACAGGTTGGAAGCACTGCTGAATGACTTGGTCTAGGTGGTCCTGCTTTGAGCAGGGCATCAGACTAGATAATCACTGACCTTAATGTTCTGTGCTTCTGTGAGGCTGCCGTCCCTGTGTTCCAGAAGAATTGAGATAGTGGCTGGTAGAGTGAACTGGAAGAGGCAAAAAATTTGATTTGACCTTTGTGCAACATCAGAATTTAATCTGTGCTTTAGGAGATAATCTTCTATTTAGAGAGAGATGAGCTGTATGATCTAACAGGGCTTTTCCATTTCCAGCTCCCTTGATTCTTTGATAGATCTCACACAGTCAAGGCTACTCAGGGAACAAAAAATGTAGAAAACAATGAATTTTCTTAAATGTTGTCTTTATATAAATAAAATAAATAAATATCTTAAACTATCTTTTTGAATTAAGCTTATGTGATATATTTGCCTCAGTCCGTATGTGGTAGTGGCTAAATTGCCTTCTTTCTCTTTTAAGTTGTACAAAAGTAAGAGCAAGAATGATTATTCAGTACAAAAGTAGAAGAAGAAATAATTTAAATATGCTTCAGCACACCTGATGCCCGATTTCTATAGATGTTCAAGTGGTTTTGAACTGATGAGGAAGAACATGACGGCTACATTAATCATTTAGAGACATACACTAATTTATAAATGCTTCTCTTTCCTTCAGCTTTCTGCCAAGTTTGAGTTTCAAAAATAGAATGGAAAGTGGAACTAAGTGTAACAAGCATCTACATGGAGATGTTTTTTTTTTAATGAATTTTAAAAGAAAAATTTCCACACCTACAGCTTTTCTTTTACATTCCTGCTGCCTATTTTTCCTATTTCTAAGGGTGTATTTTAAAAGGTATTTATCATCCTGGTAGTTAAGCCTCTTTCCTTTCAACGCCCTCTTGTCTGTCACTAAAATATACACTCTCAATGATACTTTTTGCAGTTGGATTACTGAGATCACTCTTTTTTTTTTTTTTTTCCTGATGTCAACTCAGAAGTGAGGAAATAAGATTAAAGGCTGCTCCTCCTTTTCACCACTATATGCTTTTTTTCATCCAGGTAGATGTGAAATTAAAAAGTTATCTGACCTGTACATTAGCCCTATGGGTCAAGACAGTGAGGCAGATGCTCTGTGTGCATTTATACTTTGTGTTAATGGCAACCATGGTAACTGGGATGAATGCCAGGAAACTGTTATAGAGTCTTACAGCAGAATTGACTGTGTTCTTGACATACCTGTACTGGTCCACCCGTAGAGCAGACTTCTGATTCAGTGGCCTGCTTCCCCTCTTTCTGGGGATTAATCCGTATAATGGTGTCTCAATTGTGCCAGATTTTCTTCCTGCAGATATTGCAATCATTCTGTGGAAATTTACTCTTTCTAACTGGATCTTTCTTAATTCATGAGACTCTCTGTGAGATCATATTTTTAAATTTTATCTTAATCCCAACTAGTCAAAAATAAATAAATAAAAAAATATAATGCCATTTGTGAGATGAGCTGCTACCTCAGTTGCCAGGGAAAGAGACTTGAGGTTTAGCTATGAATGTCTTAGAGAATTGAGAAGAAATAAATTATTCTTCCCAGGCACTGCCCTAGGACCATCACAGCAGTCTGTCTGTCTCCTGTCTTTGCTGTCTTCCTTCGTCTGGCCACACTGGCTTTCCCCCACAGCTGCAGCAGCATTGGTCCCAGCACCCTGCTGCTCTCTGGGTTCATGCTGGCTCAGCAGCAGACCACACTTAGAACAATGGAATCATAAGATCATTTGAAAGCTAAGCAAAAGCCTGAAAGACAGGAGGGTGGTTTTGTACTTTTTTCTGTGGAAAAAGTAGTGGTGGTGAAGTAATTAAAAGACAACCATAACAGAAAGCTGTGGAAGAGGTAGGAAGAAGGGGAGCCATAGACTTGGAACGAGAAGTGTGGGAGCTCTGAGGGAGACAGAGAGAAAAAAAGCTACAGAAAGATGGGAAGGAGAGAGATATGACTAGGGAGGTGTCAGTTCTCTTAACAGGAAGACACTTTTCTTGTCAAAATATTTCCCAGCCTGCTAGATAAGTCTGAAGCTTCACTGAGGGCCTTAAAGAAGTGCCCAAACATGGAGAATCTGAGCTTAATCTCCTGGCATTGTTATCAGTCAGTGATCCTCAATGGCAGCCATGGACTTGTGATGGTGTAACTGAAGTCCCATTAAAATATTCTACAATATTCTAAAATATGACTACAGCAGCGTTTAAGGTTCTCAGTCCAGAGCCTTAACCTTAAACAACTTTTACTGGCCTCAGAATAATGTTTTTTATATGTTTGGCCCTGGTATTAATATCTGATCAAGTGAATGAATCTGGAGTAGATCTGTAGTCTTTCTCTCTCTCTCTTTTTTTTTTTTTTTTTTTTCCTAGTATTTTTCCAAGGCATTTATATTTATATAGAAAATATAAAATAAAATTCAAAATTCTCTTTTGGGATCACATCCAAACTCATCTGTGTAGGGTCTGTCATGGTAATAAATGTGCATTTGTAGTGGGTTTACGTGGCAAGGTTTTCGTAGGAGGAGGGCCATAGGGGTGGCTTCTGTGAGAAGGATCTAGAAGCTGCCCCATGTTTGGTAAGGGCCCCACTGCTGACCAGAGCTGAGCCAATAAGCAATGTTGTTTTGCGCCTCTGTGAGAGCATATTTAAGACCGGGAAAAAACCGCTGCGCCACTCAGCAGCTGGGAGGGTGAGAGGAGTGAGAAACAGCCTTGCAGGCGCCAAGGTCAGTGAAGAAGGAGGGGGAGAGGTGCTCCAGGCGCCGGAGCAGAAGTCCCCTGCGGCCTGTGGTGAGGACCATGGTGAAGCAGGATGTCCCCCTGCAGCCCATGGAGTACCACGGTGGAGCAGGGATCCACGCTGCAGCCCGTGGAGGAGACCACGGTGGAGCCTGTGCCCCGAAGGAGACTGCGGCCTGTGGAAGACCCCTGCCGGAGCAGATTCCGGGCCGGACCTGCAGCCCGTGGAGAGGAGACCACGCAGGAGCAGGTGACCTGGCAGGAGCTGCTGCCCGTGGGGGACCCAGGTTGGAGCAGTTTGCTCCAAAGGGATGGATCCCGTGGTACGGACCCATATATGGAGCAGTTCTTGAAGAGCTGCTGCCTGTGGACAGCCCACGCTGGATCAGTTTGGCAAGGACTGCATCCCGTGGGTGGGACCCCACAGCACAGGGGACAAGAGTGACCGAGAAGGAGCGGCAGAGAAGTGCTGTAGACTGACCATAACCCCCATTCCCCCATTCCCCTGCGCCGCTCGGGGGGAAGGAGGTGGAAGAGGGTGGATGGGGGGGGAAGGTGCTTTTGGTTTCTTTCCTTTGTTTCTCACTTCTCTAGCTTGTTAGTAATAAGCAATAAATCTTACTTTCTCTCTATGCTGAGTCTGTTTTGCCCGTCACGATAATTATTGCGTGATCTCCTAGTCCTTATCTCAACCCTTGAGCCCCTTTCATCGTATTTTCTCCTCGCTCCTCTTTGAGGAGGGGGAGTGAGAGAGCAGTTGTTGTGGAACTCGGCTGCCCACCCGAGTAAAACCACCACAGCATTCAAGGGTCTTCTAGTTCATGAATGATGCTGCTTATATTGTTTTCTGATTTGTTCCATTGTTCAAAAGAAAAACTCTAAGCATATTCATTTTTATTCTCCAAGCCCCTGCCAAGCAATTTTGTCACTTTTCTTGCTTTCCTAGATCCTCCCCCCCACCCCCAAAAAAAAAGCAAACAAACAAACAAAAAAAGGCAGCCTCATAATTTCCCCAGCTCTACCTTTAAGAAAGGTAGACACACACATTGTGTCTATGCTCCGAACAAAATTATACTCTGATCTAGTTCTGAACATTACCATATGGTTTCAACAGCTACTTTTATTCCCAAGCATGGTGTACTGCAAATTCCCCACTGCACTGCTGGCATGACTTCCCACCTAGGAATGTCATTCAGTGATTTCAAAGCCTTGCTATGTACAATGTCATTAACTGGAGGAATGGTATGAATCAACACCATTACAATGAACCTTGTGAGCTGAACTCCAGAGGGGCTTGTTTCTCACAAGCTGAATTTCCGACTATACACTGCATACTTCAAGCAATATAAAGATAAAAATTATAAAGAAATGTTTAGATGTTTAAAGTTTAGCAGAACCATATTAAAATACATTGAATCAAGATATTTATTCTAAAAGGCCAGTGATAGATGGCATCAGTCTTTCTCGTTTACTTTCATTTCTATGGAAAATGTTAGCAATTTTCCTGTTGCATGGTATTTTCATTATTAAGTCAAGAAGCAATGATTGGCTTATTACTGCAGAAAAATTTAGCATTTGTCTCTGATTGCAGTAACACTGAGAGATGTCAAAGATGTATGAACATAATACTACCACTTACTAATGTCCAGCTCAAACATTCATTGTATGACTGCAATTTCTTTCATCTTGTAGTTCTGGAAATTACAAGTGTGAGAACTACCAAGTAAATGAAATAGGAAGGAACAATAACTGTGAAAAGCAGTTTGTTGATTTAGCTGCCCTTTTCCTGCACATACTGTAAATGGGAAAATCTGTAGTGTAAGTGCTCTACAGTTCTCAGCTACAGGGAAAAGAGAATTTCCAAAACACTTTTTTTGGTGAGAGGAGAGTTTTCTTTGGTGATTTTTCTAGCACCTAAGGCTCTAGAGGAGGAGTGTTATCTATCATTTTTACCAGTGCTATATGCGACCTTGGTTATGAAGCTCATTCATTGTTAATGTTTGGTACGTTTCACTTTAAGTGTTTCAGAATTTTTCAGTCATTTATGTGATGAGCATGCTACAATCTAATTTCTATGACTCATTTTTTTCCTCTTTCTTTCCTTTTTTTTTTTTTTTTTTTTTTTTTAGCATGGTAGAAGCAGCAACAATGAAATCCAATAATATTTCTGTGCAAAACCACAATACATAAAGACTAGTTTCCAGGTAAGTACTTGTACAGATGGTTTCACCCTTAAAATAAAACTTTGTTTTATTGTCTCTCTCCTCTCCTTCTTCAAGTCCACATTCACATGCACACTAGGATGATGGGATAAGGATTCCCATGACAAATACAGCTTCACAGGTGATCACAGCAATGTATTTCTGACTTCAATCCCAGGATCAGATATGTATGTATATGTTTGAAATCACAAAATCCCCCCAAAATAGTCATTGTTTGTCTTGCTTCTTGTTAAGAAATGCTCACAAACGCCTATAATTTTACTCATTGCAAAAACAAAACAAAACAAAACAAAACAAACAAAAAAAAACCACCTCTGCCTTACAGCACTGCTTGAATTCCCTCTGTAGCCAGGCTAATACTTTATGTGGTAGGGTTTTTTTGTTTTTCACTCTCATGCTCGTTTCAAAATGGCCCCCATTAGTTTTGAATTTGTAGTGAAGTTAAAATTGCTTTTTAACTTACTATGATTTTGCAGGTTTTTTCTCCAATTTTTTCTCCAATTTTTCTCCAGTTTTTTTTTTTTTTGCAGATTTTTTCTCCAATTCACATAGTTATTATTTCTTTGGTTTCTTCATACTTAATACTCTAAGTGTTATTATCAGCAGTTCAGTTATCAGTTATCAGTTATTATCAGCAATGAAATCTATGCTGGTCAGGCACTACAGTGGCAATACAGTAAAAGAGTCAGTCTTTTACACTGATTTTTTATCTGTATGAAATCACAATTAGTGAAGAACATAAATGGAGTACATACCCAAAGAACTGAAAATGGAAATACTAACTTGAGTCAAGATCAACATCTTTGAAATTATTTAAAAAAAAAAAAAAAAGAGGATTTTTTTTTTTTACAAGGAAATGTTTTTTTGTTTGTTTGGTTTTGGGTTTTTTTTTGGTCAAATCTTTTTCTTTTTTTTTTTTTCTTTTTTTTTTTTCTTTTTTTTACTTTTTTTTTCTTTTTTTCTTTGCATAAAATGAGAGTTGAATAAAAATATCCCCTAAGTCTGTATGGTTTAGATTTTGCTACTGAAATTCTGGTAAGCTTCAAACCAGCAATATTAACACAGGTAATGGATTTCATGCTGTGCTCTAGTACATCAGGGAGTATTCTCTCTAGCTATTACTGGTTGAAAGGAAGATAAAGATTCCTATTTTCTAAATAGGAATCCTTGCTTTCAGTGAAGCAGGATTTCCAGCTTCACTTGAAAAGAAAGTGCCAAATTCTGCCAGATATGGGAAGAGATTATTTCAATGGGAATTGCTCAGACGTGGGGGAAGAAGGATTAGATTTTGACCCCAACCTACTTAAAAGATTTGATTTTGAAGTAACAGCTAAAGACAAACTAATAATTCAGCAACTGCTTTAACACCACATAGCCTGTTTCTAAGCCTAGGCTTTCTCCTTTACCAATCTGAGTCTGTGGTTTGCTCTGTACTGCTCAGCCCTTAAGATTTGGTTTGCTTCTGAGGCCAGTGCAGTCTCACTTTTGAAATGTCAAAGGTTTAAAACTCCCAAAGGCTAATGATCATTTCTTGAATCCCTTTCTAAATATCAAATGATGTGTCCTGAAGTCAGTTGTGCCAAATTTTATTCCCTCCTTTCCTAAGGGAATCTCTTGGAAGAAGGAAAGTTCTTTTCAGGAATCATTTCAAAAAAAGGATTTTTTTTTTTTACCAATCCAGACAGAACAAGGACAAACCTATTAATATAATGGCAGGCAATTTAATCATGCTTGAAGCTGAAAGATTAGAAAGTCCATAAACCGACACGTGACAAGATTTGGAGTATCTCCTACAACCCTAAATATTTGGAGGCATAGGCAAAACTGCTGTCAGGAGGTGCAAAAACTATTTCCATGTCAAAGGCTTTGTTCACCAACTGGTAAAGCCTATAGCAGGAATATCTAGAAAATAAAAGCCTGTCACATTTAATTTTTGGTGTTTCTTTTGCAGTCAATTCCTTGCCCCTGCAGAAAACCATGCATTTTCCAGAGCAACAAATTGCGTTAAATCTACATTGGTCTGGGAGGATGTACAAAATAAACCATTTTACTAGCTACAGAGTGTCTCTGATTCCTTGCTTGTGAAAACACTACAACCAGAATTGGAATGGCTCCAGGTATGGGACAGATCTCAGCCCTTCCACAATAAGTGGACTCAGAAGGAGTGGAAGCTAAAAACTTAGGTAAACCACTTCCAGGAATGAGGTCATTCACCATATCATGTTATTCGAAGCAGAGCTGGCTTATCCAAAAAGCCTTAATTTTAATGAAAATAAAAATAGCAGTAGATGATTCACTATGAACCCTACTCTGTATTACAAAAAAAAAAAAAAAAAAAAAAAGGGGGGGTCTTTTATTAGTCTGGGGAGGATGGAACAAAGTATGTAAGTATATTCAGCCTGTAAGTAATTATTGTGAAAGTTCTTTTTTACTATTTTCATTTCTTAACATTTTATTCAAACTTATTTTATAGCCCTATAAAGTTTGATAAAACTGTATTTGGTGCTTTATCTATATATTGATCAGCGTGTTTATAGGGAAATTACTATGACTTCTGCCTGAACAGCAAGAAGTTATAAATTAAACATAAAAAAAAATACATACTGAGAGTCCCATTTTATTTTATAATCTATAACCCATTACTTTTCTTCAATTAATTTGCCTAAATGCGCCCAATATTTTTGTCACTTCTATATAGTTCCACTAGAGCCTATTCAAGTTACATATTTTTAGTGGATAAGCAAGTAACAGTGGCAATTACTGTACATTAGCCTGATTGGAAACAGAAGTGACAAGAGCTCTGCTTTGTTGAGTGAAATTCAAATCTGATGTAACTCAGAGAAAAAGGACTTGAAGTTTTTAGTCTAGTGACTAATGTCAGGATAGACTTCATTTTGTTACAGTCTTATTTCTTTTAGTCTCTATCCCACAGATTTGTTCTTAAATTAAACATAAAGATAAAAAAATCTGTTTAGGGAGGCTGGTGCAAACTGTTCTACTAACCTGACTGTAAACTGCTAGAACTTTGAATTTGACTTCTCTTCTAGGTCTTTTCTGTCACGTATAAAAATTATATCAATTAGCTCCTTTGTACTTGCAAATTTTCCTCTGCTCTACTAATAGATGGAATAGGTAATTTAGAGCAACACTGGGTGTATAGATTTGTTATGTGTTTTCCCCTTGGAAACTAGCAAGCTATTTTTCTTACATTAATCTCTCAACATTGGAGCTATGCAGGTTAGGCTGTTATGCAGCCAAAATTTCACCTCAAATCAGAACGAAAACAAGACCAGCAATTTTAAATAGGTAAGAAAAACTGCAGATAGACACATAGTTTGCCATTTCATTCACATATTGCAAAAGCCATTTCAGTGGACCTAGCATCTCCTAAGTCCTGAAAGCATTTTTACCCACCTTTTGCAGACTCAGAAAGCTAGTAGTAACTAGAGATCTGAACTGACATCTTCCTACACATCAATTGCTGCTGTATTCCAGTGAAGTCCGGCAATGCATGACCTGTGCTGGATAAGGCAGATAATTCTGAGCAGCATTCTTGTCCTGATACCAAGAGACAGCTGCTCTTCATATCCTTATTCCTATGTTCCACTGCTTAACTGGCCTTCCTGTTAAAAAATATGTAGTTTATTCATAATATGAGCTTGTCTGTCTTTTAAATGCTACTAATTTATTTATTTATTTATTTTTTTCTGTCTTTCTCTACTAGATTAGAAAGCCCATTTGTATATTTCTTGAAAGGACCTTACTTACCACAGATATGTTTTCTCTCAGTTGTCTCCTCAATTAACTAAGCACACTGAGTTCTCTAAGGCATCTTCTCTAATTTGTGAATCTTCCTTATAATCTTCTCCAATTTTTCAGCAAACTCACAGAAGTATTTTCTTGTGTGGCTTTAATTCAGTAAATCAAACCAAAAGGTGGTTCTCAGTTCCACAGACCTTGTGTACTAAAAAAAGCCAAGAGAGGGATGCAGAGGCAGAGGGAAGTACAAGGAGCCAGTGGGACACCAGAGCTAGCATGATAAGCAGTTATCTCAGCACACATAGGGATTGACGAGTATTTTGTAGGCATCATGGCAAAGGAGAGCTTTAATGAGGGATTTGAAGGAGGATAATGATGTAGCTTCACAAATGTTTACAGGGAGCTTCACCCAAGCATAAGTAATTAGTGCTGATAATACTTCCTATCTTCCATGGGCTTAGAGGTTTGAAAAGGTGTCTGAATGAGCTAGATTAGGTACCCTAGGCAGCAGACAGAAAATAGTGTGACAGTATACAGCTGCAAACACACCCAGATTCTCCACACAGTTAATTAGTCAAGCTCACACATTATATTGTTTCCAGTACTGTGTTATTCAGAGGTAGCAGAGCTGTATTTCCATGTGTCAGTGCACTGGTGCTGTGTGGACCTTCTCTAAATGCCTGTAGGTTGTGGATAGTGAAATACAGTAGGATTGTTTCATTTACTTTCTTCTGAATCTGAAAGTTTCTTGATAATACATTGCCTTTTCTGGCTCATATTAAGACCGGGAAATAACATATTGATTTTGTGATGCCAGTGAAGAAATGTGAACCTGTCAACATCTATGGTCCCTCCATCCAGCAGCCTGATCCTCCATCTCTCTGCCAACTGTAAAGTGCTGAAAAATAGTGCTATTTGGAGGGACAAAAATAAAATATAAAATAAAATAAATAAATAAAATAAAATAAATAAAATTTTGGACAATTAGTCAACATTCAGTCTGCCTGCAACAGTTCAGTAGTATATAATGAAACTGCTTTTTCTTTGTGTCCAGAAATGTTCCCTTCTGTTCTGAAACTAAACAATTCTGGTAGCAAGCTCCACATAGCTACATAGCTACAATCAGTTCAGTCCAGTACCAAAATAATTTCTGATTAAATATTCTTCATTTTTTGGATGTGACTGGTTTGTACCCAGTCTATGTCTTTAGGTCTAAATGTCATGGTTCATTGCTCTCTCCTTCTGATGATTGTGAACTGTATCAAAATTCAGCCACAAAACAGCACACAAGTTCAGCAAATTTCACATAAAAGAATGGGTCCCTTGTTGCAGCTTTGAATCTTCTTGGGTTCCTATCTAAAATTAGGTCATTTCAAAAGCAACTGTTGTCCTTGCCATGTCTGAACATTTTTTTTTTTTTTTTTGAGCTAACTCTGTACACAAGAAGAAATCTTAGTCTTTATCCCTAGTGGGTTACTCTTTGTGGTGACATTATTTTCAGATTTGAGCTTAAAGCCTCCTGAGAGATTCTTGGTCTTGTTGTCCCAAGGACAAAGGACTGTGCCTAGGCCCAGAGCAGGAAGAGAAGAGGAGCGGGAAAGATCCATACAATCCATACAGGCTGGTGCACTGCTCTTATGCTGTAGAGGGGCCATGGGAATAGCAGGAGCAAAATGTATTGCTTCTGGGATATCCATCTGTTCTCTTGCAGCTATTCCAAATAACACTGCTCCTGGAAGTACTATTGGAAGCATTTGAAAGATGCATGATTTCCAGAGGCCTGTCGGGATCGATTAAGAAATAGGCTGTGGCTATACTGCCATTCCCAGAAGGCTGCCTGCCCTGGGCAGCTCCTTCTTTTGCCCATACCTTAAGCCAGGTCTGCCTATATTTGTATGACATGAAAATGTGATCTTTAATTTCTATCAGATCCAAGTCTGAATTTGGAGAGATAGGATGAAACACCTAGGCATTAGGAAGAACGCACATTATTCACGAATTCACTATACCTAGGCAGTTCCCAATGCAAAAGACATTATTTTTAAAATATTAAAGTGGAGTTCTGACTCCACTTTAATATTTTAGGACTGAATCGTCAGTAGGGGTTTTCCAAAACAGATGTGCAGATCTGGCTTCCCCATGTGGTAGGATTTCCCTCTAGCCTTAAAACCAATGTTCTTTAGTCAGAGAGACCTATACCTTCTGGTCTGATACAGAATATTTTTGTCTGCAGGATCTTGCCAACTTAGATGGCTCTTGTGAGATGGTGGATTACAACCAACAGAGGAAGCAAAAGGCACATACATGCAGCTTTCTGAAGACAAGAGAGTAGAATAGAAGAGTAAACTATCCTAGTCTTAAAACAAAGTTTTAAAGCAAGACAGATCATTGCAGCACAGGAGAAAAAAAACAAAACAAAACAAAAAAAAAACTGATTTCACCCAGCTTAAATTTTCTAGTTATGAAGATTGGTTGCTTACTTTTCAGAAATAACCATTGTAACCACATAGTTCTGTCCTTATCTTCTGAGATAAAGAGACTTGATGAGAGATAATGTAAGTAATCTGACTGGCCGATGCATGCTTTTAATTTTCTTAAAATAGTTAAAACAAGATAATAAAATACAAAGAATTCTTCTCATTAATAAGAATGATAGAATAATACTCTGTCTCTCCGCATGACTGGGATACTAATCCAATCATAGATTGATTTCTAGGGAAAAAAAAAAAAAAAAAAAAAAAAAAGTTAAAAATTTACAAAATCTTAAGTCATCAGCTCCTTCTAACTTATCTCTTGTCCTCGTATAGAATCTTCTTGCCTGATATTGCTTAATTGTGCTTCAAAATTTTGACTTTCAAGAGATTGTATTGTCATCTCTTTATATCAAAATCTGTCTATTTAGATCAAGGGTCTCTCTTCTGTATTCGCTGATAGAAGGAAACAGTAGAGAAAAATCTCAGAACTTCCTTCAGTTAACATAGAGACTTAAATGGAATGGACTTACATTATACTTTTGGCCAGACCATCTAAACCCTATTGTCACAAAAATCCCTTCATTTTCACTGTAAATATTGCTGATTAAGGAGAGAAAAACTTACTAAGGAGAGACAAACCTGTCTACTTCCAAATTCCTACCCTCTGTCCCTTAATCTATCATTTTTGAAGTGACAACATTGCTCATCATCTCATCCATTACATGCAGTACCAATGGAAACTTTGCACAAATCAGACTGAGCTTGAAGAACATAGGCACTGATGAAGAGAATAGTCTAAATAGAGAATAAAAGTCTAAAATTGGGAGCTGAGCTAGTAAACTGTAGCTTACTTGTTTTAACTAATTCAGAGGTCTAGGTTTTTTTTTATTTTTTTACTTACTTCTTAAAGCCATTTCACATTGACTCTATTTTGTTTTCCAGCTTTCAGAGTGAGAAACAAATCTAGTTTATCCCTATTGTTTTTGTACTTTTATTCAAAACCACTTTATATTAGACATTTTTAAGTCTAGTGCACATTACTTTTTTAACATTCAAACTGAATTTAGAAAGATGAAGGAAAACATTACAATGCATTTTGTCCGTGCAAAGTTAACTGACTGCAAACATATAAGCTGTAATAAGTTTAAATTATTATTTATTTTTTTTTAAAATCAAATTCACTTTCCTCAAAAGTGTATTTCAAAATGAAAGCAAAATGCCTTTACTTTGGCATTTAAAATTGTGCTGTGGTTTTCAATCAACTGTGACTTTCCCTGAAGGAAAAGTCCCAGTTTATGTTCAATGCAATACTTCAAGCTTCAGAACCTCTGATATTAGCATGAGATGAAGAGTCAGGTAGGCAGGAATTGTTTCTATTCTGGAGATTAATTTGTAAGAATTTTGTCTCTTTTTGCCACATTGAGAAGAGGGAGCCTTTTTCTTCAAGATAAAAAAGATCCTTGAAATCCTCAATAAGGAGGGTGTAGTCACTGAGAGAGAAAAATGCAGAATAGAGTGGAAAAATAAATGTATACAAAATAAAGAAGCATCAAGGATTTATTCTTTACTACCTGTAGCAGGAAATTAAATCCTTTCCTATGGTCAGTCCACTAGTTTTCATAGACAGCTTGGCTGGGATGCAAACCAGACAAGATATATGAAATGCAGGAAACCAGAGAGAAAACTCATTAGAGAATTCCTATTTACCCAGAGAAGGACAACTAGTTAGATAAACTGATGATGACAGAACTGCAGGGTTTGTGTACTGAACCCTTCCTAATTCCTCTCAAAAGAAAGAACACTAACATTGCTATTACTACTCCTAATTAAGTATGCAACATTGCAACACTATTTCTTGGGTGGGTTTTTATTTATTTATTTTTCAGGAGGATATAATTTGGACAAATGTAATCAAGAACTGGAACTTCAGAAACTAATATACAGTCCTAATGTCTTCTCTCATAGAGGGCTGTATGAGGGATAAAACTGTCCCATTTAATTTGAAGATGGAAAAAATCAATTCATTTGTCTGGTTCTCCTGTATAACATTTAAAATTGTTGCCTGAAGTAAGGTTTCTACTTCTTCAGATAAATTTAATTTTAAAAACACTATGTGCTCACTGGGGAAAAATTACACAGCCTAATAGAGCTTGCTCTATTCAGTTCTCATATTCTTCTTTCTGTATCACCAAGACAATACATGTATATTTTGTTGTTTCTGTATAAGGCAGAACCGTCTTGTTACTTCAGTGTTCTCTCCATTTATATTTCAACACTTTCAGAAAACATATTCTCAAGGAAAAAAAAAAAAAAAAAGATTGCAAAGGTAAAGGAAAAGTTCAAAGTTCAACATAAGTTTTCAAAGGACATTGTTATCCTTCTTGACTTATATAGTTTTCTATTTTGTTGAAAACATCTATATTATTCTGTAATTTCTATGCTAGCACTTCAGAAACTATATACATGGATGTATATAGGATGTATTTGGTAGTGTTGATACAAATACACTGTTCTGGAAACTCTGAGAAATCTTTAACCTTAGATCAGACTGTATTAGGTATCAGAAATCTGTCAAAAGCTGTAAGAAATGAACAACTAAAAAAGGTTTGCATCTTAGATTAGATTTAGAAAAAGAATATGAGAGTGCCAAGCTGCATAACAATAAGATTAGATTGCTATGTTGGAGGGAAAAAAATATTTTGCAAGTATGTCCCAGGTCATAGAAATGGCCTGAACAAAATAGACCACTGTAAAGATGACAATACAAAACCTAATCAGTGTAAGAAAGCAAGAAGTTTAATGAAAGAAAGTGCAGAGTTCAATGGTGCTCTGCTTTTCAGCAAAATCACAATATTAAAGAGAATCTAAACCATTCTGTAAATTCAGCACAAAAGGACTGAAACTATGTTAGAAGAAAAAGAGTTTAAAAGAAGAATCTTTTGTGAGAAGTGTGTGTATTCCAACAACAACCTCTGGTTACTCTGAACTTTGGAGGAGACTTCAGTTCATACACACCTATTGATCATGTTATGTGGTTAATGTGATATCTAAAAATACTAGAAATAATTTTGAAGGTAAAGCATTTAAAAGGTAAAATTTTATTTATATATGTAGGTAGAGTATGTTCTACTAATTCACAAGATGGATTCTTTCTACTGAGGAAAGTTGATGGTGAAACAAAATCTTGAAAAGACAGTTTGAATTGTTGCAGGAGAGGGAATATATATTATAGGGCAGAAGGTATGTCAGACCCTAAATCTCTTTGACAGAAGTTATAGTGAAGTCTATACAGAAGTCTGAGAAGCTGGAAAGTGAAAATGACAAAGTAGGACTAAGTGAAAGTACAGAATAGTAAATGTGTCACAAGTGAACTTAGGGATGGAGTAGACACATGGACAAAGCCACACCACTCAGTGCCATAAAATTAAGAATTCTTTTGCTCACCAGGATGGGTAGTGTGGGTGGGTAGTAATTTCTGTTCTACAACACCCCTGTGCACAGTGTATAAGTACACTCCCACCAGCCCTGATCTTGGGTCTAGCACTGCTCCTACTGTGAATGGCACTACAGTCATGAATCAGCAGGACTTGCCACAGCTGACTAACATTCCTGAGCCTGGGCTTTCACATGGCATTTCCACCCTTGGCTCCTCTGCATTATGCTGGGAAACCTTCAGGGTCTCCAGGGTCTTCCATTGTGCTGTGAGACCTCCCACTAAAAGGCTGCTCTTCTACCTATTTCTTGCCTTCTAACTTAGATGGTTGGTGTAATTTTCCAAAAGTTTTACTGTGATGTCATCCTAGGACAAATACTTTTGTTGTTCTCCCTATTTAAAGCCAGCTAGCTGTTGGGTTTCCCTCACTGCCTGATAACCCGTCCTAAATATGTTAAAAGGACGTAGTGTTATTAAGAACCTCTCTATGGTTGTTGTTGTTGTTGTTTATTTTCTATACACAGCTAAGCCATAAAGGTAAGCAAATGTAGTTCAGAGGCTCTGGGTAAGGCTTCTCCATAACCATTGGGTTTATTTTCCCAATACATACCATTATCATCTAATGAGTAAGAGCTGGGCAGATGTAGTCAAGGTATCACTTAACAGATTTGTGCAATCCATGACACAAAAGAAAAAAAAAATAAATAAAATAAAAATTAATGTTAGCTACTCAAGAAGTTACATAAATAAAGCGCAAGCAAAATATTGAGAGTTTTTAAAAATGACATTCACATCAGAGTAAAATTTTAAAATGTCATACATATTGATTGTTAGAATAAGGAAAAATTATAAATTATCCACAGTTCATGTGGATATTTTTGTATGTTTAGGGAAATATATGTTGATTTTGGATTATGATTTCACTTAGCACAATAAAGAATAGAAAACACAACCATTATAAATTTGATTTCATGGACATATCAATATTTGCAATATATGACATGAGTCACAGTAATGGTATATAAGAAACAATTATTAACACTTCATAAAGGTATTTTTTGTAGGTATATTCATGTATAACACTATATATTCATATATAACACTTCAAAAAGGTAATTTTTGTAGGTATATTTCTTCAGGTCTGAGAGAGACACAGTCAAGTGTAAAGAAAAAAAAATGTTGAAATTATTTAAAGGATTCTTAAAAGCCTGCCGTGCTACTTCAGATCTGTACATGGTTCTGGGTTCTGGTAAATTATGGGACCTTTTTAATCCAAATTCTCACTTGCTTGATGTTATTCAGAAAAAAAAAAAAAAAAAAAAAAAAAAGAAAAAAAAAAAAAAAAGAGAGATTTAGACCAGACTATCTTGTTATGCAACAAGTGTTACTGAAACTAGGAATATGGTGAAACTCTTCTGAAGTCTAATAAAAGCAACAGAATGGTCATATATGTTAGACATGTAATGACACAGCCATCTGAGACTGTTTATATACCTGAAATGTGGACTTTTTTTCCCATGAAGCCTTTTTTTCCTGCTATCACTCCCCAAGAAACTTATTCTGATCACATCATCTTATGTGATGGTGGCTTTACTAATGTATAGCTTGATGATGGCCTGATGAGTAACCTGGCTTTGGGCAGAACTAGTCTATATCCTTCTTCTTCACTAGACTGGAATCAGGAAGTGAGATTAATGCTTCTAAAAAGAAAGCTGAATTGTTTTTCATTTTCACCTAAAATTTCTGTCTCTTAACATAAGCTTATATGTAAATTATGTTAGTAATATTGCAACATCATAAAAATATAATGAGTAGGATTTTTTTAATTGTTTGCAACAGGCATTTTTAACAACAAATAGAATTAAAGACATTAAAAATGAACAATTATTATTTTATTGTAACTCCAATAAAAGAATTGAGGAGACTCCACATATAAGTGAACAATACATGGAGAATTAAGGCAGATACCTGACATAATTGTCAGGCTGTATCAAATTGGAACTGAAAGGATGTACCAAGAGTATAAAGCCCTGCCAGCTCCCATGGTATGCAACTGTTGTCCTCAGGAGTTTTGTCTTCATAACAAAACACTTTTGGCAGATCAGAGAAGGCAGAGAAAAGGTAACATTCAAACAAGCACCCTTCAGTTCCTTCTTGGCTTCAACACTCAGAGGTTTTGCAGCAATTTTGTTCCAAGTGATTTCCCTCAGCACACAAGAGGAATTGTCACATGTGAATTTGAGAAAGAAAAATAAATACATGAAATGGGAAGAAAGTTTGTCATAAGAGCAAACGTGACATTTATTTACTCAGTCACTTTGGCCAGAGTCATGCACTTCTAGCTCTGAACATGTAATTCAATACTGAAAAGGAGACGGTAAAGTCTAATTTTCTTCCTTAGAATTTGTGGACCTTCTACCAGTACTTGCTTACTGAGGTACTTATGGTCCTCCCAGAGAAGCCTGCCTTTCCCAAGCATATATAGAAGGTGCAGAGAAGACTTATATCCCCAAAGCTAAAAACTAAGCACAGAGCGAACTGTGTATCATGTCCTTAGCTACTGAATTATTTCTGAATAGTACTGAATTCAGAGGTGAAGAGGTCAAGGTCTGGGAAACTCAAAAGAACTTAATTTTTCTGCTGACAAGTTCAGTTTTACCAAAAGTACTAGCAAGGGTGTTGTATACAATTTAGGAGCTGTACAGGGTCTTCAGATTTTATATGTTGTAATTTACTGAAAGTAAGAAGCATTCAGATATCCATACACAAAGGGTGTGGGGGAGTGGTTGTTGTTGTTTTTTTTTTGTTTGTTTGTTTTGTTTGTTTGTTTGTTTGGGGGGGGGGTTGGTTGGTTGGTTGGTGTTTTTCAGTCTTTTAAAAAATTCCATTGTTGGACCTCAAATTGTTCAGAAATGTTTTTCCTTTTAGCAACTTCTAATGGCTGTCACTATGATTTAAAGTCTTCTACAGAATCTCTCACATAAGGTATGGCTGCCTAAATTACTTTGGACCTAATTTTAGATAAACTGCTATAGCAAGTGTTGAATAAATGCATGAGTAAGCAAAGAAAAGCAAAACAGATATTTAACATTTGTGACTGGTGTTATCTTTCCAGAGTATTTGAATAGAAGTAGTTTAGGTTTGTTAATTAGGTTTCACACAAAAAAATCATGTTCAAAGACATTACATTACATTCATCATCTCTCTAAAAGGCTTGTCGTCGCATTACTAGTGGCTAAAAAACAACTTAACACTGCTCAGTGCCAGTTGCATTTCTCTAAAATAACTTTCTCATCCCTTAGTACAATAATAGCACTATGAGGTGAACTCTCAGGATGAGTATGCATTTAAGCTAAGATTATTTTGCTAGGGAAAAACAAAACAAAACAAACAAACAAACAAACAAACAAAAAAAAACAACACCAAAAAACAGAAAAGCAACAAATAAAAGAGAGTATGTGTTAGAAATAAAGAAATAATTAATTACTCTAGATAGTAATATATATATTGAAATATATCTAGTAATATATCAACAATAAAACAATATATCTAATAATATATATATATTGAAATTGTAAGATGTTTTTCTGTACTGGTCTTTTTTGTTACAAAACTTTGAGGAGATTGTTCAATGACAACTAGGTTTGTTTTTTCTTGTGTGTTTGTTTGTTTTTGTGGTCTGTCTTAACTTTAGAAACAGTATTATGCTGCAATAATACAAATTTCTGTTTTTTAATCTTTTGATTTGAGGACAGAGAGGAAGAACCAAGCAAATGCACAGAAACTTCAAACTGAGGTCTTTGCATGCTCACAGGTTCCCTGAACTGTCACCCTGAGTTAGGGCATCCAATATTCAGCCTAAGGCTTTTATGGCATAGAAACAGAAAGTACATAGACCAAGCACACACGCCATAACAGGTGACTATAAAGGACTCTGTTCTAGTTACAGGGTTTTAGATAGATATTTCCCCCCTATTTTCATTGTCAGTTTAATTTCACCTTTTATTTTATCTAGTCAGAACCATAAGAATCAAATCATTTATACTGGAAATCACGCAACACTCAACTTTACCTAACTCACCAACCACTGAAAACTGTTTTTCAGAGCTATCATTCTGCTTGGCCAAATCCCTTTAAAATCAATGGGATTTTGAAAACATATTGACTGACAGACGGGACCCTAAATCAATAGGAGGGCAAATTTCAAATTTAGATTAAAGGTTCAAACATGAGTCACAAGATGAGCAATATTAAATACTCTACATCAGGCATTTTTTACATGTATCAAATAAGCCTTAAAATCAATTAAAAGAAAAACCTTTCTGTCTTCTATAAATAGGCAACAGTCACATTTGCTGTCTAAGCCATATCTCTAATTTGGCTGAACTGAATTGCAGCTCAGCTCACATTATACAAATACAGATGGGTCACAGTAGTAACAAAAACCACAAACCTTGTAACTCCTTGTCATGAGGCAGTTTCTGATAGTTATCAGTTTAAGCTTCCAGAAAGCTGCTGTGATGCTGGATGCCAGTAGCAGCATGGCTTTGGATAGCAACTCTAAATCAGCAGGACGGGGGGAAGAGACTTTCAGCCTGTCTTGCAATGAGAGCAATGGTGAAGGGGGCTCAGCAGGGGGAGAAGTAAGCTCTGCACTTACAAAAGGCTGGTTTCGTCCTCAGTGCCTCTGTGATACTCTAATTACCAAATGGTGTACGAGCAATTACTGTCTCCCTGGGTGTTCTGAGTGTTGTCTAGATGGGATGCAAGAAAAATGTCTTGCTGGGAGGTCAACTCTGACAACATGGATGACCAGTGCCAGCAACAAACCTGCCCTGGCCAACTGAGGTCAGCCAACACATACCCTACATGGCCACAGGAAACACTATGCCCTAGTGACCTTCAGGCTATTAGGGACATACCCAAACTCATCAGGCCCCAGTCAATGGTAACTAGTCTTCTGAGGAGTCCCAGCTGGAAAGCTTACCATTATTCTTGCACTTATTTAAAAGCACAAAGTAAGCTGTCTTGTAACCATTTCCATGCTGTTGGGAATTCCTATTCTGTTGGTGTGGTGGGAAACTAAACTTCATCACAACCACTCTCTCACTCCTCATCCTCACAAGAAGAGGGGGAGAAGAAAGTATGCTGGAAAAAGAGAAAGGGAAGAAAAAAAGAAAACAAATAGGATAGTGGGTTGTGATAAAGATAATTTAATTAAAATAAAAAGAAAGAGGGGAAAAAACTAGCAAAGACCACACAGAAACACAGAGAGAGAAAATAAAATATTCTCTGCATCCCATCAGTGAGCAATGTTCGGCCACATCCCATGAAGCAGGGCTTCAATATGTATATTGATTGTTTCAGAAGACAGTCATCTTCATTACAAGACCCTCCCCTTTCCTTCCTATTCCCCACCTTTTATTGTTGAATGTGATGTCATATGGTATATGGTCAGTTTAGGTCAGCTGGCCTGATAATGTCCCCTCCTCACTTCATGTCCACTCCCAGCCTACTGGCTCTGCAGGGTCCTGAGGGAGTCCTGATGCTGTGCCAAGTATTAACAATAGACAAAACATTGGTATTATACCAGTGCTGTTCTAGCTAAAAGTGCTACTAAAATGGTAGTTGTATGGCAGTACATATACACAGGGATTGCACACGGAATAAACAAAGAGGATGAAAGAGAAGTGCCATGGCAAGGTCTGTGGATAAGAATCATCCTCAAGAGCACTCCTGGAAGTGAGTATGCCTTAAGCTTTCTGCAGGCATACTGGCAGCCTGCAGTGCAAATGCTGATGGGGATTCCCACTGCTGGTGCTGCCAGAAGGGAGGCCTCAGGGATCAGCGTAGCACTGCATGGTTCCCGTGGATGTTCCCGCTTCAATAAGAGCTTTGCTCCAACAGGTTAAGGCACTTCATGATCACTGTGTGCTGGTGTCACAGAACATTTTATTCAGCATAGCCAAGAAGTGCTAAAGTAAGCATTCATATAAGAAAATAGTTTCTCTAACAAGCTGACCAGATCTCCCTTGGGTAGTTGAGGGCCTAATTCATCACTCTGTTGCTCTACCTTTGTAACAGAGCACCTTTAATTTAGAACAATTTAATTCCACATGGAAAACTAGTGCAAAGCAGTAATAAATCAAGTGCATTGTATTTACATAAAGACTCATATCCTCAGCCAATAAAAACTGAAGTGGTTCTGCTGAAGTCAATGGAGTTGTACTGATTTACACTAGCTCAAGCTCCACTCTAATGTTTTAGAAATAACAGTCTAAAGCCTCAGATAATGTATGCTAGAACAACTCCATCAAATTCATACAGTGGCTGAGGATCTGACCCTTTATTGAAATGAGTATGCTAGAATTCCCCTTCAGTTTGTCTAAAACATTGAAAAACAGTAACCAGGTTGTTGATTAGTATGCAACTTACCCAGAGGCACAGCAGTTCAGATGCTGCATGCTATGTGGATGCAGTTTGTATATGTTTGTGCCCAGCAACGCTGCAAAAGTATTTCAGAGAGGTGACAGAAAGGGTAGTAAGGAGGTGAACTTGCCCTATGGGAATCCTCCATCATGCATCTCTCACTGCCAAATTTCAGAGTGAATGTTGCATAAGGATTTTGCCCTCTGCATCATGAGTTCCCCCACCCCACCTTTTTTTTTTTTACTATTAGGTGTGGGGGTTTTTTGTTTGTTTGTTTGTTTGTTTTCTTTTCTTTTCTTTTTTTCTGCATCTTCAATTCTTCAATGAGTATTTCTTATGGCTTAGATGTTTAAAAAGGAGTATGGAAAAAGAAATGTGCAAACATGAAGGCGCAGTGAATTTCACAGGCTCATGTCATTTTTTGAGATTTCTTCTTTTAATTTAGTTTCTGAGGAGAATGTATTTTAAGTAATAAGAAGATGCACATATATATATATATTTCAAATTGTAGGTGAGCTGCATTTGTACAGAGATGGGAAAAGTAAATATCAACTATCCATCCCATTTTTCTCCACTCTGTACTCCTTAACATTCAATGTGTTATGATGACTGTTATGACTGGATTAGTGCATCATCCCTAACAATGCATTAGACAATTTAAAGAAATCATAGCCATGTTCAGAAATAGCATACAATCTCATGCATACCATCTGCAAATGTTCATGCATGGGAATCAATTTAGATGATTGAGTTCAGTTCTTTTGAACTCAATGGGATTACTTATGTGAGTAACTTAACTCATAAATTAAAGGTGCTTGCAGTATTAACTTTGAATTTCACCTGAAAAGTAAAATGTTGACCTCCTAAAGCTTAAGAAAGGATTTGAGAACATTGATTTTGGTGGTAATTTTATCCAAAAGGCAATACAGATTGAGGTGGTGGAAATGGAAATGAAAATCTGAATGAAAATGAATGAAAAATGAAAATGAAAAAATGAAAAATACAAGAAGGTAAATTTAGCTGCTTGGCTGATGTGCATGATTGTTATGATCCAGTTAAATGTTCTATTTCTGTAGTTCTTCTTGAGGAAATATACAATACTGAAAAGTAATGGGAGAAAATAAATAAGAAGAGTCCATAGTAAAAGCTTTTTGTGTGTGTGCACCATATAACACAGGTATTTCTAAGAAGACTTGCAATCAGTGAAAAGTCAATACCAATAGAACCAGTGCAGGGAATCTTTTCTAAGGATAGGGAGGCATGACTAAAATGACTTAATAATGAGTAATTACAGTAATGACCTTGCTTACATATCTCAGAGAAATCTGAGTCACTCTACCAGTTTCAGTCAAACTGTACTGATTAAGTACTAAAGGACCCCACTGGGTCAAACTCTTTCAGTTTTTTCAAGTTTTCTTGGGATACCTTTGAATGATTCTTTTCATACTTAAAATCTTCAATGAGTTTGAAACCAGAGTTGACGGAATAGAGTTAGAAGATGATTTTGAAAGGTTTAGTAATGCAGATGTTATTTGGATCCCATAAAATTTCAGAAATCTGTTCTAGTACCTTTCTTTGTTTTCAGGAGAAATAGAGGAGGCATTAAAATCTCTGAAACTGGTTAAAGCCTGTCTGGTCTCTCACAATTAGACTTAACTTGGCATATCTACAACTCATGCCTGAGTGTAAGCTGGTAGCAATTGTATCAATATTATAACTGTATAATGCAAAATTATGACTGTGATATTTTGCATTCCAACCTACCTTGATTCAGTAAGATACAACACATGGACTACACATTAACTGGTACTAACTGAAAATGCTCAAGTCCCTGACAGGGCACTTCAACCATGTGAGAAACAATATGCAGCCAATAACACAGGATCAGGTGAGGATCTCAGTGAAGTAGCATTTTCATTAGCGATTGTAATGGTGGACAACCTGCAAGCAGGAGCACACAGCAGAAGTGTACCATAACCTTATATCCCCTATTACCTGAAGCTTGATTTCTCCCACTTTTTCATTGGCTGAGTACTACAGGTTCACAATCTACTCAATGCTTGTCACTATACCATATATGTAAAATTTTATTTGACCAAGATTTAATTTCTCTTTTTCTCCCTTTTTTCTTCTTCTCCTGTGACTGGAGGTGCCCATGATTTTTTGTTTTTATTGATTCCTCAACTGCTTGTTTTGTTTTTCTTAGCCATCCTCCTTATTTTGTGACAGTGAGACCTGGCACTGTCCCCTTATCTGCTTAACATCCCCCCCCACTGTTATGCCTGCACAATCACTTTCGAATATGCAAGGTTAGTGAAAGTTTCCACTGCAAAAACACAACTTTAATTCTCACAGCCATGTGAATATCTACTGGAAAAGCAGCACAGCAGGCTGTAAGCAGTACAGGAGATTTGTAGTTTGCATTCCTTGCCCAGGTATTTGTGGTGGTTTTACATGCGTGGGCAGCCAAGTTCCATCACAGTTGCTCTCTCACTCCCCCTCCTCAAAGGGGAAGGGGAAGAAAATATGACACAAAGGGCTCAAGGTTTGAGATAAGGACAGGGACTTCAGTCAACAATTATTGTGATGGGCAAAACAGACTCAGAGTAGGGAGATAGTAAGATTTATTGCCTATTACTAACAACCTAGAAAAGTGAGAAACAAAGGAAAGAAACCAAAAACGCCTTCCCCCTTCCACCCTTTTCCACCTCCTCTCCCTGAGAGGTGCAGGGCAACAGAGGAATGGGGGCTCTGGTCAGTCTATAATGCTTCATCTCCGCCGCTCCTTCTCGGTCACTCTCTGACCCTGCTCCATGTGGGGTCCCTCCCACAGGATGCCATTCTTACTGAGCTGATCCTGCATGGGCTTTCCACAGGCAGCAACTCTTCAAGAACTGCTCCAGATATGGGTCTGTACCACGGGGTCCATCCGTCAGGAGCAAACTGCTCCACTGTGGGGCCCCCACACGCAGCAGCTCCTGACACATCACCTGCTCCTGCGTGGTCATCTCTCCACAGGCTACAGGCCCAGCCCAGAATCTGCTCTGGCAGGTATCCTCCACAGGCTGCAGCCTCTGTCAGTGCAGGTCCACCTGCTACATTGTTGTCTCCTCCCCAGGCTGCTCCTCTGTGGTACTCCATGGGCTGCAGGGGGACAGCCTGCTTCACCACAGTCCTTACCACAGGCCACAGGGGACTTCTGCTCTGGAGCACCTCTCTCCCTCCTTTGTCACTGACTTTGGCACCTGCAAGGATGTTTCTCACTCCTCCCTCCCAGCTGCTGTTCCCTAGCAGTACTTTTTCCCTGTCTTAAATATGCTCTCACAGAGGCTCAAATAATATCACTTATTGGTCCAGCTCTGGCCAGCAGCAGAGCCCTTATCTAACATGGGGCTGTTTCTGTATTGTTCTCACAGAAGCCATCCATTTGCCCCCCCCCCCCCCCCCCCCCCCCCCATCCACTACCAAAACCTTGCCACGTAAACCCACTACAGTATTAAACTAAACAACCAGAGAAGAAGAGATACTGAACCTGGTGCTCACCAATGCAGACAAACTCATTAAAGAGGTTAAGACTGGAGTCAGTGTGGCCTTCACTGACCACACCCTGGTTTGTGATCTCAAGGAATACGGGCCTGGAAAGAGTAAAGTCAGGACCCTGAAATTTAGAAGAGCAAACTTCCCACTGTTTAAAGAATTAATAGATGAAATCTGCTGGGACTCTGTCCTTAGGGACAGAGGAACTGATCAGAACTGATCAAAGCTCCTGAAGGATACTCTTAGAGCACAAGAATTCTCTATCCCCCTGTGTGGGCAGGGAAGGCAGAAAACCAAGATGGATGTGCAACAATGTTTCAGTTAACTGAGGCACAAGAAAAAAATGCACAGGCAGTGGAAGCAGGGACAGGTGACTTGGGAAAAGTACAGAGATGCTGTCCAGATGTGCAGGGATGGGATCAGGAAAGCCAAGGCAGAGATGGAACGGAGCTTGACAAGGGATGCAAAGAATAACTAGGGATTCTATAGGCACATGGGCCGGAAAAGAAAGGCTAAGGAGAGTGTTCCCCTTGTGATAAATGAGAAGAAAGATCTAGTAATGATAGACATGGAGAAAACTGAAGTACACAACAACTTCTTGACCTCAGTCTTCACTGCCACTCAGGCTTCCCATGTCTCTTGTTTCCCTGAACCTGTAGGTGAGGAATGGTAAGCAATGTCTCCTGCCATAAGTGAAGAGCAGGTTCAAGACCACCTGATGAAACTGAACAGGTATGGGACCTGATAACATGTATCCCAGGATCCTGGGGGAATTGGCTGATGTAGCTGCCAAGCCACTCTCTATCATATCTCTCTATCATATCTGAAAAATCATGGCAGTCAGGCAAAGTTCTCAGTGGCTGCAAAAAAAAAAAGGAAGACCCAGGGAACTACAGACAGGTGACCCTCAACTCTGTGCCTGGGAAGATCATGGAACATATCCTCTTGGAAGCAATGCCAAGACACATGTATTGAACAACGAGGTGATCTGAGACAGCCAGTATGGCTTCAACAAGGGTAAATTGTGCCTGACCAATCTGGTGGCCTTCTATGATGGAGTGAAGGCATTAGATGACAAGGAAAGACCAACCAATGTCATCTACCTGGACTTCTGTAAGGCCTTTGACATGGTCCCACATGACATCCTGATCTCTAAATTGCGGAGAGATGGATTTGAAGGGTGGAACATTCACTAGATAAGGAACTGGCTTGAAGGATGCACCCAAAGAGTTGCAGTTAATGGCTATATGTCCAGGTGCAAGCCAGTGATGAGTAGTGTCCCTCAGAAGCCTGTCTTGGGACTGGTGCTGTTTAATATCTTTATCAACAACATAGACAATGGTATCAAGTGCACCCTCAGTAAGTTTGCAGACAATACCAAGGTGAGTGATGCAGTTGATACAACAGAAGGGAGGGATGTCATCCAAATGGCATGTCAAGGGAGGGGATTGTGCCCCTCTGCACTGCCCCTGGGAGGCCCCCCTTGGAGTACTGCATCCAGGTCTGGGGCACCCAGCACAAGAAGGACGTGGACCTGCTAGAATGGATTCAGAGGAGGGTCACAATGCTGATCAGAGGGCTGTTGAACCTCTCCTATGAAGAAAGGCTGAGGGAGCAGGGGCTCTTCAGCCTGAAGAGGAGAAGGCTCCAGGGAGACCTCACTGAAGCTTTTCAGTACGTAAAAGGGGCTTATAAAAAGACAGAGAGCAACTTTTTCTCAGGCAAATGATAGGACAAGGCGGAGTGGTTCTGAACTAAAAGAGAAATTTAGATATTAGGAGGAAGCTCTTCACTCAGAGGGTGGTAAGGCTCTAGAACAGGTTGCCCAGAGAGGTTGTGGATGCCCCATCCCTGAAGATGTTCAAGGCCTGGTTGGACAAGGCCCTGGGCAACATGATATAGTGGGTGGCATTCCTGTCACCTCAATGGAAGGGAGGCTGGAACTAAGTGATCTTTAATGGTCTCTTCCAACCCAAGCAATTCTATGATTCATAGAAGGTACATATGAACGTACATTGCCTCTTCCCTCGCAGAGATCCAGTCCCCCATAACCTATATCAAATGTCTTATGCCTGATACTTTAGCATACAAGTGGTTTCTCGTAGCAGCTTGGAATCCATCTACTAATCAAGTCATATTAGCTATGAGAGATGTTTACAGTAGGTTCTGCTGAATATTATAAAGTGTCACAGCAGGGCAAATAGAAAGGGAAGGAGCAATTTCAAGAAGAAAAATAAAAGAAAAAAAAATGAGAGAGAGACAGAGCTTAGGAACAGCAAACAAAATTGCTGTAATATACACAATTTTGAATGATTCAATTTTCTGTGGTTTTGTTCATTTTTGTCTTGTGTCTGTATTTTTTGTTTCTGCTCGCTCTCCGTTTACTGTTACCATAGCTTTAATCTCAGTTTCTCTCTAGTCTTTAAAGTTTTCCCAAATCCATTTTAAATTAAAAGAAGTACATGCTGAACTTTTCTACTATTTTAGCCCACAAAACACTAAGTGCAGATTTGGAATTGCAAACACATTGGGATAGGTGTTTGAGATAGGTTTGAGCCCAACCCACTGTAACTTCCTTGTCAACAGAAATTAGGAATATGTTCCTAATGACTTGCTGGAAGCATGCTGTTGACACCAATGGGTCACTGATGATCTAGAGACCTTACATTTCCCAAACATCAACAGAAGGCTTCACTCTGAAGGACCATGCTTTTTCCCTGATTAAACAGATAGGAGAGACAGACTTGTGGCCTTGTGACTCATGTATTAACAGGCTCTGACATGTTTTGGGTAGGTAAAAATACTCTTCTCCCTTTCCCTCCCATCCCATAAAAAATAAAATAAAAATAAAAAATCAGTGTGTAAACTAACCTCCCCCCCAAAAAAACAAAACAAAACAAAACAAAACAAAACAAACAAACAAACAAACAAAAAAACAACAACAATATTCTGATGAATCAAGGAAGGAAAATAGATGAAAAAAAAAATCAATGAATAGACTGAAATCAAAAAGTAAACTGTTACTTTTGTTCTCAATTCTGTAGGTGCAAGTGTCCTGTTAGAAAATAATCCCAGATTGTTCTCTTATTTGACAGGCTGATGATATGTGTGAGGATTTACACTGCAGAGAATGAAAATGTCACACATACCTTTAGGCTTTTTTCTGTATAGCTTAGTTTGATGTGCTTCAATGGCTCACAAAATGGTTTAGAACTACCATAGTCATATAGTCATGCTCAATACCTGGCCTCCCAAGGACTAGCTGGTGGCCCAGTAGTACATAGCACTCAGTACACTCTCTTTTCTTGCCATCTGTCACCTTGGAATGTGTGGAAGGAAAGTACATCCAAAGAATTTAGATAAATGTTTATTTACTTCTGAATTCAATAGAATAATTATTAAATATCAACAAGCAAGAAATTCTTACAAAAATTAAAAAAAAAAAAAAAAAAGAAAAAAAGAAAGGAAAAGAAAGGGGAAAGAAGAGAAGGGGAAAAGAAAGAGAAGAGAAGAGAAGAGAAGAGAAGAGAAGAGAAGAG
>JAACYP010029080.1:0-29219 GCA_011076525.1 Nettapus auritus
AGTGAAAACATAAAATGTACAAATAAATAAATAAATAAATAAATAAAAGGAGTCCCTGTCACATAAAAGTGCAAATATAATTGAAAGTGAAATTCTAGTTCTGAACTGAGAGATCCAGTGAGTTTATATTTAGTGAAAATGCATATAGAAAGAGAGATAGTATATATATACCATAATTTATCTTATATCTGCACATTCATTTATCATCTTATTCTGTTGGAATTTTCTTGTTTCCTCAAGGTGCAGGGATAAAAATTCTTCCTCAAAATATCCCTACTAGAAGCAACAGTTATTGTAAAAAGGTATATTATAGAGAATTAAAATAGTTCATTGCATTAAAAAAAAAAAGAGAGAGAGAGAGAGAAGTAAATTAATTTAAAAAGAAATGGCTAAGAACTGTTTCCTATTTGATGTTGTTTACACTTAAAAGAGAGATTTTGTGACACTAGCACTCCTTTTAATGCCACAACACAAGCTTTAAATATCGCTGAAGGAAACCTTTTTCTTTTTCTTTTTTTTCTTTCTTTCTTTTTTTTTTTTTTTTTTTTTGTGAAATGTTGAAAAAGAAACCTCAGTAGAACATTCATTGTTTTCATCTCTTCTACTATTTTATCTTCTGCTCTATGTTATTTTATACATACTTCTGTGGTGAACTTCAGCAACATATAATATAGATCTATTTCAGCTAGCAGTAGGTTGACAAAAGTCCCAATTTTAATTAAAGCTCAACCAAACCTCCTGCCTAGAATATATGATACTTAAAGCATTGGTTTTAAGTCTCTTATCTTCCATTTCAAAAGGGAGACAACGGAAAATGTGGGCTTGCTGCAAAATGGATCTGGGAACCTGTGATAAAGGACATACACGTGGTGTGGGGGGAGTAAAGAAGATGGAGACACTGTTATCAGTGGTGCTCACTAACAGAACAAGAAGCAATGGATATTAAACGGAAGACAAGAAGTTCCTCCTGAATATAAGATATTTTTATTTTACTCTGAGGGTGATCCACCACTTTCCTAGAGGAGCTGGAGAGTCTTCATCCTTGGAGTTATTCAAACACAGGTTGGAAGCACTGCTGAATGACTTGGTCTAGGTGGTCCTGCTTTGAGCAGGGCATCAGACTAGATAATCACTGACCTTAATGTTCTGTGCTTCTGTGAGGCTGCCGTCCCTGTGTTCCAGAAGAATTGAGATAGTGGCTGGTAGAGTGAACTGGAAGAGGCAAAAAATTTGATTTGACCTTTGTGCAACATCAGAATTTAATCTGTGCTTTAGGAGATAATCTTCTATTTAGAGAGAGATGAGCTGTATGATCTAACAGGGCTTTTCCATTTCCAGCTCCCTTGATTCTTTGATAGATCTCACACAGTCAAGGCTACTCAGGGAACAAAAAATGTAGAAAACAATGAATTTTCTTAAATGTTGTCTTTATATAAATAAAATAAATAAATATCTTAAACTATCTTTTTGAATTAAGCTTATGTGATATATTTGCCTCAGTCCGTATGTGGTAGTGGCTAAATTGCCTTCTTTCTCTTTTAAGTTGTACAAAAGTAAGAGCAAGAATGATTATTCAGTACAAAAGTAGAAGAAGAAATAATTTAAATATGCTTCAGCACACCTGATGCCCGATTTCTATAGATGTTCAAGTGGTTTTGAACTGATGAGGAAGAACATGACGGCTACATTAATCATTTAGAGACATACACTAATTTATAAATGCTTCTCTTTCCTTCAGCTTTCTGCCAAGTTTGAGTTTCAAAAATAGAATGGAAAGTGGAACTAAGTGTAACAAGCATCTACATGGAGATGTTTTTTTTTTAATGAATTTTAAAAGAAAAATTTCCACACCTACAGCTTTTCTTTTACATTCCTGCTGCCTATTTTTCCTATTTCTAAGGGTGTATTTTAAAAGGTATTTATCATCCTGGTAGTTAAGCCTCTTTCCTTTCAACGCCCTCTTGTCTGTCACTAAAATATACACTCTCAATGATACTTTTTGCAGTTGGATTACTGAGATCACTCTTTTTTTTTTTTTTTCCTGATGTCAACTCAGAAGTGAGGAAATAAGATTAAAGGCTGCTCCTCCTTTTCACCACTATATGCTTTTTTTCATCCAGGTAGATGTGAAATTAAAAAGTTATCTGACCTGTACATTAGCCCTATGGGTCAAGACAGTGAGGCAGATGCTCTGTGTGCATTTATACTTTGTGTTAATGGCAACCATGGTAACTGGGATGAATGCCAGGAAACTGTTATAGAGTCTTACAGCAGAATTGACTGTGTTCTTGACATACCTGTACTGGTCCACCCGTAGAGCAGACTTCTGATTCAGTGGCCTGCTTCCCCTCTTTCTGGGGATTAATCCGTATAATGGTGTCTCAATTGTGCCAGATTTTCTTCCTGCAGATATTGCAATCATTCTGTGGAAATTTACTCTTTCTAACTGGATCTTTCTTAATTCATGAGACTCTCTGTGAGATCATATTTTTAAATTTTATCTTAATCCCAACTAGTCAAAAATAAATAAATAAAAAAATATAATGCCATTTGTGAGATGAGCTGCTACCTCAGTTGCCAGGGAAAGAGACTTGAGGTTTAGCTATGAATGTCTTAGAGAATTGAGAAGAAATAAATTATTCTTCCCAGGCACTGCCCTAGGACCATCACAGCAGTCTGTCTGTCTCCTGTCTTTGCTGTCTTCCTTCGTCTGGCCACACTGGCTTTCCCCCACAGCTGCAGCAGCATTGGTCCCAGCACCCTGCTGCTCTCTGGGTTCATGCTGGCTCAGCAGCAGACCACACTTAGAACAATGGAATCATAAGATCATTTGAAAGCTAAGCAAAAGCCTGAAAGACAGGAGGGTGGTTTTGTACTTTTTTCTGTGGAAAAAGTAGTGGTGGTGAAGTAATTAAAAGACAACCATAACAGAAAGCTGTGGAAGAGGTAGGAAGAAGGGGAGCCATAGACTTGGAACGAGAAGTGTGGGAGCTCTGAGGGAGACAGAGAGAAAAAAAGCTACAGAAAGATGGGAAGGAGAGAGATATGACTAGGGAGGTGTCAGTTCTCTTAACAGGAAGACACTTTTCTTGTCAAAATATTTCCCAGCCTGCTAGATAAGTCTGAAGCTTCACTGAGGGCCTTAAAGAAGTGCCCAAACATGGAGAATCTGAGCTTAATCTCCTGGCATTGTTATCAGTCAGTGATCCTCAATGGCAGCCATGGACTTGTGATGGTGTAACTGAAGTCCCATTAAAATATTCTACAATATTCTAAAATATGACTACAGCAGCGTTTAAGGTTCTCAGTCCAGAGCCTTAACCTTAAACAACTTTTACTGGCCTCAGAATAATGTTTTTTATATGTTTGGCCCTGGTATTAATATCTGATCAAGTGAATGAATCTGGAGTAGATCTGTAGTCTTTCTCTCTCTCTCTTTTTTTTTTTTTTTTTTTTCCTAGTATTTTTCCAAGGCATTTATATTTATATAGAAAATATAAAATAAAATTCAAAATTCTCTTTTGGGATCACATCCAAACTCATCTGTGTAGGGTCTGTCATGGTAATAAATGTGCATTTGTAGTGGGTTTACGTGGCAAGGTTTTCGTAGGAGGAGGGCCATAGGGGTGGCTTCTGTGAGAAGGATCTAGAAGCTGCCCCATGTTTGGTAAGGGCCCCACTGCTGACCAGAGCTGAGCCAATAAGCAATGTTGTTTTGCGCCTCTGTGAGAGCATATTTAAGACCGGGAAAAAACCGCTGCGCCACTCAGCAGCTGGGAGGGTGAGAGGAGTGAGAAACAGCCTTGCAGGCGCCAAGGTCAGTGAAGAAGGAGGGGGAGAGGTGCTCCAGGCGCCGGAGCAGAAGTCCCCTGCGGCCTGTGGTGAGGACCATGGTGAAGCAGGATGTCCCCCTGCAGCCCATGGAGTACCACGGTGGAGCAGGGATCCACGCTGCAGCCCGTGGAGGAGACCACGGTGGAGCCTGTGCCCCGAAGGAGACTGCGGCCTGTGGAAGACCCCTGCCGGAGCAGATTCCGGGCCGGACCTGCAGCCCGTGGAGAGGAGACCACGCAGGAGCAGGTGACCTGGCAGGAGCTGCTGCCCGTGGGGGACCCAGGTTGGAGCAGTTTGCTCCAAAGGGATGGATCCCGTGGTACGGACCCATATATGGAGCAGTTCTTGAAGAGCTGCTGCCTGTGGACAGCCCACGCTGGATCAGTTTGGCAAGGACTGCATCCCGTGGGTGGGACCCCACAGCACAGGGGACAAGAGTGACCGAGAAGGAGCGGCAGAGAAGTGCTGTAGACTGACCATAACCCCCATTCCCCCATTCCCCTGCGCCGCTCGGGGGGAAGGAGGTGGAAGAGGGTGGATGGGGGGGAAGGTGCTTTTGGTTTCTTTCCTTTGTTTCTCACTTCTCTAGCTTGTTAGTAATAAGCAATAAATCTTACTTTCTCTCTATGCTGAGTCTGTTTTGCCCGTCACGATAATTATTGCGTGATCTCCTAGTCCTTATCTCAACCCTTGAGCCCCTTTCATCGTATTTTCTCCTCGCTCCTCTTTGAGGAGGGGGAGTGAGAGAGCAGTTGTTGTGGAACTCGGCTGCCCACCCGAGTAAAACCACCACAGCATTCAAGGGTCTTCTAGTTCATGAATGATGCTGCTTATATTGTTTTCTGATTTGTTCCATTGTTCAAAAGAAAAACTCTAAGCATATTCATTTTTATTCTCCAAGCCCCTGCCAAGCAATTTTGTCACTTTTCTTGCTTTCCTAGATCCTCCCCCCCACCCCCAAAAAAAAAGCAAACAAACAAACAAAAAAAGGCAGCCTCATAATTTCCCCAGCTCTACCTTTAAGAAAGGTAGACACACACATTGTGTCTATGCTCCGAACAAAATTATACTCTGATCTAGTTCTGAACATTACCATATGGTTTCAACAGCTACTTTTATTCCCAAGCATGGTGTACTGCAAATTCCCCACTGCACTGCTGGCATGACTTCCCACCTAGGAATGTCATTCAGTGATTTCAAAGCCTTGCTATGTACAATATCATTAACTGGAGGAATGGTATGAATCAACACCATTACAATGAACCTTGTGAGCTGAACTCCAGAGGGGCTTGTTTCTCAGAAGCTGAATTTCCGACTATACACTGCATACTTCAAGCAATATAAAGATAAAAATTATAAAGAAATGTTTAGATGTTTAAAGTTTAGCAGAACCATATTAAAATACATTGAATCAAGATATTTATTCTAAAAGGCCAGTGATAGATGGCATCAGTCTTTCTCGTTTACTTTCATTTCTATGGAAAATGTTAGCAATTTTCCTGTTGCATGGTATTTTCATTATTAAGTCAAGAAGCAATGATTGGCTTATTACTGCAGAAAAATTTAGCATTTGTCTCTGATTGCAGTAACACTGAGAGATGTCAAAGATGTATGAACATAATACTACCACTTACTAATGTCCAGCTCAAACATTCATTGTATGACTGCAATTTCTTTCATCTTGTAGTTCTGGAAATTACAAGTGTGAGAACTACCAAGTAAATGAAATAGGAAGGAACAATAACTGTGAAAAGCAGTTTGTTGATTTAGCTGCCCTTTTCCTGCACATACTGTAAATGGGAAAATCTGTAGTGTAAGTGCTCTACAGTTCTCAGCTACAGGGAAAAGAGAATTTCCAAAACACTTTTTTTGGTGAGAGGAGAGTTTTCTTTGGTGATTTTTCTAGCACCTAAGGCTCTAGAGGAGGAGTGTTATCTATCATTTTTACCAGTGCTATATGCGACCTTGGTTATGAAGCTCATTCATTGTTAATGTTTGGTACGTTTCACTTTAAGTGTTTCAGAATTTTTCAGTCATTTATGTGATGAGCATGCTACAATCTAATTTCTATGACTCATTTTTTTCCTCTTTCTTTCCTTTTTTTTTTTTTTTTTTTTTTTTTAGCATGGTAGAAGCAGCAACAATGAAATCCAATAATATTTCTGTGCAAAACCACAATACATAAAGACTAGTTTCCAGGTAAGTACTTGTACAGATGGTTTCACCCTTAAAATAAAACTTTGTTTTATTGTCTCTCTCCTCTCCTTCTTCAAGTCCACATTCACATGCACACTAGGATGATGGGATAAGGATTCCCATGACAAATACAGCTTCACAGGTGATCACAGCAATGTATTTCTGACTTCAATCCCAGGATCAGATATGTATGTATATGTTTGAAATCACAAAATCCCCCCAAAATAGTCATTGTTTGTCTTGCTTCTTGTTAAGAAATGCTCACAAACGCCTATAATTTTACTCATTGCAAAAACAAAACAAAACAAAACAAAACAAACAAAAAAAAACCACCTCTGCCTTACAGCACTGCTTGAATTCCCTCTGTAGCCAGGCTAATACTTTATGTGGTAGGGTTTTTTTGTTTTTCACTCTCATGCTCGTTTCAAAATGGCCCCCATTAGTTTTGAATTTGTAGTGAAGTTAAAATTGCTTTTTAACTTACTATGATTTTGCAGGTTTTTTCTCCAATTTTTTCTCCAATTTTTCTCCAGTTTTTTTTTTTTTTTGCAGATTTTTTCTCCAATTCACATAGTTATTATTTCTTTGGTTTCTTCATACTTAATACTCTAAGTGTTATTATCAGCAGTTCAGTTATCAGTTATCAGTTATTATCAGCAATGAAATCTATGCTGGTCAGGCACTACAGTGGCAATACAGTAAAAGAGTCAGTCTTTTACACTGATTTTTTATCTGTATGAAATCACAATTAGTGAAGAACATAAATGGAGTACATACCCAAAGAACTGAAAATGGAAATACTAACTTGAGTCAAGATCAACATCTTTGAAATTATTTAAAAAAAAAAAAAAAAGAGGATTTTTTTTTTTTACAAGGAAATGTTTTTTTGTTTGTTTGGTTTTGGGTTTTTTTTTGGTCAAATCTTTTTCTTTTTTTTTTTTTCTTTTTTTTTTTTCTTTTTTTTACTTTTTTTTTCTTTTTTTCTTTGCATAAAATGAGAGTTGAATAAAAATATCCCCTAAGTCTGTATGGTTTAGATTTTGCTACTGAAATTCTGGTAAGCTTCAAACCAGCAATATTAACACAGGTAATGGATTTCATGCTGTGCTCTAGTACATCAGGGAGTATTCTCTCTAGCTATTACTGGTTGAAAGGAAGATAAAGATTCCTATTTTCTAAATAGGAATCCTTGCTTTCAGTGAAGCAGGATTTCCAGCTTCACTTGAAAAGAAAGTGCCAAATTCTGCCAGATATGGGAAGAGATTATTTCAATGGGAATTGCTCAGACGTGGGGGAAGAAGGATTAGATTTTGACCCCAACCTACTTAAAAGATTTGATTTTGAAGTAACAGCTAAAGACAAACTAATAATTCAGCAACTGCTTTAACACCACATAGCCTGTTTCTAAGCCTAGGCTTTCTCCTTTACCAATCTGAGTCTGTGGTTTGCTCTGTACTGCTCAGCCCTTAAGATTTGGTTTGCTTCTGAGGCCAGTGCAGTCTCACTTTTGAAATGTCAAAGGTTTAAAACTCCCAAAGGCTAATGATCATTTCTTGAATCCCTTTCTAAATATCAAATGATGTGTCCTGAAGTCAGTTGTGCCAAATTTTATTCCCTCCTTTCCTAAGGGAATCTCTTGGAAGAAGGAAAGTTCTTTTCAGGAATCATTTCAAAAAAAGGATTTTTTTTTTTTACCAATCCAGACAGAACAAGGACAAACCTATTAATATAATGGCAGGCAATTTAATCATGCTTGAAGCTGAAAGATTAGAAAGTCCATAAACCGACACGTGACAAGATTTGGAGTATCTCCTACAACCCTAAATATTTGGAGGCATAGGCAAAACTGCTGTCAGGAGGTGCAAAAACTATTTCCATGTCAAAGGCTTTGTTCACCAACTGGTAAAGCCTATAGCAGGAATATCTAGAAAATAAAAGCCTGTCACATTTAATTTTTGGTGTTTCTTTTGCAGTCAATTCCTTGCCCCTGCAGAAAACCATGCATTTTCCAGAGCAACAAATTGCGTTAAATCTACATTGGTCTGGGAGGATGTACAAAATAAACCATTTTACTAGCTACAGAGTGTCTCTGATTCCTTGCTTGTGAAAACACTACAACCAGAATTGGAATGGCTCCAGGTATGGGACAGATCTCAGCCCTTCCACAATAAGTGGACTCAGAAGGAGTGGAAGCTAAAAACTTAGGTAAACCACTTCCAGGAATGAGGTCATTCACCATATCATGTTATTCGAAGCAGAGCTGGCTTATCCAAAAAGCCTTAATTTTAATGAAAATAAAAATAGCAGTAGATGATTCACTATGAACCCTACTCTGTATTACAAAAAAAAAAAAAAAAAAAAAAGGGGGGGTCTTTTATTAGTCTGGGGAGGATGGAACAAAGTATGTAAGTATATTCAGCCTGTAAGTAATTATTGTGAAAGTTCTTTTTTACTATTTTCATTTCTTAACATTTTATTCAAACTTATTTTATAGCCCTATAAAGTTTGATAAAACTGTATTTGGTGCTTTATCTATATATTGATCAGCGTGTTTATAGGGAAATTACTATGACTTCTGCCTGAACAGCAAGAAGTTATAAATTAAACATAAAAAAAAATACATACTGAGAGTCCCATTTTATTTTATAATCTATAACCCATTACTTTTCTTCAATTAATTTGCCTAAATGCGCCCAATATTTTTGTCACTTCTATATAGTTCCACTAGAGCCTATTCAAGTTACATATTTTTAGTGGATAAGCAAGTAACAGTGGCAATTACTGTACATTAGCCTGATTGGAAACAGAAGTGACAAGAGCTCTGCTTTGTTGAGTGAAATTCAAATCTGATGTAACTCAGAGAAAAAGGACTTGAAGTTTTTAGTCTAGTGACTAATGTCAGGATAGACTTCATTTTGTTACAGTCTTATTTCTTTTAGTCTCTATCCCACAGATTTGTTCTTAAATTAAACATAAAGATAAAAAAATCTGTTTAGGGAGGCTGGTGCAAACTGTTCTACTAACCTGACTGTAAACTGCTAGAACTTTGAATTTGACTTCTCTTCTAGGTCTTTTCTGTCACGTATAAAAATTATATCAATTAGCTCCTTTGTACTTGCAAATTTTCCTCTGCTCTACTAATAGATGGAATAGGTAATTTAGAGCAACACTGGGTGTATAGATTTGTTATGTGTTTTCCCCTTGGAAACTAGCAAGCTATTTTTCTTACATTAATCTCTCAACATTGGAGCTATGCAGGTTAGGCTGTTATGCAGCCAAAATTTCACCTCAAATCAGAACGAAAACAAGACCAGCAATTTTAAATAGGTAAGAAAAACTGCAGATAGACACATAGTTTGCCATTTCATTCACATATTGCAAAAGCCATTTCAGTGGACCTAGCATCTCCTAAGTCCTGAAAGCATTTTTACCCACCTTTTGCAGACTCAGAAAGCTAGTAGTAACTAGAGATCTGAACTGACATCTTCCTACACATCAATTGCTGCTGTATTCCAGTGAAGTCCGGCAATGCATGACCTGTGCTGGATAAGGCAGATAATTCTGAGCAGCATTCTTGTCCTGATACCAAGAGACAGCTGCTCTTCATATCCTTATTCCTATGTTCCACTGCTTAACTGGCCTTCCTGTTAAAAAATATGTAGTTTATTCATAATATGAGCTTGTCTGTCTTTTAAATGCTACTAATTTATTTATTTATTTATTTTTTTCTGTCTTTCTCTACTAGATTAGAAAGCCCATTTGTATATTTCTTGAAAGGACCTTACTTACCACAGATATGTTTTCTCTCAGTTGTCTCCTCAATTAACTAAGCACACTGAGTTCTCTAAGGCATCTTCTCTAATTTGTGAATCTTCCTTATAATCTTCTCCAATTTTTCAGCAAACTCACAGAAGTATTTTCTTGTGTGGCTTTAATTCAGTAAATCAAACCAAAAGGTGGTTCTCAGTTCCACAGACCTTGTGTACTAAAAAAAGCCAAGAGAGGGATGCAGAGGCAGAGGGAAGTACAAGGAGCCAGTGGGACACCAGAGCTAGCATGATAAGCAGTTATCTCAGCACACATAGGGATTGACGAGTATTTTGTAGGCATCATGGCAAAGGAGAGCTTTAATGAGGGATTTGAAGGAGGATAATGATGTAGCTTCACAAATGTTTACAGGGAGCTTCACCCAAGCATAAGTAATTAGTGCTGATAATACTTCCTATCTTCCATGGGCTTAGAGGTTTGAAAAGGTGTCTGAATGAGCTAGATTAGGTACCCTAGGCAGCAGACAGAAAATAGTGTGACAGTATACAGCTGCAAACACACCCAGATTCTCCACACAGTTAATTAGTCAAGCTCACACATTATATTGTTTCCAGTACTGTGTTATTCAGAGGTAGCAGAGCTGTATTTCCATGTGTCAGTGCACTGGTGCTGTGTGGACCTTCTCTAAATGCCTGTAGGTTGTGGATAGTGAAATACAGTAGGATTGTTTCATTTACTTTCTTCTGAATCTGAAAGTTTCTTGATAATACATTGCCTTTTCTGGCTCATATTAAGACCGGGAAATAACATATTGATTTTGTGATGCCAGTGAAGAAATGTGAACCTGTCAACATCTATGGTCCCTCCATCCAGCAGCCTGATCCTCCATCTCTCTGCCAACTGTAAAGTGCTGAAAAATAGTGCTATTTGGAGGGACAAAAATAAAATATAAAATAAAATAAATAAATAAAATAAAATAAATAAAATTTTGGACAATTAGTCAACATTCAGTCTGCCTGCAACAGTTCAGTAGTATATAATGAAACTGCTTTTTCTTTGTGTCCAGAAATGTTCCCTTCTGTTCTGAAACTAAACAATTCTGGTAGCAAGCTCCACATAGCTACATAGCTACAATCAGTTCAGTCCAGTACCAAAATAATTTCTGATTAAATATTCTTCATTTTTTGGATGTGACTGGTTTGTACCCAGTCTATGTCTTTAGGTCTAAATGTCATGGTTCATTGCTCTCTCCTTCTGATGATTGTGAACTGTATCAAAATTCAGCCACAAAACAGCACACAAGTTCAGCAAATTTCACATAAAAGAATGGGTCCCTTGTTGCAGCTTTGAATCTTCTTGGGTTCCTATCTAAAATTAGGTCATTTCAAAAGCAACTGTTGTCCTTGCCATGTCTGAACATTTTTTTTTTTTTTTTGAGCTAACTCTGTACACAAGAAGAAATCTTAGTCTTTATCCCTAGTGGGTTACTCTTTGTGGTGACATTATTTTCAGATTTGAGCTTAAAGCCTCCTGAGAGATTCTTGGTCTTGTTGTCCCAAGGACAAAGGACTGTGCCTAGGCCCAGAGCAGGAAGAGAAGAGGAGCGGGAAAGATCCATACAATCCATACAGGCTGGTGCACTGCTCTTATGCTGTAGAGGGGCCATGGGAATAGCAGGAGCAAAATGTATTGCTTCTGGGATATCCATCTGTTCTCTTGCAGCTATTCCAAATAACACTGCTCCTGGAAGTACTATTGGAAGCATTTGAAAGATGCATGATTTCCAGAGGCCTGTCGGGATCGATTAAGAAATAGGCTGTGGCTATACTGCCATTCCCAGAAGGCTGCCTGCCCTGGGCAGCTCCTTCTTTTGCCCATACCTTAAGCCAGGTCTGCCTATATTTGTATGACATGAAAATGTGATCTTTAATTTCTATCAGATCCAAGTCTGAATTTGGAGAGATAGGATGAAACACCTAGGCATTAGGAAGAACGCACATTATTCACGAATTCACTATACCTAGGCAGTTCCCAATGCAAAAGACATTATTTTTAAAATATTAAAGTGGAGTTCTGACTCCACTTTAATATTTTAGGACTGAATCGTCAGTAGGGGTTTTCCAAAACAGATGTGCAGATCTGGCTTCCCCATGTGGTAGGATTTCCCTCTAGCCTTAAAACCAATGTTCTTTAGTCAGAGAGACCTATACCTTCTGGTCTGATACAGAATATTTTTGTCTGCAGGATCTTGCCAACTTAGATGGCTCTTGTGAGATGGTGGATTACAACCAACAGAGGAAGCAAAAGGCACATACATGCAGCTTTCTGAAGACAAGAGAGTAGAATAGAAGAGTAAACTATCCTAGTCTTAAAACAAAGTTTTAAAGCAAGACAGATCATTGCAGCACAGGAGAAAAAAAACAAAACAAAACAAAAAAAAAACTGATTTCACCCAGCTTAAATTTTCTAGTTATGAAGATTGGTTGCTTACTTTTCAGAAATAACCATTGTAACCACATAGTTCTGTCCTTATCTTCTGAGATAAAGAGACTTGATGAGAGATAATGTAAGTAATCTGACTGGCCGATGCATGCTTTTAATTTTCTTAAAATAGTTAAAACAAGATAATAAAATACAAAGAATTCTTCTCATTAATAAGAATGATAGAATAATACTCTGTCTCTCCGCATGACTGGGATACTAATCCAATCATAGATTGATTTCTAGGGAAAAAAAAAAAAAAAAAAAAAAAAAAGTTAAAAATTTACAAAATCTTAAGTCATCAGCTCCTTCTAACTTATCTCTTGTCCTCGTATAGAATCTTCTTGCCTGATATTGCTTAATTGTGCTTCAAAATTTTGACTTTCAAGAGATTGTATTGTCATCTCTTTATATCAAAATCTGTCTATTTAGATCAAGGGTCTCTCTTCTGTATTCGCTGATAGAAGGAAACAGTAGAGAAAAATCTCAGAACTTCCTTCAGTTAACATAGAGACTTAAATGGAATGGACTTACATTATACTTTTGGCCAGACCATCTAAACCCTATTGTCACAAAAATCCCTTCATTTTCACTGTAAATATTGCTGATTAAGGAGAGAAAAACTTACTAAGGAGAGACAAACCTGTCTACTTCCAAATTCCTACCCTCTGTCCCTTAATCTATCATTTTTGAAGTGACAACATTGCTCATCATCTCATCCATTACATGCAGTACCAATGGAAACTTTGCACAAATCAGACTGAGCTTGAAGAACATAGGCACTGATGAAGAGAATAGTCTAAATAGAGAATAAAAGTCTAAAATTGGGAGCTGAGCTAGTAAACTGTAGCTTACTTGTTTTAACTAATTCAGAGGTCTAGGTTTTTTTTTATTTTTTTACTTACTTCTTAAAGCCATTTCACATTGACTCTATTTTGTTTTCCAGCTTTCAGAGTGAGAAACAAATCTAGTTTATCCCTATTGTTTTTGTACTTTTATTCAAAACCACTTTATATTAGACATTTTTAAGTCTAGTGCACATTACTTTTTTAACATTCAAACTGAATTTAGAAAGATGAAGGAAAACATTACAATGCATTTTGTCCGTGCAAAGTTAACTGACTGCAAACATATAAGCTGTAATAAGTTTAAATTATTATTTATTTTTTTTTTAAATCAAATTCACTTTCCTCAAAAGTGTATTTCAAAATGAAAGCAAAATGCCTTTACTTTGGCATTTAAAATTGTGCTGTGGTTTTCAATCAACTGTGACTTTCCCTGAAGGAAAAGTCCCAGTTTATGTTCAATGCAATACTTCAAGCTTCAGAACCTCTGATATTAGCATGAGATGAAGAGTCAGGTAGGCAGGAATTGTTTCTATTCTGGAGATTAATTTGTAAGAATTTTGTCTCTTTTTGCCACATTGAGAAGAGGGAGCCTTTTTCTTCAAGATAAAAAAGATCCTTGAAATCCTCAATAAGGAGGGTGTAGTCACTGAGAGAGAAAAATGCAGAATAGAGTGGAAAAATAAATGTATACAAAATAAAGAAGCATCAAGGATTTATTCTTTACTACCTGTAGCAGGAAATTAAATCCTTTCCTATGGTCAGTCCACTAGTTTTCATAGACAGCTTGGCTGGGATGCAAACCAGACAAGATATATGAAATGCAGGAAACCAGAGAGAAAACTCATTAGAGAATTCCTATTTACCCAGAGAAGGACAACTAGTTAGATAAACTGATGATGACAGAACTGCAGGGTTTGTGTACTGAACCCTTCCTAATTCCTCTCAAAAGAAAGAACACTAACATTGCTATTACTACTCCTAATTAAGTATGCAACATTGCAACACTATTTCTTGGGTGGGTTTTTATTTATTTATTTTTCAGGAGGATATAATTTGGACAAATGTAATCAAGAACTGGAACTTCAGAAACTAATATACAGTCCTAATGTCTTCTCTCATAGAGGGCTGTATGAGGGATAAAACTGTCCCATTTAATTTGAAGATGGAAAAAATCAATTCATTTGTCTGGTTCTCCTGTATAACATTTAAAATTGTTGCCTGAAGTAAGGTTTCTACTTCTTCAGATAAATTTAATTTTAAAAACACTATGTGCTCACTGGGGAAAAATTACACAGCCTAATAGAGCTTGCTCTATTCAGTTCTCATATTCTTCTTTCTGTATCACCAAGACAATACATGTATATTTTGTTGTTTCTGTATAAGGCAGAACCGTCTTGTTACTTCAGTGTTCTCTCCATTTATATTTCAACACTTTCAGAAAACATATTCTCAAGGAAAAAAAAAAAAAAAAAGATTGCAAAGGTAAAGGAAAAGTTCAAAGTTCAACATAAGTTTTCAAAGGACATTGTTATCCTTCTTGACTTATATAGTTTTCTATTTTGTTGAAAACATCTATATTATTCTGTAATTTCTATGCTAGCACTTCAGAAACTATATACATGGATGTATATAGGATGTATTTGGTAGTGTTGATACAAATACACTGTTCTGGAAACTCTGAGAAATCTTTAACCTTAGATCAGACTGTATTAGGTATCAGAAATCTGTCAAAAGCTGTAAGAAATGAACAACTAAAAAAGGTTTGCATCTTAGATTAGATTTAGAAAAAGAATATGAGAGTGCCAAGCTGCATAACAATAAGATTAGATTGCTATGTTGGAGGGAAAAAAATATTTTGCAAGTATGTCCCAGGTCATAGAAATGGCCTGAACAAAATAGACCACTGTAAAGATGACAATACAAAACCTAATCAGTGTAAGAAAGCAAGAAGTTTAATGAAAGAAAGTGCAGAGTTCAATGGTGCTCTGCTTTTCAGCAAAATCACAATATTAAAGAGAATCTAAACCATTCTGTAAATTCAGCACAAAAGGACTGAAACTATGTTAGAAGAAAAAGAGTTTAAAAGAAGAATCTTTTGTGAGAAGTGTGTGTATTCCAACAACAACCTCTGGTTACTCTGAACTTTGGAGGAGACTTCAGTTCATACACACCTATTGATCATGTTATGTGGTTAATGTGATATCTAAAAATACTAGAAATAATTTTGAAGGTAAAGCATTTAAAAGGTAAAATTTTATTTATATATGTAGGTAGAGTATGTTCTACTAATTCACAAGATGGATTCTTTCTACTGAGGAAAGTTGATGGTGAAACAAAATCTTGAAAAGACAGTTTGAATTGTTGCAGGAGAGGGAATATATATTATAGGGCAGAAGGTATGTCAGACCCTAAATCTCTTTGACAGAAGTTATAGTGAAGTCTATACAGAAGTCTGAGAAGCTGGAAAGTGAAAATGACAAAGTAGGACTAAGTGAAAGTACAGAATAGTAAATGTGTCACAAGTGAACTTAGGGATGGAGTAGACACATGGACAAAGCCACACCACTCAGTGCCATAAAATTAAGAATTCTTTTGCTCACCAGGATGGGTAGTGTGGGTGGGTAGTAATTTCTGTTCTACAACACCCCTGTGCACAGTGTATAAGTACACTCCCACCAGCCCTGATCTTGGGTCTAGCACTGCTCCTACTGTGAATGGCACTACAGTCATGAATCAGCAGGACTTGCCACAGCTGACTAACATTCCTGAGCCTGGGCTTTCACATGGCATTTCCACCCTTGGCTCCTCTGCATTATGCTGGGAAACCTTCAGGGTCTCCAGGGTCTTCCATTGTGCTGTGAGACCTCCCACTAAAAGGCTGCTCTTCTACCTATTTCTTGCCTTCTAACTTAGATGGTTGGTGTAATTTTCCAAAAGTTTTACTGTGATGTCATCCTAGGACAAATACTTTTGTTGTTCTCCCTATTTAAAGCCAGCTAGCTGTTGGGTTTCCCTCACTGCCTGATAACCCGTCCTAAATATGTTAAAAGGACGTAGTGTTATTAAGAACCTCTCTATGGTTGTTGTTGTTGTTGTTTATTTTCTATACACAGCTAAGCCATAAAGGTAAGCAAATGTAGTTCAGAGGCTCTGGGTAAGGCTTCTCCATAACCATTGGGTTTATTTTCCCAATACATACCATTATCATCTAATGAGTAAGAGCTGGGCAGATGTAGTCAAGGTATCACTTAACAGATTTGTGCAATCCATGACACAAAAGAAAAAAAAAATAAATAAAATAAAAATTAATGTTAGCTACTCAAGAAGTTACATAAATAAAGCGCAAGCAAAATATTGAGAGTTTTTAAAAATGACATTCACATCAGAGTAAAATTTTAAAATGTCATACATATTGATTGTTAGAATAAGGAAAAATTATAAATTATCCACAGTTCATGTGGATATTTTTGTATGTTTAGGGAAATATATGTTGATTTTGGATTATGATTTCACTTAGCACAATAAAGAATAGAAAACACAACCATTATAAATTTGATTTCATGGACATATCAATATTTGCAATATATGACATGAGTCACAGTAATGGTATATAAGAAACAATTATTAACACTTCATAAAGGTATTTTTTGTAGGTATATTCATGTATAACACTATATATTCATATATAACACTTCAAAAAGGTAATTTTTGTAGGTATATTTCTTCAGGTCTGAGAGAGACACAGTCAAGTGTAAAGAAAAAAAAATGTTGAAATTATTTAAAGGATTCTTAAAAGCCTGCCGTGCTACTTCAGATCTGTACATGGTTCTGGGTTCTGGTAAATTATGGGACCTTTTTAATCCAAATTCTCACTTGCTTGATGTTATTCAGAAAAAAAAAAAAAAAAAAAAAAAAAAGAAAAAAAAAAAAAAAAGAGAGATTTAGACCAGACTATCTTGTTATGCAACAAGTGTTACTGAAACTAGGAATATGGTGAAACTCTTCTGAAGTCTAATAAAAGCAACAGAATGGTCATATATGTTAGACATGTAATGACACAGCCATCTGAGACTGTTTATATACCTGAAATGTGGACTTTTTTTCCCATGAAGCCTTTTTTTCCTGCTATCACTCCCCAAGAAACTTATTCTGATCACATCATCTTATGTGATGGTGGCTTTACTAATGTATAGCTTGATGATGGCCTGATGAGTAACCTGGCTTTGGGCAGAACTAGTCTATATCCTTCTTCTTCACTAGACTGGAATCAGGAAGTGAGATTAATGCTTCTAAAAAGAAAGCTGAATTGTTTTTCATTTTCACCTAAAATTTCTGTCTCTTAACATAAGCTTATATGTAAATTATGTTAGTAATATTGCAACATCATAAAAATATAATGAGTAGGATTTTTTTAATTGTTTGCAACAGGCATTTTTAACAACAAATAGAATTAAAGACATTAAAAATGAACAATTATTATTTTATTGTAACTCCAATAAAAGAATTGAGGAGACTCCACATATAAGTGAACAATACATGGAGAATTAAGGCAGATACCTGACATAATTGTCAGGCTGTATCAAATTGGAACTGAAAGGATGTACCAAGAGTATAAAGCCCTGCCAGCTCCCATGGTATGCAACTGTTGTCCTCAGGAGTTTTGTCTTCATAACAAAACACTTTTGGCAGATCAGAGAAGGCAGAGAAAAGGTAACATTCAAACAAGCACCCTTCAGTTCCTTCTTGGCTTCAACACTCAGAGGTTTTGCAGCAATTTTGTTCCAAGTGATTTCCCTCAGCACACAAGAGGAATTGTCACATGTGAATTTGAGAAAGAAAAATAAATACATGAAATGGGAAGAAAGTTTGTCATAAGAGCAAACGTGACATTTATTTACTCAGTCACTTTGGCCAGAGTCATGCACTTCTAGCTCTGAACATGTAATTCAATACTGAAAAGGAGACGGTAAAGTCTAATTTTCTTCCTTAGAATTTGTGGACCTTCTACCAGTACTTGCTTACTGAGGTACTTATGGTCCTCCCAGAGAAGCCTGCCTTTCCCAAGCATATATAGAAGGTGCAGAGAAGACTTATATCCCCAAAGCTAAAAACTAAGCACAGAGCGAACTGTGTATCATGTCCTTAGCTACTGAATTATTTCTGAATAGTACTGAATTCAGAGGTGAAGAGGTCAAGGTCTGGGAAACTCAAAAGAACTTAATTTTTCTGCTGACAAGTTCAGTTTTACCAAAAGTACTAGCAAGGGTGTTGTATACAATTTAGGAGCTGTACAGGGTCTTCAGATTTTATATGTTGTAATTTACTGAAAGTAAGAAGCATTCAGATATCCATACACAAAGGGTGTGGGGGAGTGGTTGTTGTTGTTTTTTTTTTGTTTGTTTGTTTTGTTTGTTTGTTTGTTTGGGGGGGGGGTTGGTTGGTTGGTTGGTGTTTTTCAGTCTTTTAAAAAATTCCATTGTTGGACCTCAAATTGTTCAGAAATGTTTTTCCTTTTAGCAACTTCTAATGGCTGTCACTATGATTTAAAGTCTTCTACAGAATCTCTCACATAAGGTATGGCTGCCTAAATTACTTTGGACCTAATTTTAGATAAACTGCTATAGCAAGTGTTGAATAAATGCATGAGTAAGCAAAGAAAAGCAAAACAGATATTTAACATTTGTGACTGGTGTTATCTTTCCAGAGTATTTGAATAGAAGTAGTTTAGGTTTGTTAATTAGGTTTCACACAAAAAAATCATGTTCAAAGACATTACATTACATTCATCATCTCTCTAAAAGGCTTGTCGTCGCATTACTAGTGGCTAAAAAACAACTTAACACTGCTCAGTGCCAGTTGCATTTCTCTAAAATAACTTTCTCATCCCTTAGTACAATAATAGCACTATGAGGTGAACTCTCAGGATGAGTATGCATTTAAGCTAAGATTATTTTGCTAGGGAAAAACAAAACAAAACAAACAAACAAACAAACAAACAAAAAAAAACAACACCAAAAAACAGAAAAGCAACAAATAAAAGAGAGTATGTGTTAGAAATAAAGAAATAATTAATTACTCTAGATAGTAATATATATATTGAAATATATCTAGTAATATATCAACAATAAAACAATATATCTAATAATATATATATATTGAAATTGTAAGATGTTTTTCTGTACTGGTCTTTTTTGTTACAAAACTTTGAGGAGATTGTTCAATGACAACTAGGTTTGTTTTTTCTTGTGTGTTTGTTTGTTTTTGTGGTCTGTCTTAACTTTAGAAACAGTATTATGCTGCAATAATACAAATTTCTGTTTTTTAATCTTTTGATTTGAGGACAGAGAGGAAGAACCAAGCAAATGCACAGAAACTTCAAACTGAGGTCTTTGCATGCTCACAGGTTCCCTGAACTGTCACCCTGAGTTAGGGCATCCAATATTCAGCCTAAGGCTTTTATGGCATAGAAACAGAAAGTACATAGACCAAGCACACACGCCATAACAGGTGACTATAAAGGACTCTGTTCTAGTTACAGGGTTTTAGATAGATATTTCCCCCCTATTTTCATTGTCAGTTTAATTTCACCTTTTATTTTATCTAGTCAGAACCATAAGAATCAAATCATTTATACTGGAAATCACGCAACACTCAACTTTACCTAACTCACCAACCACTGAAAACTGTTTTTCAGAGCTATCATTCTGCTTGGCCAAATCCCTTTAAAATCAATGGGATTTTGAAAACATATTGACTGACAGACGGGACCCTAAATCAATAGGAGGGCAAATTTCAAATTTAGATTAAAGGTTCAAACATGAGTCACAAGATGAGCAATATTAAATACTCTACATCAGGCATTTTTTACATGTATCAAATAAGCCTTAAAATCAATTAAAAGAAAAACCTTTCTGTCTTCTATAAATAGGCAACAGTCACATTTGCTGTCTAAGCCATATCTCTAATTTGGCTGAACTGAATTGCAGCTCAGCTCACATTATACAAATACAGATGGGTCACAGTAGTAACAAAAACCACAAACCTTGTAACTCCTTGTCATGAGGCAGTTTCTGATAGTTATCAGTTTAAGCTTCCAGAAAGCTGCTGTGATGCTGGATGCCAGTAGCAGCATGGCTTTGGATAGCAACTCTAAATCAGCAGGACGGGGGGGAAGAGACTTTCAGCCTGTCTTGCAATGAGAGCAATGGTGAAGGGGGCTCAGCAGGGGGAGAAGTAAGCTCTGCACTTACAAAAGGCTGGTTTCGTCCTCAGTGCCTCTGTGATACTCTAATTACCAAATGGTGTACGAGCAATTACTGTCTCCCTGGGTGTTCTGAGTGTTGTCTAGATGGGATGCAAGAAAAATGTCTTGCTGGGAGGTCAACTCTGACAACATGGATGACCAGTGCCAGCAACAAACCTGCCCTGGCCAACTGAGGTCAGCCAACACATACCCTACATGGCCACAGGAAACACTATGCCCTAGTGACCTTCAGGCTATTAGGGACATACCCAAACTCATCAGGCCCCAGTCAATGGTAACTAGTCTTCTGAGGAGTCCCAGCTGGAAAGCTTACCATTATTCTTGCACTTATTTAAAAGCACAAAGTAAGCTGTCTTGTAACCATTTCCATGCTGTTGGGAATTCCTATTCTGTTGGTGTGGTGGGAAACTAAACTTCATCACAACCACTCTCTCACTCCTCATCCTCACAAGAAGAGGGGGAGAAGAAAGTATGCTGGAAAAAGAGAAAGGGAAGAAAAAAAGAAAACAAATAGGATAGTGGGTTGTGATAAAGATAATTTAATTAAAATAAAAAGAAAGAGGGGAAAAAACTAGCAAAGACCACACAGAAACACAGAGAGAGAAAATAAAATATTCTCTGCATCCCATCAGTGAGCAATGTTCGGCCACATCCCATGAAGCAGGGCTTCAATATGTATATTGATTGTTTCAGAAGACAGTCATCTTCATTACAAGACCCTCCCCTTTCCTTCCTATTCCCCACCTTTTATTGTTGAATGTGATGTCATATGGTATATGGTCAGTTTAGGTCAGCTGGCCTGATAATGTCCCCTCCTCACTTCATGTCCACTCCCAGCCTACTGGCTCTGCAGGGTCCTGAGGGAGTCCTGATGCTGTGCCAAGTATTAACAATAGACAAAACATTGGTATTATACCAGTGCTGTTCTAGCTAAAAGTGCTACTAAAATGGTAGTTGTATGGCAGTACATATACACAGGGATTGCACACGGAATAAACAAAGAGGATGAAAGAGAAGTGCCATGGCAAGGTCTGTGGATAAGAATCATCCTCAAGAGCACTCCTGGAAGTGAGTATGCCTTAAGCTTTCTGCAGGCATACTGGCAGCCTGCAGTGCAAATGCTGATGGGGATTCCCACTGCTGGTGCTGCCAGAAGGGAGGCCTCAGGGATCAGCGTAGCACTGCATGGTTCCCGTGGATGTTCCCGCTTCAATAAGAGCTTTGCTCCAACAGGTTAAGGCACTTCATGATCACTGTGTGCTGGTGTCACAGAACATTTTATTCAGCATAGCCAAGAAGTGCTAAAGTAAGCATTCATATAAGAAAATAGTTTCTCTAACAAGCTGACCAGATCTCCCTTGGGTAGTTGAGGGCCTAATTCATCACTCTGTTGCTCTACCTTTGTAACAGAGCACCTTTAATTTAAAACAATTTAATTCCACATGGAAAACTAGTGCAAAGCAGTAATAAATCAAGTGCATTGTATTTACATAAAGACTCATATCCTCAGCCAATAAAAACTGAAGTGGTTCTGCTGAAGTCAATGGAGTTGTACTGATTTACACTAGCTCAAGCTCCACTCTAATGTTTTAGAAATAACAGTCTAAAGCCTCAGATAATGTATGCTAGAACAACTCCATCAAATTCATACAGTGGCTGAGGATCTGACCCTTTATTGAAATGAGTATGCTAGAATTCCCCTTCAGTTTGTCTAAAACATTGAAAAACAGTAACCAGGTTGTTGATTAGTATGCAACTTACCCAGAGGCACAGCAGTTCAGATGCTGCATGCTATGTGGATGCAGTTTGTATATGTTTGTGCCCAGCAACGCTGCAAAAGTATTTCAGAGAGGTGACAGAAAGGGTAGTAAGGAGGTGAACTTGCCCTATGGGAATCCTCCATCATGCATCTCTCACTGCCAAATTTCAGAGTGAATGTTGCATAAGGATTTTGCCCTCTGCATCATGAGTTCCCCCACCCCACCTTTTTTTTTTTTTACTATTAGGTGTGGGGGTTTTTTGTTTGTTTGTTTGTTTGTTTTCTTTTCTTTTCTTTTTTTCTGCATCTTCAATTCTTCAATGAGTATTTCTTATGGCTTAGATGTTTAAAAAGGAGTATGGAAAAAGAAATGTGCAAACATGAAGGCGCAGTGAATTTCACAGGCTCATGTCATTTTTTGAGATTTCTTCTTTTAATTTAGTTTCTGAGGAGAATGTATTTTAAGTAATAAGAAGATGCACATATATATATATATTTCAAATTGTAGGTGAGCTGCATTTGTACAGAGATGGGAAAAGTAAATATCAACTATCCATCCCATTTTTCTCCACTCTGTACTCCTTAACATTCAATGTGTTATGATGACTGTTATGACTGGATTAGTGCATCATCCCTAACAATGCATTAGACAATTTAAAGAAATCATAGCCATGTTCAGAAATAGCATACAATCTCATGCATACCATCTGCAAATGTTCATGCATGGGAATCAATTTAGATGATTGAGTTCAGTTCTTTTGAACTCAATGGGATTACTTATGTGAGTAACTTAACTCATAAATTAAAGGTGCTTGCAGTATTAACTTTGAATTTCACCTGAAAAGTAAAATGTTGACCTCCTAAAGCTTAAGAAAGGATTTGAGAACATTGATTTTGGTGGTAATTTTATCCAAAAGGCAATACAGATTGAGGTGGTGGAAATGGAAATGAAAATCTGAATGAAAATGAATGAAAAATGAAAATGAAAAAATGAAAAATACAAGAAGGTAAATTTAGCTGCTTGGCTGATGTGCATGATTGTTATGATCCAGTTAAATGTTCTATTTCTGTAGTTCTTCTTGAGGAAATATACAATACTGAAAAGTAATGGGAGAAAATAAATAAGAAGAGTCCATAGTAAAAGCTTTTTGTGTGTGTGCACCATATAACACAGGTATTTCTAAGAAGACTTGCAATCAGTGAAAAGTCAATACCAATAGAACCAGTGCAGGGAATCTTTTCTAAGGATAGGGAGGCATGACTAAAATGACTTAATAATGAGTAATTACAGTAATGACCTTGCTTACATATCTCAGAGAAATCTGAGTCACTCTACCAGTTTCAGTCAAACTGTACTGATTAAGTACTAAAGGACCCCACTGGGTCAAACTCTTTCAGTTTTTTCAAGTTTTCTTGGGATACCTTTGAATGATTCTTTTCATACTTAAAATCTTCAATGAGTTTGAAACCAGAGTTGACGGAATAGAGTTAGAAGATGATTTTGAAAGGTTTAGTAATGCAGATGTTATTTGGATCCCATAAAATTTCAGAAATCTGTTCTAGTACCTTTCTTTGTTTTCAGGAGAAATAGAGGAGGCATTAAAATCTCTGAAACTGGTTAAAGCCTGTCTGGTCTCTCACAATTAGACTTAACTTGGCATATCTACAACTCATGCCTGAGTGTAAGCTGGTAGCAATTGTATCAATATTATAACTGTATAATGCAAAATTATGACTGTGATATTTTGCATTCCAACCTACCTTGATTCAGTAAGATACAACACATGGACTACACATTAACTGGTACTAACTGAAAATGCTCAAGTCCCTGACAGGGCACTTCAACCATGTGAGAAACAATATGCAGCCAATAACACAGGATCAGGTGAGGATCTCAGTGAAGTAGCATTTTCATTAGCGATTGTAATGGTGGACAACCTGCAAGCAGGAGCACACAGCAGAAGTGTACCATAACCTTATATCCCCTATTACCTGAAGCTTGATTTCTCCCACTTTTTCATTGGCTGAGTACTACAGGTTCACAATCTACTCAATGCTTGTCACTATACCATATATGTAAAATTTTATTTGACCAAGATTTAATTTCTCTTTTTCTCCCTTTTTTCTTCTTCTCCTGTGACTGGAGGTGCCCATGATTTTTTGTTTTTATTGATTCCTCAACTGCTTGTTTTGTTTTTCTTAGCCATCCTCCTTATTTTGTGACAGTGAGACCTGGCACTGTCCCCTTATCTGCTTAACATCCCCCCCCACTGTTATGCCTGCACAATCACTTTCGAATATGCAAGGTTAGTGAAAGTTTCCACTGCAAAAACACAACTTTAATTCTCACAGCCATGTGAATATCTACTGGAAAAGCAGCACAGCAGGCTGTAAGCAGTACAGGAGATTTGTAGTTTGCATTCCTTGCCCAGGTATTTGTGGTGGTTTTACATGCGTGGGCAGCCAAGTTCCATCACAGTTGCTCTCTCACTCCCCCTCCTCAAAGGGGAAGGGGAAGAAAATATGACACAAAGGGCTCAAGGTTTGAGATAAGGACAGGGACTTCAGTCAACAATTATTGTGATGGGCAAAACAGACTCAGAGTAGGGAGATAGTAAGATTTATTGCCTATTACTAACAACCTAGAAAAGTGAGAAACAAAGGAAAGAAACCAAAAACGCCTTCCCCCTTCCACCCTTTTCCACCTCCTCTCCCTGAGAGGTGCAGGGCAACAGAGGAATGGGGGCTCTGGTCAGTCTATAATGCTTCATCTCCGCCGCTCCTTCTCGGTCACTCTCTGACCCTGCTCCATGTGGGGTCCCTCCCACAGGATGCCATTCTTACTGAGCTGATCCTGCATGGGCTTTCCACAGGCAGCAACTCTTCAAGAACTGCTCCAGATATGGGTCTGTACCACGGGGTCCATCCGTCAGGAGCAAACTGCTCCACTGTGGGGCCCCCACACGCAGCAGCTCCTGACACATCACCTGCTCCTGCGTGGTCATCTCTCCACAGGCTACAGGCCCAGCCCAGAATCTGCTCTGGCAGGTATCCTCCACAGGCTGCAGCCTCTGTCAGTGCAGGTCCACCTGCTACATTGTTGTCTCCTCCCCAGGCTGCTCCTCTGTGGTACTCCATGGGCTGCAGGGGGACAGCCTGCTTCACCACAGTCCTTACCACAGGCCACAGGGGACTTCTGCTCTGGAGCACCTCTCTCCCTCCTTTGTCACTGACTTTGGCACCTGCAAGGATGTTTCTCACTCCTCCCTCCCAGCTGCTGTTCCCTAGCAGTACTTTTTCCCTGTCTTAAATATGCTCTCACAGAGGCTCAAATAATATCACTTATTGGTCCAGCTCTGGCCAGCAGCAGAGCCCTTATCTAACATGGGGCTGTTTCTGTATTGTTCTCACAGAAGCCATCCATTTGCCCCCCCCCCCCCCCCCCCCCCCCCCATCCACTACCAAAACCTTGCCACGTAAACCCACTACAGTATTAAACTAAACAACCAGAGAAGAAGAGATACTGAACCTGGTGCTCACCAATGCAGACAAACTCATTAAAGAGGTTAAGACTGGAGTCAGTGTGGCCTTCACTGACCACACCCTGGTTTGTGATCTCAAGGAATACGGGCCTGGAAAGAGTAAAGTCAGGACCCTGAAATTTAGAAGAGCAAACTTCCCACTGTTTAAAGAATTAATAGATGAAATCTGCTGGGACTCTGTCCTTAGGGACAGAGGAACTGATCAGAACTGATCAAAGCTCCTGAAGGATACTCTTAGAGCACAAGAATTCTCTATCCCCCTGTGTGGGCAGGGAAGGCAGAAAACCAAGATGGATGTGCAACAATGTTTCAGTTAACTGAGGCACAAGAAAAAAATGCACAGGCAGTGGAAGCAGGGACAGGTGACTTGGGAAAAGTACAGAGATGCTGTCCAGATGTGCAGGGATGGGATCAGGAAAGCCAAGGCAGAGATGGAACGGAGCTTGACAAGGGATGCAAAGAATAACTAGGGATTCTATAGGCACATGGGCCGGAAAAGAAAGGCTAAGGAGAGTGTTCCCCTTGTGATAAATGAGAAGATCTAGTAATGATAGACATGGAGAAAACTGAAGTACACAACAACTTCTTGACCTCAGTCTTCACTGCCACTCAGGCTTCCCATGTCTCTTGTTTCCCTGAACCTGTAGGTGAGGAATGGTAAGCAATGTCTCCTGCCATAAGTGAAGAGCAGGTTCAAGACCACCTGATGAAACTGAACAGGTATGGGACCTGATAACATGTATCCCAGGATCCTGGGGGAATTGGCTGATGTAGCTGCCAAGCCACTCTCTATCATATCTCTCTATCATATCTGAAAAATCATGGCAGTCAGGCAAAGTTCTCAGTGGCTGCAAAAAAAAAAAGGAAGACCCAGGGAACTACAGACAGGTGACCCTCAACTCTGTGCCTGGGAAGATCATGGAACATATCCTCTTGGAAGCAATGCCAAGACACATGTATTGAACAACGAGGTGATCTGAGACAGCCAGTATGGCTTCAACAAGGGTAAATTGTGCCTGACCAATCTGGTGGCCTTCTATGATGGAGTGAAGGCATTAGATGACAAGGAAAGACCAACCAATGTCATCTACCTGGACTTCTGTAAGGCCTTTGACATGGTCCCACATGACATCCTGATCTCTAAATTGCGGAGAGATGGATTTGAAGGGTGGAACATTCACTAGATAAGGAACTGGCTTGAAGGATGCACCCAAAGAGTTGCAGTTAATGGCTATATGTCCAGGTGCAAGCCAGTGATGAGTAGTGTCCCTCAGAAGCCTGTCTTGGGACTGGTGCTGTTTAATATCTTTATCAACAACATAGACAATGGTATCAAGTGCACCCTCAGTAAGTTTGCAGACAATACCAAGGTGAGTGATGCAGTTGATACAACAGAAGGGAGGGATGTCATCCAAATGGCATGTCAAGGGAGGGGATTGTGCCCCTCTGCACTGCCCCTGGGAGGCCCCCCTTGGAGTACTGCATCCAGGTCTGGGGCACCCAGCACAAGAAGGACGTGGACCTGCTAGAATGGATTCAGAGGAGGGTCACAATGCTGATCAGAGGGCTGTTGAACCTCTCCTATGAAGAAAGGCTGAGGGAGCAGGGGCTCTTCAGCCTGAAGAGGAGAAGGCTCCAGGGAGACCTCACTGAAGCTTTTCAGTACGTAAAAGGGGCTTATAAAAAGACAGAGAGCAACTTTTTCTCAGGCAAATGATAGGACAAGGCGGAGTGGTTCTGAACTAAAAGAGAAATTTAGATATTAGGAGGAAGCTCTTCACTCAGAGGGTGGTAAGGCTCTAGAACAGGTTGCCCAGAGAGGTTGTGGATGCCCCATCCCTGAAGATGTTCAAGGCCTGGTTGGACAAGGCCCTGGGCAACATGATATAGTGGGTGGCATTCCTGTCACCTCAATGGAAGGGAGGCTGGAACTAAGTGATCTTTAATGGTCTCTTCCAACCCAAGCAATTCTATGATTCATAGAAGGTACATATGAACGTACATTGCCTCTTCCCTCGCAGAGATCCAGTCCCCCATAACCTATATCAAATGTCTTATGCCTGATACTTTAGCATACAAGTGGTTTCTCGTAGCAGCTTGGAATCCATCTACTAATCAAGTCATATTAGCTATGAGAGATGTTTACAGTAGGTTCTGCTGAATATTATAAAGTGTCACAGCAGGGCAAATAGAAAGGGAAGGAGCAATTTCAAGAAGAAAAATAAAAGAAAAAAAAATGAGAGAGAGACAGAGCTTAGGAACAGCAAACAAAATTGCTGTAATATACACAATTTTGAATGATTCAATTTTCTGTGGTTTTGTTCATTTTTGTCTTGTGTCTGTATTTTTTGTTTCTGCTCGCTCTCCGTTTACTGTTACCATAGCTTTAATCTCAGTTTCTCTCTAGTCTTTAAAGTTTTCCCAAATCCATTTTAAATTAAAAGAAGTACATGCTGAACTTTTCTACTATTTTAGCCCACAAAACACTAAGTGCAGATTTGGAATTGCAAACACATTGGGATAGGTGTTTGAGATAGGTTTGAGCCCAACCCACTGTAACTTCCTTGTCAACAGAAATTAGGAATATGTTCCTAATGACTTGCTGGAAGCATGCTGTTGACACCAATGGGTCACTGATGATCTAGAGACCTTACATTTCCCAAACATCAACAGAAGGCTTCACTCTGAAGGACCATGCTTTTTCCCTGATTAAACAGATAGGAGAGACAGACTTGTGGCCTTGTGACTCATGTATTAACAGGCTCTGACATGTTTTGGGTAGGTAAAAATACTCTTCTCCCTTTCCCTCCCATCCCATAAAAAATAAAATAAAAATAAAAAATCAGTGTGTAAACTAACCTCCCCCCCAAAAAAACAAAACAAAACAAAACAAAACAAAACAAACAAACAAACAAACAAAAAAACAACAACAATATTCTGATGAATCAAGGAAGGAAAATAGATGAAAAAAAAAATCAATGAATAGACTGAAATCAAAAAGTAAACTGTTACTTTTGTTCTCAATTCTGTAGGTGCAAGTGTCCTGTTAGAAAATAATCCCAGATTGTTCTCTTATTTGACAGGCTGATGATATGTGTGAGGATTTACACTGCAGAGAATGAAAATGTCACACATACCTTTAGGCTTTTTTCTGTATAGCTTAGTTTGATGTGCTTCAATGGCTCACAAAATGGTTTAGAACTACCATAGTCATATAGTCATGCTCAATACCTGGCCTCCCAAGGACTAGCTGGTGGCCCAGTAGTACATAGCACTCAGTACACTCTCTTTTCTTGCCATCTGTCACCTTGGAATGTGTGGAAGGAAAGTACATCCAAAGAATTTAGATAAATGTTTATTTACTTCTGAATTCAATAGAATAATTATTAAATATCAACAAGCAAGAAATTCTTACAAAAATTAAAAAAAAAAAAAAAAAAGAAAAAAAGAAAGGAAAAGAAAGGGGAAAGAAGAGAAGGGGAAAAGAAAGAGAAGAGAAGAGAAGAGAAGAGAAGAGAAGAGAAGAG
>JAACYP010029081.1:0-11664 GCA_011076525.1 Nettapus auritus
AAGGGAAGGGAAGGGAAGGGAAGGGAAGGGAAGGGAAGGGAAGGGAAAAGTTCATATTGTCTATGGAGCAACCTAAATTATGAATTTAGTTGTTCAGATAAAGGCATTTCTCTTTAGAAGGCTTGGTTACCATTCATTTCAGCATTCCTTACTTCCTCCTTCACATTCTTTTAGATCACACTTAACATTGAAAATTGTACTGCACAGCACATTAAGTTACTTATTTTCTATTAGGTGGCATTGCTTCTCTTTCAGCTGTGAAATGTTACACTCTATTTCCTCACATGGATGGAATAGATGACACTAGGAAGAAAATATTGACTCTTATCTTTCCAAATATGTTTCAACATATTGTGCCTTTGACAAACATACAGCTGAACTTAATGTTTCTGACAGAGAGAACTACAAGCCAGTGCTGCCAATATTTACTAAAATGGGATGTTTTAGTCTTATGCTTCTACATAATATGCAATATACAATGGCTGCAAAACTAGGCCTGAAAGCTTATGCAATTGGAAAGAGTGCAGTAAATATCTACTGTTACTGATGTGCCAACAATGAGCATAATAATCAGAGTAAACAAACTTATTGGTAGTTTGCTAAGCTGCTGAGAAAGCCTGTTGACAATGAAATGAGAAAGAAACTACTGTACTGTTGGATGTATGGTACGTGTTTTATGTTTAAGCAGAAAAAATACACAGGCAACAGTATAACAAATTTCCTGGAAATCATATGTGATGGTACTAAATTAATTCAGTACTTAGTTTTAGAATGTGTCAGTTAAAAAGACTCCCAAAATTAAGTCATACATTAGTTTATTGCTTCTTGACTGATTTTATAATTAGAAGTTGTCTGGAGACAATTACATTATTGGAAGCAGCAGACTTCAGGAAAGATATCAAAATTTGGTCTTGCAAGAAATTTGAGGTACCCTTGGCACACCTGAGATACCTGGAGATAGCTACATATTTTAAATAAGATCATCATCAATCACCACTTTTAAAATCTTGCCACACAGATCACCCTCCCAATTCTGACACTTTTTTTAACCTACTGATTTATGGTAAAATGATTGCTTATGGAAACTGCTGAGCATTAGCTTCTACAAGTTATTTCAAGTATCTTGTGAAGACTGGCACTAAATGTAAAAGATGTTTACTGCAAATTCTGACTTAACAATAGACAGTTTTCACAGCAGAAACAAAACAGGGTTTGTATAGGTGGTTTTGTCTTACAATTGTTTATCCTGACATATTTTCAATATATTTACATGGAGTAATAAAAACAAAACTTGACTTGCTGCAGTGTTCAATTTTGATTAAAGAGATTGTGATTGTCATGAAATAAGAGTAACCTGAAATTGAAATGACCCTTTCAATAGACTGTGACTCTTCAGGCAAAGATGGCTATTTATTTATTTATTTATTTATTAATCACATTTATCTCTAAATCTCAACATTTTATTGCTGGCCTACATAAAGAGGCCTCCTTTGACTAAAGCAATGCCCACAATTACTTGCTGGTGATATGTAATCAGGGAGCTTTTTCAAAGATTCTTTTCCCATTATAGAACTGACCAGATAATAAAAATTCAATTTCACTACAAATTTTGACCTTTTAACACTTGTTTTCCTTCCTGACTCTAATAAAAATCAATTCTGCAAACATTTTCAGAAAAAAAAAGTTGTCATTCAGAACGTCACCCTGACTCAGTGCCTGAAAGTTCTGTACTTCTTTATCTGTAAGTCTTTATTCTGAACCAACACACACACACACACACACAAAAAAAAAAAAAAAAAAAAAAAAAAAAAAAAAAAAAAAAAAAAAAATCCAGACCAAACCCCCTTTAAAATAACTATGCAGTGGTAAAACTTCATATTGATGTTCTTTCCCCACTCTACCTCTCAACCCAAGAAAAAATGCAAATGCCCTCCTGAAGAACAGATATAATTTTAGTATGAATCATTTAATTCCACAAAAAAAAAAAAAAAAAAAAAAAAAGATTGAACAAGGAAACTTTGATACTGAGCAGAATAATAATTCTTTAGTATAATCTTACAGTATTTTATGACAAATCTCTATGCATAGGCCAGTTTAACCAAAGATCCTCCAGTTTTTAAGCTGATTTCCTTTACACAAAATGTGCCACAGAATTTGATACAGGGGTCAATCCTATTTAATATTTTCATTAACAACCTGAATAATGGGTCAGAGTACACCCTCAGAAAGTATTCAGATGACACAAAACTGGGAGCCATGGCTGATACACCAGACAGTCATACTGCCATCCACAGGGACATGGATGGGTTGGAGAAGTGGGCTGACTGGAACCTCGTGACATTCTTCAAAAGGAACTGCAGAATGTGGAGAGCAACAACTGCATGCCTCAGCACAGACTTGGAATAGGAAGGCTTTAAAGCAACTTTGAGGAAAAAGCCCTGAGATTCCTTGTGGACACTAAGTGGACCATGAGCCAACAATGTGCCATACCAGCAAAGAAGGCAGCTTCCTGGACTCCACTAGGAGCAGAGTTGCCAGCAAGTCAAGATGGAGGATCCTTTCCCTCTACTCTGCACAGCTGAGTCACATCTGGAAGGCTAGGTGCAGGTTTGGGCTCCCTGGTACAAAATAAACATGGATCTACTGGAGAGAGTCCAGTGACAGGCCACTACCATGATTAAGGGATTGGAGCATCCTTCCTTCAAGGAAAGGCTGAGAGAGCTGGGACTCCAGCTGGAAGAAGAGAGGGCTCCAGAGGATATTTGAATATACATAAATACATGATGAAGGTAAATAAACTGGACAGAGCCAGATTCATTACAAAGGTGTCCAGAAACAGGACAAGAGGCAAAGGGTTTAAACTGAAATACAGAAAATTCCATTTAACCATAAGAAAAATCTTTTTTCATACAAAGGGTAGCTGAACACTGGAACATGTTGCTCAGAGAAGTGGTGGACTCTCCACCCTTGAAGATATTCAGACACTGACTAGACACAGTCCTGAGCAGTCTGCTCTAGGAGATCCTGCTTTGAGCAGGGGGGTTGTACTAGATAATCTCCAAACATCTTGAGACTGAACCACCGAGTTTTTCCGTGAAAACTTACAAGGCTGTGTAACAAATGCAATTTCAACTGTATTACTGTGTGAATGTCTCCTAGCAAAACTAAAACCTGCAGAAAACAGGCCCTCTTTCTTCTAATATGTGAATTTCTTCTATTTTCCATGCTGATCTTCATGATTGTATTCTTTGCTGGAGCTTAAGTTTATGAGTGTGATCTCCTGCAAATCAAGAGGATGTGCTCTCTTCTCGTGACAGGATGTTACTTAGACTTTCTGTTGTGTCTAATCTGTAATATCAGCAAACAAATATTTAGAAGGGAGACAAGGGGAGGAAAGCTAGGCCCTTTTGCTTGTCTCGTTTTTAGGCAATCACTTCACCCAGGAGCTGTCATCTGAAGTGAATCCATTGGCTTTACAATGTGTATGCAATCTCAGAATTGTTTCCTCAGAGGATGCTGCATCTTGCAAATAAATTTGAATGAGGCTTGGAAGGAAAGAAAGAAAGGTAAGGTTAAGGTAAGGTTAAGGTAAGGTAAGGTGAGGGGAGGGGAGCAGAGGGGAGGGGAGGGAAAGGAAAAGGGGAAATCACCAAGAACTACTAAGACTTAAAGACAGTGGTGTCTCATAGAAAAAGCTTCTCTTTCTTTCTCTCTAAGAACAATGTTGATTTTTATATCTGGTGGATTATTTTTTTTTTTTCTCCTCAAAAGTTTTTTCCTTCTTTGTCCCACTATGCTTGCTGAAATGCTTTGCTTTGTAACAGCAAATGTTGAGTAGTATGAACGCTCCTTTATCTGCAGGACATTAAGGTGCATGTAGGTTCCCTTTGGGCTACCTGGAGGGAAAAGGCAGTGGCCTGTGCAATAAGAAGACATCCACTGAAATACTTCAGGCTTCCATGATCCTCATGGGAGGAAGAAAGCTTCAGGCTTCTGCAGCCTGGAAGAAGATCAGAGAGGCTGATAGCTTCAAGCCTCAGTAGTTCTGTGCTAAATACAATATAGAAAGAAAGATGTTCTGACTAGTATCAAGGGAAAGATAAGGAAAAGAATGAAAAGCAGTTGGAGAACTACTATTAATTTATATTTGTCATATGGCTATGATTATGACATATTGCTATTTTCTGTTGTTGGTTACAGAAATCTTGACTAACATCCAGCAATTCTGTGATTGGCATACCTTCACAGGTGTGCTCCCAAACCTTCTTCTGCAAATGTTAACCACACTGATTCCTCTGGAAGAAATTTTCAAAGCACTGTTTCGCAGTAATTTGTCATTAACGTGATTTATTTATAATGCAATACAGGCCACATTGCTTTAGAGGTGAGCCAATTAAGTGCATTCTATCCCACACTAAGTGCGAGAAGAGAAACATCATCTATGGCATGTGATCTTCTACTGCTCACAGATTTGGCACACTTTTGCAAAGGAAGTACCAATTACCCATTTATATCCTGTCACCCATCCAGCAGAGCAGGAATTTTCAATTTTATTTCACATTCCATGGCTGTCCTCAGATATATATATGTTGTAAAATACAAGGAACATAATTAAATTTTCTTTGTTTTACTGACATATCTCATACTGACATCACAAGTTGAACATAGCTACAAAGCAAGAGCCAGTGAGAGCCCGATATTGAGCAAACTGGTTCCAACATGAGGAGGAATCATGGAAAACAAGCTTCAGCATAAAATCATTCCCTCACAGACTGATGCATGGGAACTTGTAATGAGGAGGGCATGTTTACTGGTATCATATCTCTTTAAGAGATTCCTGATTGTTTCCATGCACTCTGGACATTACCTTTCAAAAGTCTTGATTTCTTCTATTACTCTTTTCATAGAGGAGGACAGAATGAAATATCCTGTGATTCATTTCCATGCTACTTCCATAAAAAGGGATCACTCAGGAGTGATATTTTTCATTTCCATTCCCAGTCTGTTTTCTAATGAGCTAAATATTCTTCATCTGAGATTCTGTATCATGTTTTAGGATACAAATTTCCAGACTTCAGGGATGAATAATATAGTAACTGCCTTGGTCAGGAGTGACCTGTGGTCCCACCTGCACCATCAGCAGTTTCTGCCATCTCTCCATGACTGCTTTCTTCTTCACTGGCTTTGCCTGATATCTCACAGTGTTTCCAGAACATTTCTAATACTTCTCATGTTGAATAACAACTCTCTTTATTATAGCTATTGTGCATTTCTCTTTTTCTACTCTGCATTTGTTAAAATCTAGAATGTGAACTGTTTGGGGAATGTTATGTGAAATGTATATGATTTCCCTTTTTTTAAGATTCAATTGTAATTTTTTTGCAGATCATATCTCTGAACTCTCACTGGATATGCTGTTGATATACTCCTGTGGCAACTAGTTTCTATTACACCTCTTTGCACTTCTGGAGACCTGTGTGGAAATGCTAATAACTTCTGAGTGAAACCTCTAAGTTCTAACAGTATAGGAGTCTCCTGTAAATCAAATTAAATATATACTCAATTATGTTCCTCAAAAACTATATATACAGTTCTAAATTAAACAATTTAATTTAGAAGTAAAATCGTGCCTGATAATAATAATTCACAAAATATACAGGTTCTTTTTGAATAATAGATACAAATTATCCATCATATTAAACCTGATATTAATACTAATATTGGTATCACACCACTGAGATGAACTCCCTGCTCATGAAGTGTTATCATTGCAGACATCTGGCAAATTGCTTGTTAACTTCTAACACAACTGATATGCCTTTATTATTACAATACTCTATTACAACAAAAAAGTGCCCATTTCCCAGTGATGAACCATTTTAATGACTTTATGAAGGAATACAGGTAATGAAAAATAATGACAAGGGACCTCTGAATTCAGTTGTTGTTTTTGTTTGTTTGTTTGTTTGTTTTTCCCTCATTCCAGCAGTGCACAAAATTATGTGTTATAAAAATGACACACAGGTACACTTTAGTCTCTGTTTCAGTCTTCCTAACGTAAATAGGAAAAATCATGTCAGTATCAGGAGAATGCCTTACAATGCTTGGATTGTCCAGCAAATAGAAGCATTAAAATAATTTGTTCTTTCTATTGTATTTGGCATATGCATTACCTGAAGCATTCATCTTTCACAGTTACCATTCTCTCTTGACACAAGCATCCAAATGAGGAAATGAAAGCCCTAACTTAGCCTAAATTTTAAAATCAGACTAATACTACTTCTAGGCTTTAGAATATGCATAAAACACCAGAAATACAAGTGAAACCTCTTATTATCACTGTCACTCTATTATATTTCTTTGTTGAGCACCAGCATGTGGCAATAATCAAAAAATACAGGGGAATACAGTAATATAGTTCGTGCTTGATCAGTTCAGTAATCTATTTGGCTCAGTATCCAGTCTTTATTGGCAGTTAAAGACAGATAAGTATGAGAACCCTTTTACCCTGTAAAGTGTTTACCAGATGCTTTTTTTCTTAAGTTCTCACATTTAAAGGTTTTTCTTATATGCTGAAGGTGTGAATGTTTGTCTTTTCATATCCTACCAAACCTGCCACGGTATGGGAAAAGATTCAACTGTAATGGGAGGTAGGGTTGTCAACAATCTGGATGTTCTTCAGGCGTGGGAAACAGTTTTGATCCCTGTTTCCACACCAGCTCCTATCTTTTTTGCTACTATTGTTTTGGTTGTTGTTTGTTTTTTAAGATAAAGGTGATGGAACATGGCACTGTGCATCAGCCTGACATTTCCCAGTTGCAGGTTAAATTACCTAACTTTTTCTTAATATACTTAATTTGTTGATAGATGTTAAATGCAAACTTAATTTTCAATAACCATGTTGGCAATCTCAAAGACAGAGATTCTCACATTTATCAGTTTCTGCATGGAAATGCTCTGATTCTGGTATACAGAAAGGTCACTAGCTACTACTTCTCCACTCTCAGCACATTTAACTGATTCCAAAGTATGAATGAGTGATTTGCTCTGTCCTGGACAGCACCTACACAATTTCAAGATATAGAGACATTCACCACTATCAAGACCCACAGGGTGGTAGGTGATTTTAATGATCTTTTAAAACATTTTCCTTATTAGGTCAGTATTTAGTCTGGTATTTTTTTTATTTTTTATTTTTTTTTCCCAAATCCTGAAAAACATTCCGTCTTTGGAACTTACAACTTAATTTGCCAATTTGTTCCAGCATGCCCCACTAGAGAGCTTGCAGAACTCAGAGGGAAGGAAAAGAACAGTCCTGTACAATGATAAAGTCCAGCACTTTGTGGAATGGGCTTGTAAACACAATAAAACATGAGACAAAGTACTTCTGGAAAGTATGAAATTTGTCTGTGCTCTAGGAAGAATGCAATACAGTCCAAGAGCAGCATAAGTGGCATATTGTTTTGCACTGAAATCATGTGAAAATCTCACAGCAACTTGGTGGAAGTCAGGGAAAAAATGTGTTAGGAGAGTTTTGAAGGATTTGGAAAGCAAAAAGCAGAAAGGCTTATTCATGCACACAGGATGGCACTGAGAAATGACTGAAAATTGGAGTATAAGGAAGATAGAAGGAGCAGTTGTGTAAAAGACTTTGGCTGAATGGAAATGTGAACGTTTTCCAGAGAAATCTCATTCTGGGACTGCACCAGCAAGCTGATGTGGTCCCAGCTATGACTATGGTCTATAACAGGGGAGCAAGTCCTATGCAAACACATTTGTTCTCCCTGGGAACAAGCTCAACGAAGAGGTCTATTAAAACAATTCTCACCAAGCTACAAAAGAATGAGGGAGGAAAATGTAAGAACTTAGTCTAAGAGGATATGGAGAGGAAACCAAGAAGAAAAATGCAGTGAAGAACAGAGGGGGATCACAGTGAGCTCTCTCTTGCAACACACTAACCCCTTCCAAGCCCCCCATACTGATTTAGAGGGCTTGAATGGAATTAGACTTTGGGTGGGAGCCCTCTGATTTCTTAGGATACACTGTGTAAATTCAGACATAATTTTACTCAGTACATTACCTTTAAGTAAATATCTTTCTTTGTGGAAAAATAAGAATAGGTTGCTCATTTCCATATGGATAACGAACAAATCATCATCTATCTTAAACTCAGTATTAATAATAACTGGTATAATTTACTGTATCATCAGTAAAAAAAAGAAAATATGTGTTGAAAAACATTAATAAGCCAATTATTTCTTTACTTTGTCAAAGTAATTGACAGAATTCTGTTTTGAATAATGCAGCAATTAAAGTTTAGTTGATACAGGGCAACATTAGCATAAAGGCAGTTTTCCATGCTTGTTTTAACAGAACATAGAACTAACAAAATGAAAATGTGTACTAAATGCCATCCATTATTCTTTTAATACTATCACCCTATCTTGCTGACTAGCAAGTCCACTAACACCACATCTTAAATCATACATAAGCTGAAGCAAATACCCTGAAGTCTAACCCATAACAGCTATATGCAATAAATTCTATTAACCCATATCATGTTTCTCTAAGGATAAATATCATCAGACTATGAATCTTTTACTAAATAGACATTTCAAAATTGCTAGGAAGGAGCCAAGATTTTGAATCAGTCAGGATCATATTAGGAATTGTGATACGGTTCTTTACTTGTAAGATTCTATACAGCATTAGAGACTTTTGTAACTTAATTTGACATGAAGCTATCAAACTATGTAAAATAAATTACAAGAAAACAAACTTTAAATACATTTACCTTCTGAATAGATCTGAATTTTGCACATACCTTCAAAGGCAGAATATAATGGCAGATAGATATTTTAATATAACAAAAAGAAGAAAAGAAGTATCAACATTAATCCTTATTTTTCTTCTTAGTCATTTAACTCACAATTAAATATGAGGAAAAGTAACATGGCATATGTTTAGTAAAACAGTTATTGTTACTGAAAGATGCTGGCATTCCTGAATATTTTCTCTGTGCACAAATGATTTGCTACAATTTATTTGAAGAATGTTGTCTTATCTGTTGTCCATAAATTACTTGTAGGAATCTGAAATATTTGTCTATATGTCAAGGTATTTTACCCTTTGAATTGCTTGTAAGCTTCATTTATGCTTCAGTCTAAACAGTGCTGTAACCAACCTAAACAAGTAACACATAATAGCATACAACATCATTTTAACATATAACCAGTCAGATCAAATGTAAGAGACGTGTACTTCAGGTGCTGAAGATTAAAAATACCCCAAACCGACTTGCTCCATGGCACATTTACCAGTTTACATCATAGGTTGTGTCTTTTGTTTATAATGTATAGAAGGGGTGAGGGGAGGAGAAGTTTAAGAGAGTCAGCAGGGCATGTGGCTGCCTGCCACACAGCTCGGGCTCTTTGGTTCTGCTGAAATATATTGCAAATCTCCCTTTGCTTTCAGCAGTACCAGAATGTCACCTCCAAAGTTAATACATTACAGAATGAAAACAACATGTCCTGTCAGAATCCCCCTCCTATCAGTGCAGCTGACTCGCTGAAGTCTGGAAATGAATTAAAAGAGAATATTTTTTCAGACAGACTCTCAGAGCTACGTGTCATTCACAGGTGGAATAGCTTTCACAGGATTTCTCACTTCTCTTTTTGGCGTTGTTTGAAGGATAACAGATTTCCGATGCTGGTCTTCCTGTATTTTTAATTTTTCATTTTCCTCCTCTCCAAGAAGACATTCCTTTGGAATAAAGAAAACATGTTTAGGACAGACTATTTTTTATTGTTACTTCTGATTTTCTATGTCAATGGATATATGGTCTTGGCAATTTACTTAATGGGAAAAAAAAAATAAAAAATCCCCTTTTTCACCTTCTACTTGCAATAGTCTTGATTAAGCTTCTCTGTGCGTACATGTCTGGCTGGACATGTAAATTCTGGAAGAAGAAGGCACTGTTCGCTGAAGGAATGAGGGGATCACCCTGGTCTTTGCTACAGGACAGAGTGATCCAGACCTGAGTATAGATTTCTTGTGTAGTTTTAGGCAGCAAATACCACCAGTCAGTGTTGGCTGAAACATTTGTGAGCTTTGTGCAGTCTTGTTTCTTTGGACCCAGGGACAACAGCACTTGAACTGTTTCATTAGGAGTCCTTAATTTCACACCTGCCTTCTGGCAATAATAGAAAACTACCTACTTAAAGAGGCTTTTTGTTAGGACAATTAGTTAAAGAGTGGCTAAAAAAGTGGTTAATAATCAGACAATGTGCATGCAGACTACACCGTCCCTAAACACATCAAATTCCATTTTTCTTTATCACCTACTCCATATTCTGAGCATCTTGCAGGTTGCTACAACTTTTATTAATATTACAAAATTTTGCAAGCCAAAACGTCAATACTTCTCATTGACATTTCCTGTACAGTACCTTACTACCCTATCGTACTCTTTCTGATGACTTATCATGCTGATGGACAAGGATTAGCTTTGTAAACCATCTGAAGAAAAGATATGAAAGCCAAGTGTAAAGACAAGTGCAAAGTTTCATGCTTAGGAAGAGCAATCAACTGTGCAGACTTTGAGAAATGGGTGAAATAGCTGTTGTCCAGGAAAAGTATCTGGTACCTCTGAAAATTGGAATGAACAGTGTATTTTTGCAAATAAGTTAAAAGGTAGAAGTCAATCTGAGACATGCAAAAAGAGAGAGAGAGAGAGAGAGAGATAGAGAGAATAATTTATACAGATGATACAGAAGGTAAACTTTCAAGCAGCATAGGTAGGATGCAGCTCAAATCATATGTTCAACTTTGGGCATCATTCTTCTAGGAAGTCGTGCATTAACTTGAGAGGAGATCTAGAACAGATTAAGAATGAGGTCCAAAAATGAAACTTCTAAGGAAAGTTGAATAAACTTTTCCTATTTATTCTACAACAGAAAAGTAGGCAGATGTAGAATGATATTCACTGAATTTGTGAGAACTTATGGTAGCTAAGGAGTAGTCTGCTTTCCATAGCTGTGAGAAAAGGACAAACAGTAATTGGTGACAAGAGAGATTTAGGTTAGTTTCCAGAAAGATTTTCTGCTCATGAGATTGACTCACCATGGAATCAATCCTGTGAACTTTCCATTGCTGGCAGTTTTTGAGGGCTCGTTTTGGACAGGCATCTGTCCAGCATGAGAGGACAGGTATAGGTGACTTGTCTTAGAAAAATCTGTCATGCTCCATGCTGCCTTTATTTCCTACGATTCTGTAAACCTTGAATGAACACTATGAATGAAAATGGCAAAAATTAAATCTGTAGTTCAGCAAAACAGTTTTAAGAATAAATTTATACTTCGTAAGTAAAATGCTCAGGTGCTAACCATGCCTAAGCTTGACAAAAGTAGAGTAGGATAAAATTAAAACCAAGTAGTGACGACAGTGTAGCTGATGGATCAGAAAACAAACATGAGTAGCAGTTTTATTTATGTCAGATGAGCAATGACTCAATTAGGGTCTTATTACTACACTTGAATAAATTATTAGTGAAGAATAGAGCCAGAGGCAATAATAGGGATTAGTGTAGGGAAGTGCAGTGGAATAGTAATTAGGATTCTTTTTTTTTTTTTTAGTATGCCTACAGTATGAAATACAAAATAATGT
>JAACYP010029082.1:0-11666 GCA_011076525.1 Nettapus auritus
AAGGGAAGGGAAGGGAAGGGAAGGGAAGGGAAGGGAAGGGAAGGGAAAAGTTCATATTGTCTATGGAGCAACCTAAATTATGAATTTAGTTGTTCAGATAAAGGCATTTCTCTTTAGAAGGCTTGGTTACCATTCATTTCAGCATTCCTTACTTCCTCCTTCACATTCTTTTAGATCACACTTAACATTGAAAATTGTACTGCACAGCACATTAAGTTACTTATTTTCTATTAGGTGGCATTGCTTCTCTTTCAGCTGTGAAATGTTACACTCTATTTCCTCACATGGATGGAATAGATGACACTAGGAAGAAAATATTGACTCTTATCTTTCCAAATATGTTTCAACATATTGTGCCTTTGACAAACATACAGCTGAACTTAATGTTTCTGACAGAGAGAACTACAAGCCAGTGCTGCCAATATTTACTAAAATGGGATGTTTTAGTCTTATGCTTCTACATAATATGCAATATACAATGGCTGCAAAACTAGGCCTGAAAGCTTATGCAATTGGAAAGAGTGCAGTAAATATCTACTGTTACTGATGTGCCAACAATGAGCATAATAATCAGAGTAAACAAACTTATTGGTAGTTTGCTAAGCTGCTGAGAAAGCCTGTTGACAATGAAATGAGAAAGAAACTACTGTACTGTTGGATGTATGGTACGTGTTTTATGTTTAAGCAGAAAAAATACACAGGCAACAGTATAACAAATTTCCTGGAAATCATATGTGATGGTACTAAATTAATTCAGTACTTAGTTTTAGAATGTGTCAGTTAAAAAGACTCCCAAAATTAAGTCATACATTAGTTTATTGCTTCTTGACTGATTTTATAATTAGAAGTTGTCTGGAGACAATTACATTATTGGAAGCAGCAGACTTCAGGAAAGATATCAAAATTTGGTCTTGCAAGAAATTTGAGGTACCCTTGGCACACCTGAGATACCTGGAGATAGCTACATATTTTAAATAAGATCATCATCAATCACCACTTTTAAAATCTTGCCACACAGATCACCCTCCCAATTCTGACACTTTTTTTAACCTACTGATTTATGGTAAAATGATTGCTTATGGAAACTGCTGAGCATTAGCTTCTACAAGTTATTTCAAGTATCTTGTGAAGACTGGCACTAAATGTAAAAGATGTTTACTGCAAATTCTGACTTAACAATAGACAGTTTTCACAGCAGAAACAAAACAGGGTTTGTATAGGTGGTTTTGTCTTACAATTGTTTATCCTGACATATTTTCAATATATTTACATGGAGTAATAAAAACAAAACTTGACTTGCTGCAGTGTTCAATTTTGATTAAAGAGATTGTGATTGTCATGAAATAAGAGTAACCTGAAATTGAAATGACCCTTTCAATAGACTGTGACTCTTCAGGCAAAGATGGCTATTTATTTATTTATTTATTTATTAATCACATTTATCTCTAAATCTCAACATTTTATTGCTGGCCTACATAAAGAGGCCTCCTTTGACTAAAGCAATGCCCACAATTACTTGCTGGTGATATGTAATCAGGGAGCTTTTTCAAAGATTCTTTTCCCATTATAGAACTGACCAGATAATAAAAATTCAATTTCACTACAAATTTTGACCTTTTAACACTTGTTTTCCTTCCTGACTCTAATAAAAATCAATTCTGCAAACATTTTCAGAAAAAAAAAGTTGTCATTCAGAACGTCACCCTGACTCAGTGCCTGAAAGTTCTGTACTTCTTTATCTGTAAGTCTTTATTCTGAACCAACACACACACACACACACACAAAAAAAAAAAAAAAAAAAAAAAAAAAAAAAAAAAAAAAAAAAAAAATCCAGACCAAACCCCCTTTAAAATAACTATGCAGTGGTAAAACTTCATATTGATGTTCTTTCCCCACTCTACCTCTCAACCCAAGAAAAAATGCAAATGCCCTCCTGAAGAACAGATATAATTTTAGTATGAATCATTTAATTCCAGCAAAAAAAAAAAAAAAAAAAAAAAAAGATTGAACAAGGAAACTTTGATACTGAGCAGAATAATAATTCTTTAGTATAATCTTACAGTATTTTATGACAAATCTCTATGCATAGGCCAGTTTAACCAAAGATCCTCCAGTTTTTAAGCTGATTTCCTTTACACAAAATGTGCCACAGAATTTGATACAGGGGTCAATCCTATTTAATATTTTCATTAACAACCTGAATAATGGGTCAGAGTACACCCTCAGAAAGTATTCAGATGACACAAAACTGGGAGCCATGGCTGATACACCAGACAGTCATACTGCCATCCACAGGGACATGGATGGGTTGGAGAAGTGGGCTGACTGGAACCTCGTGACATTCTTCAAAAGGAACTGCAGAATGTGGAGAGCAACAACTGCATGCCTCAGCACAGACTTGGAATAGGAAGGCTTTAAAGCAACTTTGAGGAAAAAGCCCTGAGATTCCTTGTGGACACTAAGTGGACCATGAGCCAACAATGTGCCATACCAGCAAAGAAGGCAGCTTCCTGGACTCCACTAGGAGCAGAGTTGCCAGCAAGTCAAGATGGAGGATCCTTTCCCTCTACTCTGCACAGCTGAGTCACATCTGGAAGGCTAGGTGCAGGTTTGGGCTCCCTGGTACAAAATAAACATGGATCTACTGGAGAGAGTCCAGTGACAGGCCACTACCATGATTAAGGGATTGGAGCATCCTTCCTTCAAGGAAAGGCTGAGAGAGCTGGGACTCCAGCTGGAAGAAGAGAGGGCTCCAGAGGATATTTGAATATACATAAATACATGATGAAGGTAAATAAACTGGACAGAGCCAGATTCATTACAAAGGTGTCCAGAAACAGGACAAGAGGCAAAGGGTTTAAACTGAAATACAGAAAATTCCATTTAACCATAAGAAAAATCTTTTTTCATACAAAGGGTAGCTGAACACTGGAACATGTTGCTCAGAGAAGTGGTGGACTCTCCACCCTTGAAGATATTCAGACACTGACTAGACACAGTCCTGAGCAGTCTGCTCTAGGAGATCCTGCTTTGAGCAGGGGGGTTGTACTAGATAATCTCCAAACATCTTGAGACTGAACCACCGAGTTTTTCCGTGAAAACTTACAAGGCTGTGTAACAAATGCAATTTCAACTGTATTACTGTGTGAATGTCTCCTAGCAAAACTAAAACCTGCAGAAAACAGGCCCTCTTTCTTCTAATATGTGAATTTCTTCTATTTTCCATGCTGATCTTCATGATTGTATTCTTTGCTGGAGCTTAAGTTTATGAGTGTGATCTCCTGCAAATCAAGAGGATGTGCTCTCTTCTCGTGACAGGATGTTACTTAGACTTTCTGTTGTGTCTAATCTGTAATATCAGCAAACAAATATTTAGAAGGGAGACAAGGGGAGGAAAGCTAGGCCCTTTTGCTTGTCTCGTTTTTAGGCAATCACTTCACCCAGGAGCTGTCATCTGAAGTGAATCCATTGGCTTTACAATGTGTATGCAATCTCAGAATTGTTTCCTCAGAGGATGCTGCATCTTGCAAATAAATTTGAATGAGGCTTGGAAGGAAAGAAAGAAAGGTAAGGTTAAGGTAAGGTTAAGGTAAGGTAAGGTGAGGGGAGGGGAGCAGAGGGGAGGGGAGGGAAAGGAAAAGGGGAAATCACCAAGAACTACTAAGACTTAAAGACAGTGGTGTCTCATAGAAAAAGCTTCTCTTTCTTTCTCTCTAAGAACAATGTTGATTTTTATATCTGGTGGATTATTTTTTTTTTTTCTCCTCAAAAGTTTTTTCCTTCTTTGTCCCACTATGCTTGCTGAAATGCTTTGCTTTGTAACAGCAAATGTTGAGTAGTATGAACGCTCCTTTATCTGCAGGACATTAAGGTGCATGTAGGTTCCCTTTGGGCTACCTGGAGGGAAAAGGCAGTGGCCTGTGCAATAAGAAGACATCCACTGAAATACTTCAGGCTTCCATGATCCTCATGGGAGGAAGAAAGCTTCAGGCTTCTGCAGCCTGGAAGAAGATCAGAGAGGCTGATAGCTTCAAGCCTCAGTAGTTCTGTGCTAAATACAATATAGAAAGAAAGATGTTCTGACTAGTATCAAGGGAAAGATAAGGAAAAGAATGAAAAGCAGTTGGAGAACTACTATTAATTTATATTTGTCATATGGCTATGATTATGACATATTGCTATTTTCTGTTGTTGGTTACAGAAATCTTGACTAACATCCAGCAATTCTGTGATTGGCATACCTTCACAGGTGTGCTCCCAAACCTTCTTCTGCAAATGTTAACCACACTGATTCCTCTGGAAGAAATTTTCAAAGCACTGTTTCGCAGTAATTTGTCATTAACGTGATTTATTTATAATGCAATACAGGCCACATTGCTTTAGAGGTGAGCCAATTAAGTGCATTCTATCCCACACTAAGTGCGAGAAGAGAAACATCATCTATGGCATGTGATCTTCTACTGCTCACAGATTTGGCACACTTTTGCAAAGGAAGTACCAATTACCCATTTATATCCTGTCACCCATCCAGCAGAGCAGGAATTTTCAATTTTATTTCACATTCCATGGCTGTCCTCAGATATATATATGTTGTAAAATACAAGGAACATAATTAAATTTTCTTTGTTTTACTGACATATCTCATACTGACATCACAAGTTGAACATAGCTACAAAGCAAGAGCCAGTGAGAGCCCGATATTGAGCAAACTGGTTCCAACATGAGGAGGAATCATGGAAAACAAGCTTCAGCATAAAATCATTCCCTCACAGACTGATGCATGGGAACTTGTAATGAGGAGGGCATGTTTACTGGTATCATATCTCTTTAAGAGATTCCTGATTGTTTCCATGCACTCTGGACATTACCTTTCAAAAGTCTTGATTTCTTCTATTACTCTTTTCATAGAGGAGGACAGAATGAAATATCCTGTGATTCATTTCCATGCTACTTCCATAAAAAGGGATCACTCAGGAGTGATATTTTTCATTTCCATTCCCAGTCTGTTTTCTAATGAGCTAAATATTCTTCATCTGAGATTCTGTATCATGTTTTAGGATACAAATTTCCAGACTTCAGGGATGAATAATATAGTAACTGCCTTGGTCAGGAGTGACCTGTGGTCCCACCTGCACCATCAGCAGTTTCTGCCATCTCTCCATGACTGCTTTCTTCTTCACTGGCTTTGCCTGATATCTCACAGTGTTTCCAGAACATTTCTAATACTTCTCATGTTGAATAACAACTCTCTTTATTATAGCTATTGTGCATTTCTCTTTTTCTACTCTGCATTTGTTAAAATCTAGAATGTGAACTGTTTGGGGAATGTTATGTGAAATGTATATGATTTCCCTTTTTTTAAGATTCAATTGTAATTTTTTTGCAGATCATATCTCTGAACTCTCACTGGATATGCTGTTGATATACTCCTGTGGCAACTAGTTTCTATTACACCTCTTTGCACTTCTGGAGACCTGTGTGGAAATGCTAATAACTTCTGAGTGAAACCTCTAAGTTCTAACAGTATAGGAGTCTCCTGTAAATCAAATTAAATATATACTCAATTATGTTCCTCAAAAACTATATATACAGTTCTAAATTAAACAATTTAATTTAGAAGTAAAATCGTGCCTGATAATAATAATTCACAAAATATACAGGTTCTTTTTGAATAATAGATACAAATTATCCATCATATTAAACCTGATATTAATACTAATATTGGTATCACACCACTGAGATGAACTCCCTGCTCATGAAGTGTTATCATTGCAGACATCTGGCAAATTGCTTGTTAACTTCTAACACAACTGATATGCCTTTATTATTACAATACTCTATTACAACAAAAAAGTGCCCATTTCCCAGTGATGAACCATTTTAATGACTTTATGAAGGAATACAGGTAATGAAAAATAATGACAAGGGACCTCTGAATTCAGTTGTTGTTTTTGTTTGTTTGTTTGTTTGTTTTTCCCTCATTCCAGCAGTGCACAAAATTATGTGTTATAAAAATGACACACAGGTACACTTTAGTCTCTGTTTCAGTCTTCCTAACGTAAATAGGAAAAATCATGTCAGTATCAGGAGAATGCCTTACAATGCTTGGATTGTCCAGCAAATAGAAGCATTAAAATAATTTGTTCTTTCTATTGTATTTGGCATATGCATTACCTGAAGCATTCATCTTTCACAGTTACCATTCTCTCTTGACACAAGCATCCAAATGAGGAAATGAAAGCCCTAACTTAGCCTAAATTTTAAAATCAGACTAATACTACTTCTAGGCTTTAGAATATGCATAAAACACCAGAAATACAAGTGAAACCTCTTATTATCACTGTCACTCTATTATATTTCTTTGTTGAGCACCAGCATGTGGCAATAATCAAAAAATACAGGGGAATACAGTAATATAGTTCGTGCTTGATCAGTTCAGTAATCTATTTGGCTCAGTATCCAGTCTTTATTGGCAGTTAAAGACAGATAAGTATGAGAACCCTTTTACCCTGTAAAGTGTTTACCAGATGCTTTTTTTCTTAAGTTCTCACATTTAAAGGTTTTTCTTATATGCTGAAGGTGTGAATGTTTGTCTTTTCATATCCTACCAAACCTGCCACGGTATGGGAAAAGATTCAACTGTAATGGGAGGTAGGGTTGTCAACAATCTGGATGTTCTTCAGGCGTGGGAAACAGTTTTGATCCCTGTTTCCACACCAGCTCCTATCTTTTTTGCTACTATTGTTTTGGTTGTTGTTTGTTTTTTAAGATAAAGGTGATGGAACATGGCACTGTGCATCAGCCTGACATTTCCCAGTTGCAGGTTAAATTACCTAACTTTTTCTTAATATACTTAATTTGTTGATAGATGTTAAATGCAAACTTAATTTTCAATAACCATGTTGGCAATCTCAAAGACAGAGATTCTCACATTTATCAGTTTCTGCATGGAAATGCTCTGATTCTGGTATACAGAAAGGTCACTAGCTACTACTTCTCCACTCTCAGCACATTTAACTGATTCCAAAGTATGAATGAGTGATTTGCTCTGTCCTGGACAGCACCTACACAATTTCAAGATATAGAGACATTCACCACTATCAAGACCCACAGGGTGGTAGGTGATTTTAATGATCTTTTAAAACATTTTCCTTATTAGGTCAGTATTTAGTCTGGTATTTTTTTTATTTTTTATTTTTTTTTCCCAAATCCTGAAAAACATTCCGTCTTTGGAACTTACAACTTAATTTGCCAATTTGTTCCAGCATGCCCCACTAGAGAGCTTGCAGAACTCAGAGGGAAGGAAAAGAACAGTCCTGTACAATGATAAAGTCCAGCACTTTGTGGAATGGGCTTGTAAACACAATAAAACATGAGACAAAGTACTTCTGGAAAGTATGAAATTTGTCTGTGCTCTAGGAAGAATGCAATACAGTCCAAGAGCAGCATAAGTGGCATATTGTTTTGCACTGAAATCATGTGAAAATCTCACAGCAACTTGGTGGAAGTCAGGGAAAAAATGTGTTAGGAGAGTTTTGAAGGATTTGGAAAGCAAAAAGCAGAAAGGCTTATTCATGCACACAGGATGGCACTGAGAAATGACTGAAAATTGGAGTATAAGGAAGATAGAAGGAGCAGTTGTGTAAAAGACTTTGGCTGAATGGAAATGTGAACGTTTTCCAGAGAAATCTCATTCTGGGACTGCACCAGCAAGCTGATGTGGTCCCAGCTATGACTATGGTCTATAACAGGGGAGCAAGTCCTATGCAAACACATTTGTTCTCCCTGGGAACAAGCTCAACGAAGAGGTCTATTAAAACAATTCTCACCAAGCTACAAAAGAATGAGGGAGGAAAATGTAAGAACTTAGTCTAAGAGGATATGGAGAGGAAACCAAGAAGAAAAATGCAGTGAAGAACAGAGGGGGATCACAGTGAGCTCTCTCTTGCAACACACTAACCCCTTCCAAGCCCCCCATACTGATTTAGAGGGCTTGAATGGAATTAGACTTTGGGTGGGAGCCCTCTGATTTCTTAGGATACACTGTGTAAATTCAGACATAATTTTACTCAGTACATTACCTTTAAGTAAATATCTTTCTTTGTGGAAAAATAAGAATAGGTTGCTCATTTCCATATGGATAACGAACAAATCATCATCTATCTTAAACTCAGTATTAATAATAACTGGTATAATTTACTGTATCATCAGTAAAAAAAAGAAAATATGTGTTGAAAAACATTAATAAGCCAATTATTTCTTTACTTTGTCAAAGTAATTGACAGAATTCTGTTTTGAATAATGCAGCAATTAAAGTTTAGTTGATACAGGGCAACATTAGCATAAAGGCAGTTTTCCATGCTTGTTTTAACAGAACATAGAACTAACAAAATGAAAATGTGTACTAAATGCCATCCATTATTCTTTTAATACTATCACCCTATCTTGCTGACTAGCAAGTCCACTAACACCACATCTTAAATCATACATAAGCTGAAGCAAATACCCTGAAGTCTAACCCATAACAGCTATATGCAATAAATTCTATTAACCCATATCATGTTTCTCTAAGGATAAATATCATCAGACTATGAATCTTTTACTAAATAGACATTTCAAAATTGCTAGGAAGGAGCCAAGATTTTGAATCAGTCAGGATCATATTAGGAATTGTGATACGGTTCTTTACTTGTAAGATTCTATACAGCATTAGAGACTTTTGTAACTTAATTTGACATGAAGCTATCAAACTATGTAAAATAAATTACAAGAAAACAAACTTTAAATACATTTACCTTCTGAATAGATCTGAATTTTGCACATACCTTCAAAGGCAGAATATAATGGCAGATAGATATTTTAATATAACAAAAAGAAGAAAAGAAGTATCAACATTAATCCTTATTTTTCTTCTTAGTCATTTAACTCACAATTAAATATGAGGAAAAGTAACATGGCATATGTTTAGTAAAACAGTTATTGTTACTGAAAGATGCTGGCATTCCTGAATATTTTCTCTGTGCACAAATGATTTGCTACAATTTATTTGAAGAATGTTGTCTTATCTGTTGTCCATAAATTACTTGTAGGAATCTGAAATATTTGTCTATATGTCAAGGTATTTTACCCTTTGAATTGCTTGTAAGCTTCATTTATGCTTCAGTCTAAACAGTGCTGTAACCAACCTAAACAAGTAACACATAATAGCATACAACATCATTTTAACATATAACCAGTCAGATCAAATGTAAGAGACGTGTACTTCAGGTGCTGAAGATTAAAAATACCCCAAACCGACTTGCTCCATGGCACATTTACCAGTTTACATCATAGGTTGTGTCTTTTGTTTATAATGTATAGAAGGGGTGAGGGGAGGAGAAGTTTAAGAGAGTCAGCAGGGCATGTGGCTGCCTGCCACACAGCTCGGGCTCTTTGGTTCTGCTGAAATATATTGCAAATCTCCCTTTGCTTTCAGCAGTACCAGAATGTCACCTCCAAAGTTAATACATTACAGAATGAAAACAACATGTCCTGTCAGAATCCCCCTCCTATCAGTGCAGCTGACTCGCTGAAGTCTGGAAATGAATTAAAAGAGAATATTTTTTCAGACAGACTCTCAGAGCTACGTGTCATTCACAGGTGGAATAGCTTTCACAGGATTTCTCACTTCTCTTTTTGGCGTTGTTTGAAGGATAACAGATTTCCGATGCTGGTCTTCCTGTATTTTTAATTTTTCATTTTCCTCCTCTCCAAGAAGACATTCCTTTGGAATAAAGAAAACATGTTTAGGACAGACTATTTTTTATTGTTACTTCTGATTTTCTATGTCAATGGATATATGGTCTTGGCAATTTACTTAATGGGAAAAAAAAAATAAAAAATCCCCTTTTTCACCTTCTACTTGCAATAGTCTTGATTAAGCTTCTCTGTGCGTACATGTCTGGCTGGACATGTAAATTCTGGAAGAAGAAGGCACTGTTCGCTGAAGGAATGAGGGGATCACCCTGGTCTTTGCTACAGGACAGAGTGATCCAGACCTGAGTATAGATTTCTTGTGTAGTTTTAGGCAGCAAATACCACCAGTCAGTGTTGGCTGAAACATTTGTGAGCTTTGTGCAGTCTTGTTTCTTTGGACCCAGGGACAACAGCACTTGAACTGTTTCATTAGGAGTCCTTAATTTCACACCTGCCTTCTGGCAATAATAGAAAACTACCTACTTAAAGAGGCTTTTTGTTAGGACAATTAGTTAAAGAGTGGCTAAAAAAGTGGTTAATAATCAGACAATGTGCATGCAGACTACACCGTCCCTAAACACATCAAATTCCATTTTTCTTTATCACCTACTCCATATTCTGAGCATCTTGCAGGTTGCTACAACTTTTATTAATATTACAAAATTTTGCAAGCCAAAACGTCAATACTTCTCATTGACATTTCCTGTACAGTACCTTACTACCCTATCGTACTCTTTCTGATGACTTATCATGCTGATGGACAAGGATTAGCTTTGTAAACCATCTGAAGAAAAGATATGAAAGCCAAGTGTAAAGACAAGTGCAAAGTTTCATGCTTAGGAAGAGCAATCAACTGTGCAGACTTTGAGAAATGGGTGAAATAGCTGTTGTCCAGGAAAAGTATCTGGTACCTCTGAAAATTGGAATGAACAGTGTATTTTTGCAAATAAGTTAAAAGGTAGAAGTCAATCTGAGACATGCAAAAAGAGAGAGAGAGAGAGAGAGAGATAGAGAGAATAATTTATACAGATGATACAGAAGGTAAACTTTCAAGCAGCATAGGTAGGATGCAGCTCAAATCATATGTTCAACTTTGGGCATCATTCTTCTAGGAAGTCGTGCATTAACTTGAGAGGAGATCTAGAACAGATTAAGAATGAGGTCCAAAAATGAAACTTCTAAGGAAAGTTGAATAAACTTTTCCTATTTATTCTACAACAGAAAAGTAGGCAGATGTAGAATGATATTCACTGAATTTGTGAGAACTTATGGTAGCTAAGGAGTAGTCTGCTTTCCATAGCTGTGAGAAAAGGACAAACAGTAATTGGTGACAAGAGAGATTTAGGTTAGTTTCCAGAAAGATTTTCTGCTCATGAGATTGACTCACCATGGAATCAATCCTGTGAACTTTCCATTGCTGGCAGTTTTTGAGGGCTCGTTTTGGACAGGCATCTGTCCAGCATGAGAGGACAGGTATAGGTGACTTGTCTTAGAAAAATCTGTCATGCTCCATGCTGCCTTTATTTCCTACGATTCTGTAAACCTTGAATGAACACTATGAATGAAAATGGCAAAAATTAAATCTGTAGTTCAGCAAAACAGTTTTAAGAATAAATTTATACTTCGTAAGTAAAATGCTCAGGTGCTAACCATGCCTAAGCTTGACAAAAGTAGAGTAGGATAAAATTAAAACCAAGTAGTGACGACAGTGTAGCTGATGGATCAGAAAACAAACATGAGTAGCAGTTTTATTTATGTCAGATGAGCAATGACTCAATTAGGGTCTTATTACTACACTTGAATAAATTATTAGTGAAGAATAGAGCCAGAGGCAATAATAGGGATTAGTGTAGGGAAGTGCAGTGGAATAGTAATTAGGATTCTTTTTTTTTTTTTTTAGTATGCCTACAGTATGAAATACAAAATAATGT
>JAACYP010029093.1:0-15380 GCA_011076525.1 Nettapus auritus
ATAATTACTTTCCGTGAAAGATGCAGCATATATATTTTTAATATATAAGTGTCTCTGTGTACCTTGGGATGGCCAAGATCAGTATTACTGAGAATAAAGTACCTGTTACTTGTCCTTAGTTGGGTTTTTTCTCTGCGCTGTCATTCTGACATGGAGGGAAAAGATGTAGCCGTGCATAGTTCCACAGGAATCCTACGATTAAGGCTTGTTCAGAGAGAATGTGTGTGCCTGTCATGTGTATGTGAACTTACTGCTCGTATCTCCACAAGTAAGAGCAAATGATAGTTTTACTTCTTTGTTTTTGCATCCTCTTGCTGGATACAAAGAACTTGTACTGGCACCGTGTAGGCCCCTGAAGGGTTGAAGAAAGTTGTCAATGATCAGCTAAACAGGTGTCACAGAGAAAAGGAGGCCAGGAGATAATCCTATATATTTTGTCCACAGATGATGAAATAGCCAATCAAGTAGAACTCCTCACAGTCAAACCTGTTCCCCAACTCATTTCAATCAGGGGACTTTACGCAAGTTGACTGCAGCTGAATGGAGGACACAGTCACCTTTGTCAGAAAGACACAAAAATGTCACCTTTTGAAAGTATTAATGAAGAAATTCTGAAATGATTACTCTTTAAAATGAGTTACCAGTAGCATATTCACCAGTTGCAAGCATTTTAAGGAAGGAAAACAGTTATTTGTGAAGACACGCCTTATCTGTTAAAATACAGGCTGCTAATATCAGCTGTAACTCTTTATTTATTTTTTTCTCCTTTTAAACTAATGTTTTGTACGGAGAACTAAATGGGAAAACTTTCTTAACAACGGGCTACAGGGCTGGGTGAAAGCAGGCTAGTGATGTAACGGGAGCGGGTGCCATGGGAAGGTTGCCTGGGAGAGATTGTGACCTCTCCTGCCTACACTGTGATGCTGCAGGCCCCCACCGGCAAAGAAAGAATGCGCTGCCCCCCTCGCATTAGGTTGCCTATGCAGCAGTAGAAACATCAGCAACCACCGCTCCTGCATCCAACCCAGAAAAGAAACCCACAGGAGAAACCATGGTAAGAAAAGAATCAGGTTATTTTACGAGATAAGGAACAATGGGTCTGGCCTTTGTTTCCTCCCTACTCTGGGCAAGGTCTGATTGAAGATGGGAAGGATGAAGGGACTTTCTTGCTTCAGTGTTAGAATTGTGACTAAAGGATGGGGACCAAAGATGGATGTTCACAATCTGTGGTATTTCTAGGCCGTCGTGATTCTCTACGTTTTTTGAGTGGCCTAAACCAGGGAAAATCTGTAATTCTTGTACTGCATCCAAGATTTTGCAATTGAGAGGTTGGGTGAATCTTATTAAAAGTCTTTCAAGCCCGGTTTCAAAAGCAGTTCTTGAGAAATGAAAAGATTACCACAACCTCTTGTGAGGTTAGTAAGCACTAAGAGAGCCTGTCTTAGCATTTGTTTCTAGTCCTGTTTTTATCCTCAAGCATGCAGAGGCATGTTTTGTTTTTTTTTTTTTTTTCCCTTATGGAACAATGCTACAAATCAATGCAGGTGGCACAATAATGAAATTAATTGCATAATGACAAGTTACCGTGCTAAATTATTTTTGAATTCGCATAACTTTGGTCTCCTTATTGCTTTTTACTTGGTCCTAATTTCAATCAGGGCCACAGCGGTACACCTAGATTACAAATTGATGGGTTTCTCTGACTACAGAAAACACTGTTTCCCTATATTGCATGGTCAGTTTTCAGAATCTAGTAGAAAACACTTCCAGTAAGAGACAACACTTCTTAAATCGAATTAAAATTGCTCAGGGAATGAGCTGAAACAGTCAGGAGTTGAATGAATTAAGCTAGTAAGGACACTTTAATTCTAGTTAATTTCTACGAACTTATTTCGCACCTAACACACATTCAATAGAAGGCTGAGTGATTAGAAGATACTTCATTCCCTTTACTTTCTCTGTATGTCAGTAAGGCAGCATAGCTTACCTTGTCCCAGACAACTGGATTTAGCTGCTATTCTTCGTCTGGGACCTACTATAGTTTATTTTGGATATTTATATACAGGTTTTCTATCATTTTGTGTTAATTCCAGTCTTGTGGAATTTTTTTGTAAACATTGGTTTATTTGGGGTTTCAGATGGAATCAGTTTAGACTGTGAGGATACTCATTGTTTCTTCTCACCATTCCCCTTTTTTTCCCACTATAGCGTGAGTGCATCTCTGTTCACATTGGCCAAGCTGGAGTTCAAATTGGCAACGCGTGTTGGGAACTCTTCTGTCTGGAACACAGCATTCAGCCAGATGGCACCTTCTGTGACCCACCCAGCAATGATGACTCTTTTGCCACATTTTTTAGAGAGACAAGCTCTAGAAAATACATACCCCGGGCTATTATGGTGGACTTAGAACCAACGGTAGTAGGTCAGTACAGAACCAGTCTTGGAAAATTGAAATGAATTAACTCTTCTGTGTGGCAAAGCTCAGATGACTGAATAGCAGGACTCTCCCTTCTCTTTAGGGATGATCCTGACCTCCAAGTAGAATATTCAAAGTTTTTAATACCAAATATTACTAAAATATGTTATTCTCAAATGAAATGATCATAAAATCATAGAATGGTTGGGGTTGGAAGGGACCTTAAAGATCATCTAATTCCAATCCCCCTGCCATGGGCAGGGACACCTTCAACTAGATGAAAACTGATTCTGTCATGGATGCCTTAACTAGCAATAAAATCAAAAGTTTACTCTTGTCTAAACCCACACTGGGTATGAGTACAATTTAACTTACTCAGAGAGGTTCCCTTCTAATCTTTGTGTGTGTGATTTTATTTTTCTTTTGCTAACTGTGGAAAATACTTTCTTCATATTCATATGTAAGACGGAAGCAGGGAGAATCAGAAAGCAGGAGTGTCCTGAAAGATGTTTCACTCTTGCAGATCTTTTCTAATAATTCACCTGAGGGTTCTCTTCTAAGCTTATACATTTTCTCTGTTGTTCAGATGAAGTGAGGACTGGCACCTACCGGCAGCTTTTCCACCCAGAACAGCTGATCACTGGAAAAGAAGATGCAGCAAATAATTATGCACGTGGCCACTATTCCATTGGCAAAGATAAAATTGACATGGCATTAGATCGTATCCGCAAAATGGTATGCACTATTACATTGGAAGCAAGACACTTGGTGGGTGGGAGGAGATGTAACATGTCATGTGTTTTCTTGATAGAGGCTCTCATTTTATTTTTACTACTGTCATAGGTTCAGAACAGAAAAATGTGTTTACTCGATGTCCATGCTTAGTTTTCACATGAGTGGAAGACTTAAATGGAAAACTTCAAATATTGCTGTACCATTGTTATTGTTAGGAAAAAAAAAATATATATATATACACACATATATATATATATATTGCTCTAGTGATACACTAGCCTGAGATTTACAAGGGAAAGCAGATGATGTGGGTTTTCTGGTAAAACTGCTAACTGTTTTGCTGTGCCTCACATACGGGTATTGCTGTTTCTATCTGAGGGTGTAATTTAAGATATGCTCACTTATTCTTTTACTTTTCCTGTTTTTTCCAGGCTGATGCCTGTTCTGGACTGCAGGGATTCCTAATCTTCCACAGCTTTGGTGGAGGCACTGGCTCTGGCTTTACCTCCTTGCTGATGGAGCGCCTCTCTGTGGATTATGGAAAGAAATCCAAACTAGAGTTTGCCATCTACCCAGCCCCTCAGGTCTCCGCCGCTGTGGTGGAACCATACAATTCTATCCTCACCACACACACCACCCTGGAACACTCAGACTGTGCTTTTATGGTGGACAATGAGGCCATCTATGATATCTGCCACCGAAACCTGGACATTGAGCGCCCAACTTACACTAACCTCAACCGCCTCGTCAGCCAGATTGTCTCCTCCATCACCGCCTCACTGCGCTTTGATGGTGCCCTCAATGTGGATCTGACAGAATTCCAGACAAACCTGGTTCCCTACCCACGCATCCACTTCCCCTTAGTGACCTACGCCCCCATCATCTCTTCTGACAGAGCATATCACGAGCAGCTCTCGGTGGCTGAAATCACCAGCGCCTGCTTTGAGCCCAACAACCAAATGGTGAAGTGTGACCCACGACATGGGAAGTACATGGCTTGTTGCATGCTCTATCGAGGTGATGTAGTTCCCAAAGATATCAATGTAGCAATTGCTGCCATCAAGACCAACAGGTCCCTCCAGTTTGTTGACTGGTGTCCAACGGGCTTCAAGGTGAGAAGGGCTGCCATGAGCTTCTCTTTCATGTTTTAAGAGCAAGTTCATTTTAGCTGAAAACTTGTATTTAAAGTTTTAGATCTTGCACGCTTTTCACTAGTGAGAAGAATGAACCTAAGAAAGGTGTGTGTGTATAAAATGTGCCCTTTCTCCTAATGACATCCCACTGACACAGACTTATAAACCTTTAAGTAAATGGGAGCATATACAGTATTTTTATATTCATTACTGGGACAATGTCAAACCTGTAAGACTTTAAAATTAAAATATTGCATTCTAGAAGAAAGGTTAAGGTAAGGCTTACATTCTAAAGACACTGCTAAGTGTGTCCTTGATGAGATTTAAAAAACAACAACAACAACAACATAACTATCAATAATACATTGTTGGTAAGTGAAACATTTCTACAGTATCTCCATGAACAGACACTTTTGCTAGTTTTGTCAAGCATATCAACACATTTTGGTCAGTGTCTCTTTATTTTACTTGGACGAGAGTAGGAACTGACTTGCACACAAAACATATCTTGCATGACATCAGACTTGACAGGGATTTCACCAACATAATTTGAGTTTTTCCATACTTTTTTTCTTCCCCGCACCAGTAGCTCTACAATTTTCTTAACCTGTTTATTGTCTCTTTTTATCCCTTTTCTTGTAACTCTTTTTTTTGCAACTGTCTTTTTTACCGTTGTTTGCAGGTTGGGATCAACTATCAGCCTCCTACGGCTACGCCAGGAGGAGACCTTGCCCAAGTCGAGCGAGCGGTCTGCATGCTCAGTAACACCACAGCCATTGCAGAGGCCTGGGCAAGGCTTGACCACAAGTTTGATCTTATGTACGCCAAGAGAGCATTTGTGCACTGGTATGTGGGTGAAGGCATGGAGGAAGAAGAATTTGCAGAAGCCCGAGAGGACTTGTCTGCCCTGGAGAAAGACTACGAGGAAGTAGCAACTGATTCATTTGAGGAAGAAAATGATGCAGGGCAACCTTAAAATTTAACCTGCCTTTTTCTGTGCATAAGATTGTCTCTATGTCTCTTTATTTCATGTGGCTGCATTTTCACTTTTCTCACACATACCAAGTCCGTTGGCACCTTAGTAGGCTGTAAACAGTGAGTTGTTCACTATGAGATCACAGGACAGCAAGCACAGGATACACAACCAGTTAATCATTAGTCACGTTGCCTTGGAATGCAACAGCTGTCATATTTCTTGCTTAAATATCCTGAAAGGAAGTTTACTCGTGGAAGGAAGAGTCCCTCTGTCTTCTGTACTGTCATTTATTCAACACACAGATAAAGTCACGCAGCTGTAATATTACTTGAGGAATTCTGTTGCTTCAAAATTTTCCACACAATTACTACAGACACCACGAGAAGAGGAGTTACCTGAACTTCTCAGTCTTTATTTCATATTAATTCTAAACATAATGCTTGTAAAGCTGCCCTACTTTAAGATGCAATGAGAATTCTGTCAGTGCTGAGAACACACACCTAGTCTGAGTTCTCTTGCTTTTACACAATCTACAGTGTGGGGTGGTTAGAAGGTGAGATTTTGCCAGCTGCCAAGAGGAGGGACACAACTTGGACAGCTCTTCGCTTCAGCAGGGGTTTAGAGCGTGATATGATTGTGCAGCAACTGTGCAGCCATCATAACTAGGCTGGTCTGGAGGTGCAAGCTGACAGTTCTGCTGTAACTCCTAAATGAATAGTATCCATGACTCAGTCAAAGGCCTTAAAATGGCCAGCTTGTGGCATGCTGTATGGAAGCATTACCAGTTCCCTCAGGCTTACTGAGATAGAACAAACCAGAACCATGACAAAGAATGTGTGTTATAGATACAGGGGCGATGTCTAAGAACAGCTATGGCTTCACGGTTTAGTCTTCATAGGGTATATTTTTGTATATTCCTATTGCTTGAGGATTTTAGAACAATATATTGTTCAGGCACACAGGCAGATGGCCAGTTGTGGCCTGAGGTAAAACTGGTAACGAGATAACAAGAGAAACTGTTGGATGTTGTAGATAACAGAAGAAGAAAAGTGGCTGCCTAGCACTAACCTATGTCTAAACTAATGAGGTAATGGCAGGAGACGCTACTAGACATTACATATAGTGAAAGGGGAGTTGTACGGACTCTGCTCGAATCAACAGAAAGTGAAGGGGCTGTTAGCTTACTGGGGGTACTAACTAAAGCTAAAATTACCTAATAAAGGTGTAAAATCAGGAGAAAAGGGACAGTGGTGAAAATCTAGAGGTGTGTGCAACTGTTTAGGTGGGGAGGAAAAGCATAATAGAAGCTAAAGCAAACCCTGAATATTTGGATTACCTCACAAGCAATGCTGTGCTTGAACAATACCTGAAGCAAGACAACAAGCCTGTTGTGCTGACATTATTTCTGTCTTGCCATGCATGTCTGACTTGCTTCCATGGTTATCTGGAAGGTTTCCCATAGTACTGACAAAGAGACACCTGGAGGGGATGGACAGACCTTTAATACACACCATAATTTAATGCCGGATTTATTATTGATCTTTAATAAATAATTTAATTTTTTAAAAATCCGTATTTTCACTGAAATATAAGTTCATTACCTACAATTCCAGAAGAGCTACAGAACTGCATTATGTTTTGCCCAAGCTGTTAAGAGGAAATGTTGTCTCCTTTCTGGTAGCTCAGTTTGTTAGGTGTGCTAAAAGAAAAGCAGGCATATCCAGAAACATAACTGATGTAGTTTGCCTTTTTATCTGCAAAATGAACGGTTGCTCTTTATTTTCAAAACTGTAGTTCTGAAATTCCCAAACCATGGGAGATGATTCTGCAATTTCTTATCGAGATAGCTGATTCCTATGTAGATACTGAAGTACTATAGACTAGGATTCCGGAAACACCTGAAACGAGATGCTGTCCATTCTCCCAGTAGGTGGCAACCGAACGACAGGATACGGTTCAAAAAGGGACCCAGGGAAGCCTTTCTATGACTCATTCATCTAACCGAGGAAAGTATCACTATGTGTGGGAAATGCAAAGACTTTCACACACCATGTACTGTCTACACACGCATAAAATTAAAAACGAGAGAGGTTTTTATATAATCACCAGGTAACCTCTTAGGAGGGCACTGTTTTGTAAGATGGCACGTTCTGTTGTAAACTGATCTACAATTCTTCCACTATTGAGCGAGCCACTTAGATAATTGTATCTGCAGGGAGCTGATCTGAGGGCTGCACGTCTGGCAGAGGAGGTGGCCTTCATGAGATAAAGAAGTTACTGTCCTTCATTGGCCTGTCTTGCTCTCTAGTCAGAAGAGAACTGATAGATCACAGGACTTAGTGGTTGTCAGCTCAGGATCTGTTGTACAGTACTTCTAGGAGGAGCAGAGAAAGTGCAGACATGGACTAAGTTGCAAATGGTTTAGTAATTCAGAGTGCTTTTTTAGCTGTGAGATCTGACATGTTGACTCAAAGAATGCCTAAAAAGTCTGGGTAGTGGATTGTCTGAAGTATTTGCTGTGAGACTTTTTCCTGAGATAATTCCCTGAACAGAGCCCTACCTCTGGTGGTGCTGTGAGCATTGATGTTTCAGATTGCCTAGCACATTGGAGCTTGACTGGAATGTTACAAGTTCCACTGGGAGAACACTAGAGCAGTCCTCAGCCTTAAAGCTATGATCTGATGGCTTTCTGGAGAAGCAGCAGACAGAAATTATCATGGGAATTCCTCCTCTGTAAAAAATATCTATGGCTCCAGAAAGCTCTGTAGCTTTTCCTAGCCAAAATCAGAGGAGGGATTTGCAGGTTTTTGTAAAGAACACACACACAAAGAATACACCAAAGTAAACATGAGCTTATAAAAAACATGCACAAACTACTTCACATTTTTAAAATGTAGGAGTTAAAGCAGAATATACTTAGATGCTGGTTGTCAACAGTGGCAGATCTATTAATATCATATCAAAGTAGATTAACCTAAAATTTAGGAATTGGAAATTTAAATTTCTGCTGATCAAACATCATACTAAATAGCGTATTTCTAAAGATGGAACATAACACTCAGATTCAAGTAATTAAGGGTGCCTCTCTCTTTGTAACCAAAGAGTTGAAATCTTGAGGATTTCTCCACTGAGAAAAGCTTCTTCTTTCCGATGCTGAGCCAATGCAGAAAGAAATAAAAATGTGGAGGCAACTGCCCTAATTTGGTGTCTGAACATTTGTGTGATGCCTCCAGCTATTTCTTGCAGTAAGCACTGCAATGGGAACCAAATTTCTTTCTGTGTTTCGACAGACAAGTTAGACTCTACACGGAAAGCTGTCCCATACTGCCGAGAGCCCAGATGGCTGTACATAGAAAGAGAAGCAATAGAAGGATTGAAGCGTTAACAGAGAGGCAGCTGGAGTATGGGCAGAAATAAGTCAGGCCGGCACTTACGAGCACTGGTAGAGCACACTTCAAAATGGTACCTATATTTATTTTCCAGTTCTCAATTTTTGCATTTTCTTCTGTTCTTCTCTTTTCCGTTCATGTATTTCCTTATGCCCTCTTGATCTTCTGTATTGGAACTTAGGAATGATTCTTGGCATGCTGTCAGAACAGGGAAATGGGATAGCATATCTCTTGTATGTGACATGTGTATAAGTACTCAGGTGTTAGAAAGTATAGTGTGGGGTGTGTTACATGGCTGCACTCAAATTTAAAAATCATGCAGAACCAGATGGGACTAAATCTGAAATCTGGGGTAGATCTGAGCCCTGCCTATCTGGATGAATTTGCATATGTGGGGTGGCTGGGAGGGCAGGAGGCAGTGATGCAGGAGGCAGAACTGAGGAGTCTCTGACCTATTCCCCACAGCACTGTGACACTGAAGTGCAGCAGCAGGTGCCTGGTACTGGCCCAGGCTGCCTCCTGCCCTGCAGCTCAAAGCTGAGCTCCTGCAAAGACCTGCCATCACTGATCTGAGAGGGAAGGAAACGCCACTGGAGACACCATGGTAAGGGGGGATGTGTGGGATCACCCCCATCCCCATACAGGGACCGGGAGCATTGTGGGTGAGGGTAACCGGGGGGGATCTGCCATTATCAGTGGTTTGGGCCACAAAGTCTGATCTCACTCACTACGTACGACATAACGGACAGGAAAGGAATCAGAAGCGTCAGAATACCTCACTGGGGCAGTAAGGCATGCCAACCCACTGTTTTCTTCAGAGAGCCTCTACTTAGTAGAATTATAAGATAAATTAGCTCTGGATTCTTGGCTTTCTATTATTCTCTGTTGTGACTATATTTTCTCAAGACAAGTTAATTTTCATATGAAATAATCCTTTAGAAATAAAACGGAAAGGTTACTTACCTTTGTGTCTGTTTTATATTAATTTACCCCCAGTGGCCGTACTGTTCATAGCTATACAATGTGTTCATGTGTTTTTGGAGCGCATGAAGGTTTTTATATGTGTACGTGCTGAAGTAAATAAAAATATTTTTAAATATATTTTTAATAAATCCTTAGAAATTTCTCAAAACCTCTTATAAAGTGGAAAAAACAAGCAACAAACAAACAAAACAAAAACAAAAACAAACACCTTGTACTGATTTATGTCTAGCACTGGTGTGGAGAACTATGTTATTTTCTGCCAGTACAGCTTCAGATCCATAATGAGAGCGCTCATTTCACAGGCAAGATATGCACTTCTGTATGTTTGTCATGCCTTAAGACAGACGAAGCCATCTAGAGTTAGGGGACAGAGTATGTTTCAGGAGTAGCAGTGAACATCTGCAAGACTAAAGCCTGTCTTTTTACAGTAAATATTTAGGCCCGGTAGAAATCTGTTTTTTTAACAATCAGAGCAGTGACAGGTTTAGTTTCATAAAAGACCCCTGCTACTGTCTCTTGGTGGATAAAAGGTCAGGTTCACAATTTGTAAGGTAGGTCCCAGTACATTAGTGATGCAATGCGAAACACGAGTTTGGAGTCTGCTCAAAATTGAAATATCATGTAGAGATCAGTTTACTTTGCCTGTGACTCTGAAGAAGGCCCACTCTTTTTCCATGCTGAAAGTCTGACATCTATTTTAAAGCCATTTACTATGCAAAATTAAATCTCCTTGTTACTGTCTTCCGTACTTGTCAGAATATTTCCAAATGATAGCTGGAATAGGAGAAGATAGGAGTTGAAACCAGGAGTCACAGCAGGAATCCTTGGTCAAAAGGCAGAGTTGAGATACTGCTTTAAACCAGTGCCACTGGAAGCTCAGTCTAAAAGGAAAGGAACTCGTTCTGCAGTTTTCGACTCTATTCCTATACTAAGATCTACAATATTAACTTCCTAAGGCAACATTCACTTGTTCCATCTGTGGAAAAAAAAAAAAAAAGATTGATTACTGATTTTAAAAAATGGTTCCAAGTATTGCCTGACTTTTAATCGTAGCTTTGCTCTAAAAAGATGCTCTGTTAAAAAGTCTACTTGCCTCATTTCTGTTTAAAAGGAAAGATATTTTTTTCTTGCTGTCAGACTTGTAGATTCACATTAGGATCTAAATGAAGAGCGGGAGCTTGTACTGTGCAAAATCAGCATTAATTGAACTCGCTAAGCCCAAATTTGCCTTCAGTTTCTCCTGAGTAATCCTCCAGATTGTGACTCTACTACAACATATCACTCGATGAGTACTCATCAGCACTCAAATAACTCGGATACTTTTGCACAACTGATTTGAAAAAAAAACAAGGTTGCACAAGTACAATTCAGAGCATGTTGCATATGCTGCTGCAAATGAATTCGGAGTCAGCAACTTAAAAAGGAGTGGTGAATAGAAATAATATATTTCCTTGAATGAAATATTTAGATTGATTTTCCACATTCACATGAACTTCTGAGGATGACTACCTGTGGCAGTGGTGACTTCTAAAACTCCACTTGCTTCTGAAAAAAATATATTTAGTTATTGCTAGTTTGTGAAGAAAATTGCTGCAGAGACCTTGCTGGTCGTACATTCTGCCTGAGAATTTAGTGTTTGGGGAAGATATATTTGACCGTCAGGTCACAGGATGAGTATGCAGGATAAGCAGTTACAGAAAGATAATAATAAAAAAGTTAACTGGCTACATCTGCTCTTATGTCATTGGATATATCTACACTACAAACTAAAAATGATTGGGGACCATTCTCTGGCCTTGAGATGAGGTAGCATATCCCACTTCATACTTAGGCATTTCTTTCCCTCTCCAAAATCAGGCAGTGGTGAACAAGCTGCTCTCTGGAAACCATTCTTGACAGCAAGTTGTCTTCTGAATGGTGCTTAAGCATTGTCTGGTTAAGTATGAACTGGCACAAGCCAAAACTGTGCCAGAGTGTGTGCTAACTATCAGTCAGTACAGGCTATCCAGACTTTTTCACTCACTAGTATAGACAGGGCTATTGAGATCACAAAGGTGGAGCTCAGAAGACTATAATTACAATTGCTCCAAAGCAGAAACTGAGGCTGAAAAACTCCATGCGGTCTGAAACTGCCTTACTTACAAAACTTCCTTTCCTTTCACTTGATGTCATAATAGTCTGGATCAACTCAGAAGTATCTGCTCTATGATTCTTTTTATGAACTTATGAGATCCAGCACCAGGTCCTTCATTCTCTTGTACCATAAGTGCAAAGGCTTTTCAGCAGTTGGCATCTGCCTAGTTTAGCCTGGTATTACATACATTGTTGCCCTTTCATTAACGTTACAAGCTACCACAAGAATTATGTTCAAAATTACGTAAATAAGCACATAATATACAGTGACACTGCCTTAAAAAGCAGTGCACCCACAGTGTAAAATTCACATCTGGTTCAGGAGCTTAAAAGAACATTTTTTTCAACCGAGAGAATCTGAAATCATTTCCTGAGGTGAATGCTGCTGAAAGGAGTTCTTCCAAGTTTCCACTCTGGTGTGCTATCAGAGGGTAAAAGGATCCAAAGACATCACCTGTCTTGGGTTACATCGGTTGAAAAATACCATACGGCTGTGTCAGGTTCCAGCCTGAAGCAAAAATAAACTCAACTGGGATGTGTTCCTCAGCATAGCCAATCTGTAGGAGGAAAGGTGGGTTTCGTGTATCTGAAATTGTAATTTTTTCAGCTTGCTTTCATGTACTCATGTATTATTGCACATAGAGCTCCATTTTTAAAGAATTGTCCCTACCTTTAGTCTGTGTGTGTACGGTCTCACTGTAGTCATGAGGTCGAACAAACAAATGAAACGCTGTCAGTGACAAACATGTTTTTGAAAAGCTGGGAAAAAGTAACTGTAATAAGGAATATGAATGCGCATTGTAATAAGGAATAAACTGTAATAAGGAATATTAATGCGCATTGGTTTTGCTGACTCTCCCTGCTCTCTCTCCCTAGCGTGAGTGCATCTCTATTCATGTTGGCCAGGCTGGAGTTCAGATAGGAAATGCGTGCTGGGAACTCTTCTGCCTGGAGCATGGCATTCAGCCGGATGGCACCTTCAAGGACCAGCACAGTCAACTCAACTACGATGACTCTTTTACCACGTTTTTCAATGAAACAGTCACTGGGAAGCATGTGCCACGAGCTGTAATGGTGGATTTGGAACCCACTGTGGTAGGTCAGTACAAAAATTTTTATTCATTCCTGGAAAATGGAAAAGAGCTTACTCTTCCTAATATCACCATGGCGTGTCACCAGTCTCCACCAGTGCTAAGAAGCACACCCTTTGTATCTTGGTCTCCCTTCAGACAGAATAAAATTAATTTTCTTGTGACAAAGAATGACAGATTCTGCCATCTCTACGGGCATTACAAACCTAGAAATGGTATTGAACACCAGCAGTTCAATACCTAGTATTTGCAGTTTGTATGACTTTTCTTTGCAAAAACCTTTAACTCTTAGTTTTGTTTTTCAAGACATTTTTGCCGTCTGAGTTCTGCTTTTTTTCTCCACTTCGGATTTGAAGTGTGAGGCTGACAGTTTCTCTCCAGGAAAAATGAGATTTCTAACAATTGGGGCACCTGGGAAGAACCTGAATTTCTTCTTCCAAGTCACACAATTTTTCCTGTGATTTGCCCTCCTCAAAAGTTCTTGAGAAAAAAAAAAAAGCTCTTGCAGATAGATACAGGTCCTACAACAAATCAACACAATGCAGCAATGAAAACATTCTTAGGAAACAGTTTTCCCTTCTCCAGCACCTGTGTTTTTTTCGGTCATTTTTGGGTCATGACCTCCCATGACTGAAAGCTTGCCAACTTGCTGGCAGTGGAGCACAGCCATGCAGCTTCTTACAATTTTTCTTTCTTGGTCAGATGAAGTGCGGGCTGGCACCTTCCGGCAGCTTTTTCATCCAGAACAACTGATCACTGGAAAGGAAGATGCAGCCAATAACTATGCTCGTGGCCACTACACCATTGGCAAAGAAAGCATTGATGCGGTACTTGATCGTGTTCGTAAGCTGGTAAGTCCCAGTAGTTTTCTAGTAGCAGTTTGGTTCTGCTGAAGGAAGAAGTGCAGAACAGGAAGCTTCCCACCTACAAATCAAACAGACAGTTTAGAAAAGTAATTGCAAGACACACAGAGGCATCCTTACTAATCCAAGAGAAGGAAGTCCAGCAGTTCACTTTCTGGCTGTATGGCTCCAGATGTTCTTAAAAGATGGTTCTGAATATGTAATTCTTCATCATTAGCACAGCACTAGAGCACCAAGACTGATACAGAAGGTTGCATTAGATACATTGCTGGTTTCAGTTAGATTAGCTAAAAGAAGTGTGAAGTTCAGAGAAAGAAACTCTATAGGTAAGAGGTTAATTTGTACGTCAAAAATCGAACCAGTGAAGGAATCAAAGAACAGGATTATCACCAACTCTTTCTCAAGAAGGACCTGAAACATGTGCTGTATGCTGCTGATAACTGCTCTCTCTTTCACCTCAGAAAAAGCAAACACAGTCTTTCATTATTTTACAGCCCCTATTCTTACACCTTTCTCTTTTGGTTTCTAGACAGATGCCTGTTCTGGACTGCAGGGATTCCTAATCTTCCACAGCTTTGGTGGAGGCACTGGCTCTGGCTTTACCTCCTTGCTGATGGAGCGCCTCTCTGTGGATTATGGAAAGAAATCCAAACTAGAGTTTGCCATCTACCCAGCCCCTCAGGTTTCCACCGCTGTGGTGGAACCATACAATTCTATCCTCACCACACACACCACCCTGGAACACTCAGACTGTGCCTTCATGGTGGACAATGAGGCCATCTATGATATCTGTCGCAGAAACCTGGACATTGAGCGCCCAACTTACACTAACCTCAACCGCCTCGTCAGCCAGATTGTCTCCTCCATCACCGCCTCGCTGCGCTTTGATGGTGCCCTCAATGTGGATCTGACAGAATTCCAGACAAACCTGGTTCCCTACCCACGCATCCACTTCCCCTTAGTGACCTACGCCCCCATCATCTCTTCTGACAGAGCATATCACGAGCAGCTCTCGGTGGCTGAAATCACCAGCGCCTGCTTTGAGCCCAACAACCAAATGGTGAAGTGTGACCCACGACATGGGAAGTACATGGCTTGTTGCATGCTCTATCGAGGTGATGTAGTTCCCAAAGATGTCAATGTAGCAATTGCTGCCATCAAGACCAAGAGAAATATCCAGTTTGTTGACTGGTGTCCAACGGGCTTCAAGGTGAGAAGGCCATGAGTTTCTCTTTAACGTTTAAAGTCTAGCTGAAAACTTGTATTTAGATCTTGCACGCTTTTCACTAGTGAGAAGAATGAACCTAAGAAAGGTGTGTGTGTGTAAAATGTGCCCTTTCTCCTAATGACATCCCGCTGACACAGACTTATAAATACTTAAGTAAGTGGATATTTGAAGTGTATGAGTTAAAATCTACAGAAGTATTGCTTTCAGACCTCAATGTGAAAAAGACAGTGAGAGTCCCCTCTGAAGCAGCAACTGAAACTAAGGAAATACCAAAACTAATACATTCAGTAAAGGTAGTGCTGATATTACAAAAGCTGTCACTTAACCTTCCCACCCAGAAATCTTATACAGCATGTCTCCTTTGGCTCCAACACAGTAGTGCTGAGCACCATAATTTCTACAATAATACAGACATTAACATTGGAAAACATT
>JAACYP010029095.1:0-15382 GCA_011076525.1 Nettapus auritus
ATAATTACTTTCCGTGAAAGATGCAGCATATATATTTTTAATATATAAGTGTCTCTGTGTACCTTGGGATGGCCAAGATCAGTACTACTGAGAATAAAGTACCTGTTACTTGTCCTTAGTTGGGTTTTTCTCTGCGCTGTCATTCTGACATGGAGGGAAAAGATGTAGCCGTGCATAGTTCCACAGGAATCCTACGATTAAGGCTTGTTCAGAGAGAATGTGTGTGCCTGTCATGTGTATGTGAACTTACTGCTCGTATCTCCACAAGTAAGAGCAAATGATAGTTTTACTTCTTTGTTTTTGCATCCTCTTGCTGGATACAAAGAACTTGTACTGGCACCGTGTAGGCCCCTGAAGGGTTGAAGAAAGTTGTCAATGATCAGCTGAACAGGTGTCACAGAGAAAAGGAGGCCAGGAGATAATCCTATATATTTTGTCCACAGATGATGAAATAGCCAATCAAGTAGAACTCCTCACAGTCAAACCTGTTCCCCAACTCATTTCAATCAGGGGACGTTACGCAAGTTGACTGCAGCTGAATGGAGGACACAGTCACCTTTGTCAGAAAGACACAAAAATGTCACCTTTTGAAAGTATTAATGAAGAAATTCTGAAATGATTACTCTTTAAAATGAGTTACCAGTAGCATATTCACCAGTTGCAAGCATTTTAAGGAAGGAAAACAGTTATTTGTGAAGACACGCCTTATCTGTTAAAATACAGGCTGCTAATATCAGCTGTAACTCTTTATTTATTTTTTTCTCCTTTTAAACTAATGTTTTGTACGGAGAACTAAATGGGAAAACTTTCTTAACAACGGGCTACAGGGCTGGGTGAAAGCAGGCTAGTGATGTAACGGGAGCGGGTGCCATGGGAAGGTTGCCTGGGAGAGATTGTGACCTCTCCTGCCTACACTGTGATGCTGCAGGCCCCCACCGGCAAAGAAAGAATGCGCTGCCCCCCTCGCATCAGGTTGCCTATGCAGCAGTAGAAACATCAGCAACCACCGCTCCTGCATCCAACCCAGAAAAGAAACCCACAGGAGAAACCATGGTAAGAAAAGAATCAGGTTATTTTACGAGATAAGGAACAATGGGTCTGGCCTTTGTTTCCTCCCTACTCTGGGCAAGGTCTGATTGAAGATGGGAAGGATGAAGGGACTTTCTTGCTTCAGTGTTAGAATTGTGACTAAAGGATGGGGACCAAAGATGGATGTTCACAATCTGTGGTATTTCTAGGCCGTCGTGATTCTCTACGTTTTTTGAGTGGCCTAAACCAGGGAAAATCTGTAATTCTTGTACTGCATCCAAGATTTTGCAATTGAGAGGTTGGGTGAATCTTATTAAAAGTCTTTCAAGCCCGGTTTCAAAAGCAGTTCTTGAGAAATGAAAAGATTACCACAACCTCTTGTGAGGTTAGTAAGCACTAAGAGAGCCTGTCTTAGCATTTGTTTCTAGTCCTGTTTTTATCCTCAAGCATGCAGAGGCATGTTTTGTTTTTTTTTTTTTTTTCCCTTATGGAACAATGCTACAAATCAATGCAGGTGGCACAATAATGAAATTAATTGCATAATGACAAGTTACCGTGCTAAATTATTTTTGAATTCGCATAACTTTGGTCTCCTTATTGCTTTTTACTTGGTCCTAATTTCAATCAGGGCCACAGCGGTACACCTAGATTACAAATTGATGGGTTTCTCTGACTACAGAAAACACTGTTTCCCTATATTGCATGGTCAGTTTTCAGAATCTAGTAGAAAACACTTCCAGTAAGAGACAACACTTCTTAAATCGAATTAAAATTGCTCAGGGAATGAGCTGAAACAGTCAGGAGTTGAATGAATTAAGCTAGTAAGGACACTTTAATTCTAGTTAATTTCTACGAACTTATTTCGCACCTAACACACATTCAATAGAAGGCTGAGTGATTAGAAGATACTTCATTCCCTTTACTTTCTCTGTATGTCAGTAAGGCAGCATAGCTTACCTTGTCCCAGACAACTGGATTTAGCTGCTATTCTTCGTCTGGGACCTACTATAGTTTATTTTGGATATTTATATACAGGTTTTCTATCATTTTGTGTTAATTCCAGTCTTGTGGAATTTTTTTGTAAACATTGGTTTATTTGGGGTTTCAGATGGAATCAGTTTAGACTGTGAGGATACTCATTGTTTCTTCTCACCATTCCCCTTTTTTTCCCACTATAGCGTGAGTGCATCTCTGTTCACATTGGCCAAGCTGGAGTTCAAATTGGCAACGCGTGTTGGGAACTCTTCTGTCTGGAACACAGCATTCAGCCAGATGGCACCTTCTGTGACCCACCCAGCAATGATGACTCTTTTGCCACATTTTTTAGAGAGACAAGCTCTAGAAAATACATCCCCCGGGCTATTATGGTGGACTTAGAACCAACGGTAGTAGGTCAGTACAGAACCAGTCTTGGAAAATTGAAATGAATTAACTCTTCTGTGTGGCAAAGCTCAGATGACTGAATAGCAGGACTCTCCCTTCTCTTTAGGGATGATCCTGACCTCCAAGTAGAATATTCAAAGTTTTTAATACCAAATATTACTAAAATATGTTATTCTCAATTGAAATGATCATAAAATCATAGAATGGTTGGGGTTGGAAGGGACCTTAAAGATCATCTAATTCCAATCCCCCTGCCATGGGCAGGGACACCTTCAACTAGATGAAAACTGATTCTGTCATGGATGCCTTAACTAGTAATAAAATCAAAAGTTTACTCTTGTCTAAACCCACACTGGGTATGAGTACAATTTAACCTACTCAGAGAGGTTCCCTTCTAATCTTTGTGTGTGTGATTTTATTTTTCTTTTGCTAACTGTGGAAAATACTTTCTTCATATTCATATGTAAGACGGAAGCAGGGAGAATCAGAAAGCAGGAGTGTCCTGAAAGATGTTTCACTCTTGCAGATCTTTTCTAATAATTCACCTGAGGGTTCTCTTCTAAGCTTATACATTTTCTCTGTTGTTCAGATGAAGTGAGGACTGGCACCTACCGGCAGCTTTTCCACCCAGAACAGCTGATCACTGGAAAAGAAGATGCAGCAAATAATTATGCACGTGGCCACTATTCCATTGGCAAAGATAAAATTGACATGGCATTAGATCGTATCCGCAAAATGGTATGCACTATTACATTGGAAGCAAGACACTTGGTGGGTGGGAGGAGATGTAACATGTCATGTGTTTTCTTGATAGAGGCTCTCATTTTATTTTTACTACTGTCATAGGTTCAGAACAGAAAAATGTGTTTACTCGATGTCCATGCTTAGTTTTCACATGAGTGGAAGACTTAAATGGAAAACTTCAAATATTGCTGTACCATTGTTATTGTTAGGAAAAAAAAAATATATATATATACACACATATATATATATATATTGCTCTAGTGATACACTAGCCTGAGATTTACAAGGGAAAGCAGATGATGTGGGTTTTCTGGTAAAACTGCTAACTGTTTTGCTGTGCCTCACATACGGGTATTGCTGTTTCTATCTGAGGGTGTAATTTAAGATATGCTCACTTATTCTTTTACTTTTCCTGTTTTTTCCAGGCTGATGCCTGTTCTGGACTGCAGGGATTCCTAATCTTCCACAGCTTTGGTGGAGGCACTGGCTCTGGCTTTACCTCCTTGCTGATGGAGCGCCTCTCTGTGGATTATGGAAAGAAATCCAAACTAGAGTTTGCCATCTACCCAGCCCCTCAGGTCTCCGCCGCTGTGGTGGAACCATACAATTCTATCCTCACCACACACACCACCCTGGAACACTCAGACTGTGCTTTTATGGTGGACAATGAGGCCATCTATGATATCTGCCACCGAAACCTGGACATTGAGCGCCCAACTTACACTAACCTCAACCGCCTCGTCAGCCAGATTGTCTCCTCCATCACCGCCTCGCTGCGCTTTGATGGTGCCCTCAATGTGGATCTGACAGAATTCCAGACAAACCTGGTTCCCTACCCACGCATCCACTTCCCCTTAGTGACCTACGCCCCCATCATCTCTTCTGACAGAGCATATCACGAGCAGCTCTCGGTGGCTGAAATCACCAGCGCCTGCTTTGAGCCCAACAACCAAATGGTGAAGTGTGACCCACGACATGGGAAGTACATGGCTTGTTGCATGCTCTATCGAGGTGATGTAGTTCCCAAAGATATCAATGTAGCAATTGCTGCCATCAAGACCAACAGGTCCCTCCAGTTTGTTGACTGGTGTCCAACGGGCTTCAAGGTGAGAAGGGCTGCCATGAGCTTCTCTTTCATGTTTTAAGAGCAAGTTCATTTTAGCTGAAAACTTGTATTTAAAGTTTTAGATCTTGCACGCTTTTCACTAGTGAGAAGAATGAACCTAAGAAAGGTGTGTGTGTATAAAATGTGCCCTTTCTCCTAATGACATCCCACTGACACAGACTTATAAACCTTTAAGTAAATGGGAGCATATACAGTATTTTTATATTCATTACTGGGACAATGTCAAACCTGTAAGACTTTAAAATTAAAATATTGCATTCTAGAAGAAAGGTTAAGGTAAGGCTTACATTCTAAAGACACTGCTAAGTGTGTCCTTGATGAGATTTAAAAAACAACAACAACAACAACATAACTATCAATAATACATTGTTGGTAAGTGAAACATTTCTACAGTATCTCCATGAACAGACACTTTTGCTAGTTTTGTCAAGCATATCAACACATTTTGGTCAGTGTCTCTTTATTTTACTTGGACGAGAGTAGGAACTGACTTGCACACAAAACATATCTTGCATGACATCAGACTTGACAGGGATTTCACCAACATAATTTGAGTTTTTCCATACTTTTTTTCTTCCCCGCACCAATAGCTCTACAATTTTCTTAACCTCTTTATTGTCTCTTTTTATCCCTTTTCTTGTAACTCTTTTTTTTGCAACTGTCTTTTTTACCGTTGTTTGCAGGTTGGGATCAACTATCAGCCTCCTACGGCTACGCCAGGAGGAGACCTTGCCCAAGTTGAGCGAGCAGTCTGCATGCTCAGTAACACCACAGCCATTGCAGAGGCCTGGGCAAGGCTTGACCACAAGTTTGATCTTATGTACGCCAAGAGAGCATTTGTGCACTGGTATGTGGGTGAAGGCATGGAGGAAGAAGAATTTGCAGAAGCCCGAGAGGACTTGTCTGCCCTGGAGAAAGACTACGAGGAAGTAGCAACTGATTCATTTGAGGAAGAAAATGATGCAGGGCAACCTTAAAATTTAACCTGCCTTTTTCTGTGCATAAGATTGTCTCTATGTCTCTTTATTTCATGTGGCTGCATTTTCACTTTTCTCACACATACCAAGTCCGTTGGCACCTTAGTAGGCTGTAAACAGTGAGTTGTTCACTATGAGATCACAGGACAGCAAGCACAGGATACACAACCAGTTAATCATTAGTCACGTTGCCTTGGAATGCAACAGCTGTCATATTTCTTGCTTAAATATCCGGAAAGGAAGTTTACTCATGGAAGGAAGAGTCCCTCTGTCTTCTGTACTGTCATTTATTCAACACACTGATAAAGTCACGCAGCTGTAATATTACTTGAGGAATTCTGTTGCTTCAAAATTTCCCACACAATTACTACAGACACCACGAGAAGAGGAGTTACCTGAACTTCTCAGTCTTTATTTCATATTAATTCTAAACATAATGCTTGTAAAGCTGCCCTACTTTAAGATGCAATGAGAATTCTGTCAGTGCTGAGAACACACACCTAGTCTGAGTTCTCTTGCTTTTACACAATCTACAGTGTGGGGTGGTTAGAAGGTGAGATTTTGCCAGCTGCCAAGAGGAGGGACACAACTTGGACAGCTCTTCGCTTCAGCAGGGGTTTAGAGCGTGATATGATTGTGCAGCAACTGTGCAGCCATCATAACTAGGCTGGTCTGGAGGTGCAAGCTGACAGTTCTGCTGTAATTCCTAAATGAATAGTATCCATGACTCAGTCAAAGGCCTTAAAATGGCCAGCTTGTGGCATGCTGTATGGAAGCATTACCAGTTCCCTCAGGCTTACTGAGATAGAACAAACCAGAACCATGACAAAGAATGTGTGTTATAGATACAGGGGCGATGTCTAAGAACAGCTATGGCTTCACGGTTTAGTCTTCATAGGGTATATTTTTGTATATTCCTATTGCTTGAGGATTTTAGAACAATATATTGTTCAGGCAGACAGGCAGATGGCCAGTTGTGGCCTGAGGTAAAACTGGTAACGAGATAACAAGAGAAACTGTTGGATGTTGTAGATAACAGAAGAAGAAAAGTGGCTGCCTAGCACTAACCTATGTCTAAACTAATGAGGTAATGGCAGGAGACGCTACTAGACATTACATATAGTGAAAGGGGAGTTGTACGGACTCTGCTCGAATCAACAGAAAGTGAAGGGGCTGTTAGCTTACTGGGGGTACTAACTAAAGCTGAAATTACCTAATAAAGGTGTAAAATCAGGAGAAAAGGGACAGTGGTGAAAATCTAGAGGTGTGTGCAACTGTTTAGGTGGGGAGGAAAAGCATAATAGAAGCTAAAGCAAACCCTGAATATTTGGATTACCTCACAAGCAATGCTGTGCTTGAACAATACCTGAAGCAAGACAACAAGCCTGTTGTGCTGACATTATTTCTGTCTTGCCATGCATGTCTGACTTGCTTCCATGGTTATCTGGAAGGTTTCCCATAGTACTGACAAAGAGACACCTGGAGGGGATGGACAGACCTTTAATACACACCATAATTTAATGCCGGATTTATTATTGATCTTTAATAAATAATTTAATTTTTTAAAAATCCGTATTTTCACTGAAATATAAGTTCATTACCTACAATTCCAGAAGAGCTACAGAACTGCATTATGTTTTGCCCAAGCTGTTAAGAGGAAATGTTGTCTCCTTTCTGGTAGCTCAGTTTGTTAGGTGTGCTAAAAGAAAAGCAGGCATATCCAGAAACATAACTGATGTAGTTTGCCTTTTTATCTGCAAAATGAACGGTTGCTCTTTATTTTCAAAACTGTAGTTCTGAAATTCCCAAACCATGGGAGATGATTCTGCAATTTCTTATCGAGATAGCTGATTCCTATGTAGATACTGAAGTACTATAGACTAGGATTCCGGAAACACCTGAAACGAGATGCTGTCCATTCTCCCAGTAGGTGGCAACCGAACGACAGGATACGGTTCAAAAAGGGACCCAGGGAAGCCTTTCTATGACTCATTCATCTAACCGAGGAAAGTATCACTATGTGTGGGAAATGCAAAGACTTTCACACACCATGTACTGTCTACACACGCATAAAATTAAAAACGAGAGAGGTTTTTATATAATCACCAGGTAACCTCTTAGGAGGGCACTGTTTTGTAAGATGGCACGTTCTGTTGTAAACTGATCTACAATTCTTCCACTATTGAGCGAGCCACTTAGATAATTGTATCTGCAGGGAGCTGATCTGAGGGCTGCACGTCTGGCAGAGGAGGTGGCCTTCATGAGATAAAGAAGTTACTGTCCTTCATTGGCCTGTCTTGCTCTCTAGTCAGAAGAGAACTGATAGATCACAGGACTTAGTGGTTGTCAGCTCAGGATCTGTTGTACAGTACTTCTAGGAGGAGCAGAGAAAGTGCAGACATGGACTAAGTTGCAAATGGTTTAGTAATTCAGAGTGCTTTTTTAGCTGTGAGATCTGACATGTTGACTCAAAGAATGCCTAAAAAGTCTGGGTAGTGGATTGTCTGAAGTATTTGCTGTGAGACTTTTTCCTGAGATAATTCCCTGAACAGAGCCCTACCTCTGGTGGTGCTGTGAGCATTGATGTTTCAGATTGCCTAGCACATTGGAGCTTGACTGGAATGTTACAAGTTCCACTGGGAGAACACTAGAGCAGTCCTCAGCCTTAAAGCTATGATCTGATGGCTTTCTGGAGAAGCAGCAGACAGAAATTATCATGGGAATTCCTCCTCTGTAAAAAATATCTATGGCTCCAGAAAGCTCTGTAGCTTTTCCTAGCCAAAATCAGAGGAGGGATTTGCAGGTTTTTGTAAAGAACACACACACAAAGAATACACCAAAGTAAACATGAGCTTATAAAAAACATGCACAAACTACTTCACATTTTTAAAATGTAGGAGTTAAAGCAGAATATACTTAGATGCTGGTTGTCAACAGTGGCAGATCTATTAATATCATATCAAAGTAGATTAACCTAAAATTTAGGAATTGGAAATTTAAATTTCTGCTGATCAAACATCATACTAAATAGCGTATTTCTAAAGATGGAACATAACACTCAGATTCAAGTAATTAAGGGTGCCTCTCTCTTTGTAACCAAAGAGTTGAAATCTTGAGGATTTCTCCACTGAGAAAAGCTTCTTCTTTCCGATGCTGAGCCAATGCAGAAAGAAATAAAAATGTGGAGGCAACTGCCCTAATTTGGTGTCTGAACATTTGTGTGATGCCTCCAGCTATTTCTTGCAGTAAGCACTGCAATGGGAACCAAATTTCTTTCTGTGTTTCGACAGACAAGTTAGACTCTACACGGAAAGCTGTCCCATACTGCCGAGAGCCCAGATGGCTGTACATAGAAAGAGAAGCAATAGAAGGATTGAAGCGTTAACAGAGAGGCAGCTGGAGTATGGGCAGAAATAAGTCAGGCCGGCACTTACGAGCACTGGTAGAGCACACTTCAAAATGGTACCTATATTTATTTTCCAGTTCTCAATTTTTGCATTTTCTTCTGTTCTTCTCTTTTCCGTTCATGTATTTCCTTATGCCCTCTTGATCTTCTGTATTGGAACTTAGGAATGATTCTTGGCATGCTGTCAGAACAGGGAAATGGGATAGCATATCTCTTGTATGTGACATATGTATAAGTACTCAGGTGTTAGAAAGTATAGTGTGGGGTGTGTTACATGGCTGCACTCAAATTTAAAAATCATGCAGAACCAGATGGGACTAAATCTGAAATCTGGGGTAGATCTGAGCCCTGCCTATCTGGATGAATTTGCATATGTGGGGTGGCTGGGAGGGCAGGAGGCAGCGATGCAGGAGGCAGAACTGAGGAGTCTCTGACCTATTCCCCACAGCACTGTGACACTGAAGTGCAGCAGCAGGTGCCTGGTACTGGCCCAGGCTGCCTCCTGCCCTGCAGCTCAAAGCTGAGCTCCTGTAAAGACCTGCCATCACTGATCTGAGAGGGAAGGAAACGCCACTGGAGACACCATGGTAAGGGGGGATGTGTGGGATCACCCCCATCCCCATACAGGGACCGGGAGCATTGTGGGTGAGGGTAACCGGGGGGGATCTGCCATTATCAGTGGTTTGGGCCACAAAGTCTGATCTCACTCACTACGTACGACATAACGGACAGGAAAGGAATCAGAAGCGTCAGAATACCTCACTGGGGCAGTAAGGCATGCCAACCCACTGTTTTCTTCAGAGAGCCTCTACTTAGTAGAATTATAAGATAAATTAGCTCTGGATTCTTGGCTTTCTATTATTCTCTGTTGTGACTATATTTTCTCAAGACAAGTTAATTTTTATATGAAATAATCCTTTAGAAATAAAACGGAAAGGTTACTTACCTTTGTGTCTGTTTTATATTAATTTACCCCCAGTGGCCGTACTGTTCATAGCTATACAATGTGTTCATGTGTTTTTGGAGCGCATGAAGGTTTTTATATGTGTACGTGCTGAAGTAAATAAAAATATTTTTAAATATATTTTTAATAAATCCTTAGAAATTTCTCAAAACCTCTTATAAAGTGGAAAAAACAAGCAACAAACAAACAAACAAAACAAAAACAAAAACAAACACCTTGTACTGATTTATGTCTAGCACTGGTGTGGAGAACTATGTTATTTTCTGCCAGTACAGCTTCAGATCCATAATGAGAGCGCTCATTTCACAGGCAAGATATGCACTTCTGTATGTTTGTCATGCCTTAAGACAGACGAAGCCATCTAGAGTTAGGGGACAGAGTATGTTTCAGGAGTAGCAGTGAACATCTGCAAGACTAAAGCCTGTCTTTTTACAGTAAATATTCAGGCCCGGTAGAAATCTGTTTTTTTAACAATCAGAGCAGTGACAGGTTTAGTTTCATAAAATACCCCTGCTACTGTCTCTTGGTGGATAAAAGGTCAGGTTCACAATTTGTAAGGTAGGTCCCAGTACATTAGTGATGCAATGCGAAACACGAGTTTGGAGTCTGCTCAAAATTGAAATATCATGTAGAGATCAGTTTACTTTGCCTGTGACTCTGAAGAAGGCCCACTCTTTTTCCATGCTGAAAGTCTGACATCTATTTTAAAGCCATTTACTATGCAAAATTAAATCTCCTTGTTACTGTCTTCCGTACTTGTCAGAATATTTCCAAATGATAGCTGGAATAGGAGAAGATAGGAGTTGAAACCAGGAGTCACAGCAGGAATCCTTGGTCAAAAGGCAGAGTTGAGATACTGCTTTAAACCAGTGCCACTGGAAGCTCAGTCTAAAAGGAAAGGAACTCGTTCTGCAGTTTTCGACTCTATTCCTATACTAAGATCTACAATATTAACTTCCTAAGGCAACATTCACTTGTTCCATCTGTGGAAAAAAAAAAAAAAAGATTGATTACTGATTTTAAAAAATGGTTCCAAGTATTGCCTAACTTTTAATCGTAGCTTTGCTCTAAAAAGATGCTCTGTTAAAAAGTCTACTTGCCTCATTTCTGTTTAAAAGGAAAGATATTTTTTTCTTGCTGTCAGACTTGTAGATTCACATTAGGATCTAAATGAAGAGCGGGAGCTTGTACTGTGCAAAATCAGCATTAATTGAACTCGCTAAGCCCAAATTTGCCTTCAGTTTCTCCTGAGTAATCCTCCAGATTGTGACTCTACTACAACATATCACTCGATGAGTACTCATCAGCACTCAAATAACTCGGATACTTTTGCACAACTGATTTGAAAAAAAAACAAGGTTGCACAAGTACAATTCAGAGCATGTTGCATATGCTGCTGCAAATGAATTCGGAGTCAGCAACTTAAAAAGGAGTGGTGAATAGAAATAATATATTTCCTTGAATGAAATATTTAGATTGATTTTCCACATTCACATGAACTTCTGAGGATGACTACCTGTGGCAGTGGTGACTTCTAAAACTCCACTTGCTTCTGAAAAAAATATATTTAGTTATTGCTAGTTTGTGAAGAAAATTGGTGCAGAGACCTTGCTGGTCGTACATTCTGCCTGAGAATTTAGTGTTTGGGGAAGATATATTTGACTGTCAGGTCACAGGATGAGTTTGCAGGATAAGCAGTTACAGAAAGATAATAATAAAAAAGTTAACTGGCTACATCTGCTCTTATGTCATTGGATATATCTACACTACAAACTAAAAATGATTGGGGACCATTCTCTGGCCTTGAGATGAGGTAGCATATCCCACTTCATACTTAGGCATTTCTTTCCCTCTCCAAAATCAGGCAGTGGTGAACAAGCTGCTCTCTGGAAACCATTCTTGACAGCAAGTTGTCTTCTGAATGGTGCTTAAGCATTGTCTGGTTAAGTATGAACTGGCACAAGCCAAAACTGTGCCAGAGTGTGTGCTAACTATCAGTCAGTACAGGCTATCCAGACTTTTTCACTCACTAGTATAGACAGGGCTATTGAGATCACAAAGGTGGAGCTCAGAAGACTATAATTACAATTGCTCCAAAGCAGAAACTGAGGCTGAAAAACTCCATGCGGTCTGAAACTGCCTTACTTACAAAACTTCCTTTCCTTTCACTTGATGTCATAATAGTCTGGATCAACTCAGAAGTATCTGCTCTATGATTCTTTTTATGAACTTATGAGATCCAGCACCAGGTCCTTCATTCTCTTGTACCATAAGTGCAAAGGCTTTTCAGCAGTTGGCATCTGCCTAGTTTAGCCTGGTATTACATACATTGTTGCCCTTTCATTAACGTTACAAGCTACCACAAGAATTATGTTCAAAATTACGTAAATAAGCACATAATATACAGTGACACTGCCTTAAAAAGCAGTGCACCCACAGTGTAAAATTCACAGCTGGTTCAGGAGCTTAAAAGAACATTTTTTTCAACCGAGAGAATCTGAAATCATTTCCTGAGGTGAATGCTGCTGAAAGGAGTTCTTCCAAGTTTCCACTCTGGTGTGCTATCAGAGGGTAAAAGGATCCAAAGACATCACCTGTCTTGGGTTACATCGTTTGAAAAATACCATACGGCTGTGTCAGGTTCCAGCCTGAAGCAAAAATAAACTCAACTGGGATGTGTTCCTCAGCATAGCCAATCTGTAGGAGGAAAGGTGGGTTTCGTGTATCTGAAATTGTAATTTTTTCAGCTTGCTTTCATGTACTCATGTATTATTGCACATAGAGCTCCATTTTTAAAGAATTGTCCCAACCTTTAGTCTGTGTGTGTACGGTCTCACTGTAGTCATGAGGTCGAACAAACAAATGAAACGCTGTCAGTGACAAACATGTTTTTGAAAAGCTGGGAAAAAGTAACTGTAATAAGGAATATGAATGCGCATTGTAATAAGGAATAAACTGTAATAAGGAATATTAATGCGCATTGGTTTTGCTGACTCTCCCTGCTCTCTCTCCCTAGCGTGAGTGCATCTCTATTCATGTTGGCCAGGCTGGAGTTCAGATAGGAAATGCGTGCTGGGAACTCTTCTGCCTGGAGCATGGCATTCAGCCGGATGGCACCTTCAAGGACCAGCACAGTCAACTCAACTACGATGACTCTTTTACCACGTTTTTCAATGAAACAGTCACTGGGAAGCATGTGCCACGAGCTGTAATGGTGGATTTGGAACCCACTGTGGTAGGTCAGTATAAAAATTTTTATTCATTCCTGGAAAATGGAAAAGAGCTTACTCTTCCTAATATCACCATGGCGTGTCACCAGTCTCCACCACAGCAAAGAAGCACACCCTTTGTATCTTGGTCTCCCTTCAGACAGAATAAAATTAATTTTCTTGTGACAAAGAATGACAGATTCTGCCATCTCTACGGGCATTACAAACCTAGAAATGGTATTGAACACCAGCAGTTCAATACCTAGTATTTGCAGTTTGTATGACTTTTCTTTGCAAAAACCTTTAACTCTTAGTTTTGTTTTTCAAGACATTTTTGCCGTCTGAGTTCTGCTTTTTTTCTCCACTTCGGATTTGAAGTGTGAGGCTGACAGTTTCTCTCCAGGAAAAATGAGATTTCTAACAATTGGGGCACCTGGGAAGAACCTGAATTTCTTCTTCCAAGTCACACAATTTTTCCTGTGATTTGCCCTCCTCAAAAGTTCTTGAGAAAAAAAAAAAAGCTCTTGCAGATAGATACAGGTCCTACAACAAATCAACACAATGCAGCAATGAAAACATTCTTAGCAAACAGTTTTCCCTTCTCCAGCACCTGTGTTTTTTTCGGTCATTTTTGGGTCATGACCTCCCATGACTGAAAGCTTGCCAACTTGCTGGCAGTGGAGCACAGCCATGCAGCTTCTTACAATTTTTCTTTCTTGGTCAGATGAAGTGCGGGCTGGCACCTTCCGGCAGCTTTTTCATCCAGAACAACTGATCACTGGAAAGGAAGATGCAGCCAATAACTATGCTCGTGGCCACTACACCATTGGCAAAGAAAGCATTGATGCGGTACTTGATCGTGTTCGTAAGCTGGTAAGTCCCAGTAGTTTTCTAGTAGCAGTTTGGTTCTGCTGAAGGAAGAAGTGCAGAACAGGAAGTTTCCCACCTACAAATCAAACAGACAGTTTAGAAAAGTAATTGCAAGACACACAGAGGCATCCTTACTAATCCAAGAGAAGGAAGTCCAGCAGTTCACTTTCTGGCTGTATGGCTCCAGATGTTCTTAAAAGATGGTTCTGAATATGTAATTCTTCATCATTAGCACAGCACTAGAGCACCAAGACTGATACAGAAGGTTGCATTAGATACATTGCTGGTTTCAGTTAGATAGCTAAAAGAAGTGTGAAGTTCAGAGAAAGAAACTCTATAGGTAAGAGGTTAATTTGTACGTCAAAAATCGAACCAGTGAAGGAATCAAAGAACAGGATTATCACCAACTCTTTCTCAAGAAGGACCTGAAACATGTGCTGTATGCTGCTGATAACTGCTCTCTCTTTCACCTCAGAAAAAGCAAACATAGTCTTTCATTATTTTACAGCCCCTATTCTTACACCTTTCTCTTTTGGTTTCTAGACAGATGCCTGTTCTGGACTGCAGGGATTCCTAATCTTCCACAGCTTTGGTGGAGGCACTGGCTCTGGCTTTACCTCCTTGCTGATGGAGCGCCTCTCTGTGGATTATGGAAAGAAATCCAAACTAGAGTTTGCCATCTACCCAGCCCCTCAGGTCTCCACCGCTGTGGTGGAACCATACAATTCTATCCTCACCACACACACCACCCTGGAACACTCAGACTGTGCCTTCATGGTGGACAATGAGGCCATCTATGATATCTGTCGCAGAAACCTGGACATTGAGCGCCCAACTTACACTAACCTCAACCGCCTCGTCAGCCAGATTGTCTCCTCCATCACCGCCTCGCTGCGCTTTGATGGTGCCCTCAATGTGGATCTGACAGAATTCCAGACAAACCTGGTTCCCTACCCACGCATCCACTTCCCCTTAGTGACCTACGCCCCCATCATCTCTTCTGACAGAGCATATCACGAGCAGCTCTCGGTGGCTGAAATCACCAGCGCCTGCTTTGAGCCCAACAACCAAATGGTGAAGTGTGACCCACGACATGGGAAGTACATGGCTTGTTGCATGCTCTATCGAGGTGATGTAGTTCCCAAAGATGTCAATGTAGCAATTGCTGCCATCAAGACCAAGAGAAATATCCAGTTTGTTGACTGGTGTCCAACGGGCTTCAAGGTGAGAAGGCCATGAGTTTCTCTTTAACGTTTAAAGTCTAGCTGAAAACTTGTATTTAGATCTTGCACGCTTTTCACTAGTGAGAAGAATGAACCTAAGAAAGGTGTGTGTGTGTAAAATGTGCCCTTTCTCCTAATGACATCCCGCTGACACAGACTTATAAATACTTAAGTAAGTGGATATTTGAAGTGTATGAGTTAAAATCTACAGAAGTATTGCTTTCAGACCTCAATGTGAAAAAGACAGTGAGAGTCCCCTCTGAAGCAGCAACTGAAACTAAGGAAATACCAAAACTAATACATTCAGTAAAGGTAGTGCTGATATTACAAAAGCTGTCACTTAACCTTCCCACCCAGAAATCTTATACAGCATGTCTCCTTTGGCTCCAACACAGTAGTGCTGAGCACCATAATTTCTACAATAATACAGACATTAACATTGGAAAACATT
>JAACYP010029108.1:0-12417 GCA_011076525.1 Nettapus auritus
AGCCTGTCCAGATCTTCCTGCACAGCCTTCCTACCCTCGAGCAGGTCGACACACGCACCTAACTTGGTATCATATGCAAACTTACTGAGGGTGCACTCAATCCCCTCATCCAGATCATCGATGAAGATGTTAAAGAGGACCGGCCCCAGTACCGAGCCCTGGGGGACTCCACCAGTGACCAGCCTCCAACTGGATTTGACTCCATGCACTAAGACTCTCTGGGCCCAGCCAGCCAGCCAGCTCTTAACCCAACAAAGCGTGCGCTAGTCTAAGCCATGAGCAGCCAGTCTCTTGAGGAGAATGCTGTGGGGAACGGTGTCAAATGCCTTACTGAAGTCAAGGTAGACCACACACAGCAGCTAGAGAGAATCTGGTCCAGATGCATTCTGGACTGAAAAGCTAGAGCTTGAAGTAGTCTAACCTTCAAAAATATAATATTTTTTTCAATTGAAAAGGACATTTTTTATTTTTATGACCTTGGAGCCTCCCACATACCTAAACATTTTAATTTCTTTATGGAAAAGAAGAAATCAATAGGTACTAAAAGAAGAAAACAATAGGTAATAGTTTTTATTACCTATGCTAATACAGGAATACCACAGACATTCTCCTCCCTTGCCTTGGATGCTAATACAATACAATACAAACAGCAAAGCAACTATATAGGAAATAAAAAGTAACATCTGCTACTCATATCACAAATGTATAACAAGCATACATATCCCTACGTATGCATTGGTTTGCTTTTTACAAGACTAAGAAACAATAATATTTACACATTCAAAAAGTACTAAACAAGATCTGGAAATCTGTTTCTCAAAATTTTGTGTAGTGCAACTGCTAGGGTAAAATTTAAGAAATAGATTCAGAAGAAAAATATTACATTTACTGTTTCAATTCAAAATTAATGTCATAAATATAGAGGAAGATAATATAGGACAGTTTTCCTCTCTACCTGAAAAATGTGAAATGAAAAGGGTGATAAAAAAGTAGTTGCTTAAATTTACCCTCTTTTCATTAGTATGCCATGTGACAATTAGTCTCAAAATAATTTTAGCAAATAATTTTTCTCTGTAGACTGTGCTCAAGCAATTTATTAACTGTAAATATCATCAATAACATTCTAGAAGAAATTATGTTTTTATCTTCTGTGCTCTATTCTTGAAGTCTACTTACTCACAGCGGCAGCACTGCATTATAAACAGTGCGCATGAAGATCATGGAACAGATCCTCTTTATGCCATATTAAGACATACGGAAGACAGTGAGGTGACTGGTGACAGCCAACATGGCTTCACCAAGGGCAAATAGAGCCTGACCAATCTGGTGGCCTTCTATGATAGTGACTACATCAGTGGATAAGGGAAAAGCAACTAATGTCATCTAAATCTTGTCTCTAATTTGGAGAGACCTGGATTTGATGAGTAGACTATTTGGTGGATAAGGAATTGACTGGATAGCTACATCCAGAGAGTTGCAGTCAATGGCTCAATGTGGGGTGGAGATCATTGACAAGTAGTGTCCTTCAGAGATCTGTACTGGGACCAGTAATACTTAATACCTTTATTAACTACATAGATACCGGGATCAAGCGCACCCTCAGTAGGTTTGCAGATGACACCAAGCTGTGTAGTAGTTGACAGAAAAGAAGGAGGGGATGTCATCCAGAGGGACCCAGACAGGCTTGAGAATTTGGTCCCCTTGAACCTCATAAAGTTTAACAAGGCCAAGTGAAAGGTTGCTGCACCTGGGTTGGGGCAATCCCAAACCTGTATGGACCTGGGGATGAATGGACTGAGAGCGGTCTTGCAGAGAAGGACTTACACATACTAGTGGACTCAACATGAGCTGGTAACTTGCAGCCCAGAAAGCCGACCATATCCTGGGCTACATCAAAAGAGGCATGGCCAGCAAGTTGAGGGAGGTGATTCTCCCTCTCTACTCTGTTTTTGTGAGACCCCACACATAGTATTGCATTCAGCTCTAAGGCCCCCCAACACAAGAAGGATCTGTTAGAGAGGGTCCAGAGGAGGACCATAAGGATGGTCAAAGGGCTACAGCACCTCCCCTAGAAGGACAGGCTGGGAGAGCTGTGGCTGTTCAGTATGGAGAAGAGAAGGCTACAGGGAGACCTTGATGCAGTCTTTCAGTGCATAAAAGGAGCTTATAGGAAAATATGGACTCTTTAAAGAGGGACTCTATCAGGGAGTGTAGTGACAGGAAAAGAGGTAACAGTTTTAAATCGAAAGAGTGTAGACTAGTTATAAGGAAAAAATCTTCACTATGAGGGTGGTGAGACACTGGAAAAGGTTGCCCAGAGAAGCTGTGGATGCCCTCTCCTTTTAACAAGGCCTGGTTGCGGAGCTTTGAGCAACCTGGTTGACTGGGAAGCGCCCCTGCCCGTGACAGAAGAGGGGATGGATCTTTAAAGGTGCTTTCCAACTCAAAACATTCCATGATTCTCTAAATATCCTAGAATTGTATCCCAGAATGCCTTCTAGAGATGGAGAGCTATATAGATATTTTGTTCTAAAATTAAACGTACAAGAAATTACCGATATGCAAATATACAATTAGCATATGCATAGTTAACAATAATATGTATAATAAAATTCCTGTGTGTTTGTGTATGTTTGGACACACTGAACAAATAAAGAATCTTAAAAGAGTTTTACTTCTTTGGTTCATGTGACAGAGAATTTTATATATGCCTATTTTCTAGATGATGGTTATAAACACTTCATATGTGGTACCTGTCTAATATACCTAACAACAGAAAAAAAATAACACTTCTACCTGTCTTGCTGGAAATAATTAAGAAACCGGAAGACAACTGAAACATCCAGAAATGCCCTGAAATTACCAGGAAAATAACGATTTCTTTGCTCATACTTCTAACTTGCAAATGACTGTTCCCAAGACACAATACTTATTTCAAAATAGTGATCAGGAAACTCTGAGAGCAACTCCAAGAACAAAAAGGAAAAAAAAAAAAAAAGCATAACGGTATCATAAAAACAAACATTTTGTATTGTATTTTATCGCATTTCTATTGCTTCCATATTTTATTAGTACTTTTTTTTTTTAATATAATTTTGACGATCTCTTACATAAAATTAACTATCCAAGGAGTCATTGGAATTACAGTTGTTAAGCATAAGGTACTTTTCTTATTTCCAAGATAATAAATGGTGGTTTTAACTACTCTCTGTTCTACCATTTTAGTTGTGATGGGTAAAAAATACAACACATCAGTATTTTCAGGACCAAATCCTGCCTGTAATACTCACTGTGTATGGTATAACATCTCTTTAAATTTAATTAAGGTCTAATCAGAGAGAACAAGGTTGGAACAATCCAGGCTTAAACCTAAATCATAACTGCAAAGGGATAGAACCAAGATATCACCTGAAGCTGAAGGACTCTTTTTAGAATCCCAAGCAATGAAGAACTATATAGAAAATAACCCATGCAATCTATATGAAGAACCAAATACAAAGCCAAGGCTAAAACACAACAAAAAGTTAAGATGCTGTCATCAAGTAATGCAAAATGACAGATATTTATCAGGACTGACAATAATATCAATATCCCTTTGGTAACTTGGAGAATTTTTTATACCTTCCTGTACAATTTATACATTCAAGGTAGAAATACTTCACCATGCTTAAAGTCATCTAACTTAATACATGTAGAATATCCTGACTTCAAATTACCAGCACCTCCATCTGATGCATGCTCTGTCAAATGAAATTTAGCAGATTTGGTTTTCATTTAATTATCATAAAGATAAACATGTGAGTGACTTGAATTCTAGCCACCTGTCTTGCACAGTCCTCTCAGAAATAAACAGAGATTTAACTTTCAAAGGGTCCAGCTTTTTTTTTTTTTTCCTTCTCTTTTTTGAAGTTTTGAGCTCATCTGTTTTATGTAATGTAACTGCAATAATATTGCCTCCGAGTCAGCTCTGCAATAATTCATTTTTGGTACAGCAATAATTGAGCAAACAGAAGGTTCTAACAGAGGCATTATTGCCTAGTATTTATTTATTTATTTTTCCATAAATTAATGAGAAACAAATCAAAAACAACATTTTTATCCTTTTATGTTAAATTAATTTACAATGCTATAAGCGAGAATGAAAACAGAAAAAACACCAGCAGAAAGAGCATATTAATAAAGACAGATTTCTTCAAAGTTTTTTATTAATGCTATTATTATTTATTTCACTTAAACTTAACTCATACAAGAATTTTTTCTATTTCTGTCAGGTCTAGGTAGTCTTCATTTGTTTCCAGTAGCTTAGACAAAGTGAAAAAGTTATGAATCACTCCTCAAAAAACTTATTTTTCAGTCTCTTCACTAGCTCTGTTGCTCTACTCTGGACTGGACTGAAGCCTATTCACTGCGTCTCTTTGAGCCCAGCCATTCCACCAGTTCTTCACACTGTACACAGGAGCTGTACACCACCTGTCCGAGTGATGAGCAGCCAGTTTCTCCAGAATAGAGAATACTGTGGGAGATGGTGTCTAATGCTTTACTAAAATCTAGGTAAACATCCACAGTCTTTTGTTCATCTACAGAGCTGGTCATCTTGTCATAGAAGGAGCTCAGGTTTGTCACGTAGAACCTGCCCTTTATAAACCCATTCTGGCTGCTTCTGATCACTCAGTTTAGTGATGGCACCCAAGATGTTCTGTTCAATAACCTTCCTTGGGACTGAGGTCTTACTGACAGACCTGTAATTCCTTGGATCCTCCTTCTTGCCCTTTACAGAACATAACACCTTTTTAAACTCCAGCAAATCTGATGAGTATATTTTATTCTAAATATCAGTATCTCTTTGGTATGGAAAATGCCAACCTCCAGTCTGGTGTTATAAAGATCTTAGAGAAATAATAATAATAATAATATAAAATAAATAATTACATCCCCCCCAAGGAAAGAATTAAAACAAACAAAATACATTGCTTCCTCTCCCTGTACTCCATCTCACCCCTACGCCTGGTTCAGAGTCTCTGTAGTGAGCCATATACAACAGCTGTTGATCATCTACAAAATTCCTTTTGAGATTAGGCTTAGTGTGAGGAATTCACAGTTGTGGAAGTGTAAGTACAGCTGAAAGTTTGCTCTAATTTCTAAGAGCAACATGTGGCCTTTCTTCTTTCATGCCTTAACCACAGACCTGGATTAAAATGGGTAATGATCCTGTTTTTACCTGAGGTGGCACACAGCACTTCACCACCTGGGTGTAAAACCTATAGCTTAGATGCCTAACGTGAAACACAAAATAATGAAATAGCAGGCTGTCATGCAATAGCTCACATTGCAGAAATTACATTGTTTGCAATAATTTTCAGGCAGTACTAACCTTCCATATTTTTCCATATAACACAATTAGAAGACAAATCGGCTAATATTGTTTTTTAAAGCCAATCAATTAGCTGGAATTTAAACATTGTTGCATCACTTACTCTTGAAATATGGAATTACAATACTATTGTAGTTAAAAAGAAAGATGATCTGTTGAGGTTAATATACTGTTGTGTCTAACTGTGGTAATGTAAATTGAAACAGGTTTATTTTGTAGCTTTGGTCTAGCAGCTTCAGGTTTTCAGTTTACAGGAAGAAAGGATTTGCCACTTCATTGAAACACACTTTGATATAAACAGGACAATAAACGTGAGGACAACTGTAAGTTTTCCCAAGCAGAAGACCTTTGAAGTTCAACAATGAAATTTAGTGACTCAATCTTTTGCATTCAGCTTTTAGTCCTCTAAGAAGTGTGCCCTACTAGTCTGTTTTTTTTTTTTGTTTCCCCCCCCACCCCCCCGCACAGTTTTTTTTTCCTGCACAGTGAAGTGGTTTCAGTATACCAGATAAACAGTCATTAAAATTTTAAATCTTGTCTAGCTCAGCAGCAACAGGTACAAATTAAAATTGTGTGTTTAATACTGTAGACTATGTATGATATTTCTGGACAGGAGATAATTTACACCTTTATTCTGCTTAGTTACTGGTTAGCTCATATATTTGCTCCATTGGCAATGCTCATCTGAAAGTAATATCTGATTCAGATACAAGATATTAAATTTCTGACATTAAAAATAGTCTGAGGGTTCATTTAATTATTTCACCACAAATTATCAGTGTAACCTGGCAGAAGATCTTTTTGACTGATACCAATTTGTCAATCAGGTTTCTGTAAGCTATATGGATTTCTAACCTGCAAAAAATATGCAAATCAAGAAAGGTACCAGAAAATAAAAGTGATCATCTTCTGAACTTATTGTAACTCTAGCTTTTTGGTGCTCATGGCCTATTTATTTATTGCATTATCTTTTCAACCATATAGGCAGTAGAAAAACCATTTATTTTAAATCAAGAGTCCATATGCTTTCACTCACATACCAACACCTCTGGTGACTGTTACTATATCATACTAAAAACAAACTAATTAACCAGCTGGTAAGAAATATGTGCCTTTCTCTGCAATAGCAGTTCATACTGACAGTTCTGTTTTAGATGTCCTAATCTAGTCAACTGAACACATCTGCAAAATTTCTGAGGTAAGGATGGAGAATTAAGATTCAGACCTCTCCTGCTTATGGCCTCTCCCATCACTATTCTGATGCAGCAGTTATTCCACACAAAAGAACTCGTGCAAAAACCCTACTGCAGCCACTTCAATTCAACTTCAAATTGCAAAGCTAGGGTATGTAAACCATAGATCATCCAGAAGCGTAGCTAACCTATTAAAACAGACTCAGAATAGTTTGGTGTAAATAACCTCCATAACATATCATAACCCTAAAAAGATTCCTTCCTGCCTCAGTGACCAAAATATCTAATAAAAAAAAAAAAGTGACAAGAGACAGTAAATCAATGGAGAGAGAAAGAAAGAAGATTAAGAGAAGTCTAAAAGTGAGTATCATGTCCTTTTTGCACACCCCAAATCAAAGAGATCTGCCTTTTGCATGTATGGGCTAACAGGCAAACTTACTGCCCACTATGTTTCCCTTCTTAACCATTTCCTGAGGTCCGCATAGCCTCACCGTTCAAGAACTCAGAAAAATAATTTCCCTGGGCTTAGTTACTTACTGCTATCAAAACCACTCAGATAAAATGCTGTAGCAATAGCAAATAGATTCCAGCACTCAGGTTGAGGTTCTTGTCTCCTTCTTACCCAGCTCCCTCACCTGTCTTCAGAAGGAGCAGCAGTCAACAATACAGCAGAGTCTCACAAAAGACTGACACGCAGAAATCTGACTGATGATTCGAGTCACTGAATAGTTTCATAGCTGTGTTCATTCACCTGTCCTGACAGCTACACCAGCTAAAGTAGTGAAAAACTCTTCTAGGAATGCTGAGAAACTCAATGCTTGGAACAATGTATTTCATGAAGGAAATTTATTCCATAAAGGAGCTGAAACACTTTCCCAAAGTGAAGAAATACTCAGTTTTAAGGAAATTTTCTAAGGAAAAGTAACATATGAGGAGAATTAAGAATAGGTCTTATTTTTCTCCTTTTGTTACTTCACCCCATCACATTATGCAAATAAATTTCTTAGGGCCATCCTTCTGGTGTGCTCAATAAACTTTTAAAGACAAAAACATGTCAACTGAGTGAGCATATATTATGCTTTTTAACATATTTGACAAATGTGATTTTTCTTCTAACTTGACTGTGTGAATACATGTAAATGAGAAATTAAAGGACTTTTTTTTTTTTTTTTTTTTTTTTTTTTATAAACACCCACTTTATATGTAAGATTTCTGACAATTGAGAGTTAATTATTTTCCCTCGCAATAAGTTTTAAGAATATTTACATCTCACTCTGGTAACTAAGTACTAAATCACTTAAAGGAAGCATCATCTTATGTTCTAAAAGAAAAATAACATTGATTATGGTTTAGTTCTAATTTTAGGCAAGTTCGGAGAAGAACTGAAGAGTGCCAGAAGCAGGATACATACATTGCTATATCCACTCCTAGACAGATTCAGCATCAATCCATTTACTGGTTTTACAATTAAGATTACCCAAATTAAAACAGTTAAAAAGTCTGAAAAAAGTAGCAGCATCTACATTGTTTTCTTGCTGATTTCCTGACCGCTTTGATATCCAGTTCAAATGAACAGCTGGGACACTACCTTCCCCACTGAGAATCATCAGCTAAAACTCTGTGAATATATTCAGCTCCATGAAGTAACTTTACTTTACACAGACGCTCCATTTTATAGCTTTTCTTTCTGTGTAATGCCCTGCCGTGCCCCCCCCCCCCCCCTGAAACCTCCTGTTCCCCTTCCTCACATCCTTTTCTATATCAAAGCACATCATGATATAGAAACGGTACTGAAATTGCCATTGCTGTTTGAATCAAGCAAAATCGGTCTCAAAAGAATATCACTATATCAAAATTCTAAGATGCTGCTTGACCACATGCTGTGGTGTTAAGCAGTCTTTTTAATAAAACTTACTTCTCAGAGAAGGAAAAAGAAATCAAAGCAGCAAACCCAATTCAGATGATAAACTGTAGCAATATGAAACTAATATAACTAAACATTTTCAGAACTGATTTGAAGACTTATTTTCAGAAAGCATTTGAAAGGGTTACCTATTTGTGCATCTTTCAGGACTTAAAGCTTCAAACATAAATACACATTTATATCTGTGCACAAAGGATCTCACTGATTTCATCAATTTTACCAATTTTTATGTGATTATATATATTACATATTCTTTGAACCAACAACATCATTATCTACAACGCCTTTGACAGCAGCATATTAATCATAACGTAGTCGAGAGGTAAGGCATTAAGCTATACTGGCTGTTTATGCCACTGGAGTATTGCATCTATCATATCTATGGTTCATAAAATAAAAATAAAAAGCACACCAGAAAACCTGATTGAGCGTAGATACAATCTTTGTCTTGTTCTTCAGAGGCACATTTGTAAACACTACTCATTGATAAGTTCACAGATTTACCAGAAGCTCCCTTATCATATTGTGAACTGCTTGTTTCCCATCCATCCAATTAATTCAATTACAAATAGAGGTATCAACACAAAACACTTTAAAAATAAATAAATAAATAAATAAAATATGTGAATATATGGTCTTAATAGTGAATTAGGAGCTTATTGTGAATGGACTTAATTAAAAGTACTGTAGACTGCAGGTAGTCTCGACCCAGAATTATTCTAACATTTCCTGCTCTGCTTTCCTGAAAGCATTAATCAGATAACACACTACACAAAGGTAAATCCAATTCAAAAAAGTATTTATTCAAACAAAAATCATCTTTCTTATCTCAGTGATGACTCCTGAGGAAATCATTATTTTAGGTGTAATAGTAATGGATTAAGAGAAAAAGCCTTGAAGGCCAAAGGTTGTGGGGATAGATTCTGTGCATAAGGAAAAAAACCTGAATTTTAATGTATGCTACTCTGAAAAATACTTGTACTACTTTCAATATTTATGCCTAGCTTTCACCTTTCAATCTCCCCATCAGTTTCTAGCAATCAGAGTAACTTAAAAATGTGTAATTATTTTTATTCTCTGTGGTCCCTTCTCCGTCACTTCATCTTTCTCTTTTTGCTGTCTGTTTTTTCTTCCTCACTCAGACACATGACTCTGGAGCTCCTGGAAGGATCTTTATGAAGTTTTCTGAAGAAATAGCAAGGATTTTAGTTTCATAATATGACTACACTCAGTATGTTTTGTTTTTCTTTATGGAATCTCCCATGTTTCAGTTTGCACCCATTGCCCTTTGTCCTGTCTCCAGGCACCCCTGAGAAGAGCCTAGCTCCTCCTTCTTCCCCCCACTGTAAGTGCCATAGCCACTAAGCATTAACTGACCATGAGGAAAGTACTAGAAGATTAATTATTATTGAATAGTTATTACTGATGTCCACTGAACTGAGCAAGAATATTACAGATACTCTTCTCTATTTCCAGATTTATCATCTAATCCATATACCGTCTCATAAAATTAAGTGTGCTGGGCAATTATATGTAAATTATGTTTCAGATCGAGTTGGAAAATTTTATTCTTTCAAAGAACCTGTGCTACTCAGTAACTGCGAAGAGTCAGGAACATGTATCTATCTCAGCTTCCTACTGTTGAGAAAATAGCTTTCTGGAAACCTTAGGAATAGCTGATCACTTTTGAAGTATTGATAGGAATAGAAGAAACAAGAACACTGCAGTTCATGTACCTTGGTTTAGGTAGTGTGAGAAGATATGGGTACTGCCCGTATTAAAAATTCCTAGGCATAACTTAAGGCACTGCATATTTTTCTTATTATTAACACCAAAACTCCTGAATCTAAATGAAACCATCACAGGTTAAGTGAGCATGAAGTTAGTAGAAAAAATTGTTACACATTCCAAGCCAAAGTTATTAATGTAGCTTCATTTATCTTATGCTGCCATACTTTTAGTCTTTATCAGTCAACATTGTAGATTATTTCAGATACATTTGGTAATCCGTGAAAATAGAACAGAAGCACTCTAGCTACTGTTTGAATAGGTGTCATATGCAGTATTATTTGTCAAACTTCAGTAATAAAATATGTGAGTAAATACATCTACAGACTTAATATCACTGCATTCTTAAAATAATGGGATAAATCCACACTAATTTCAAATTTATACCCAGTATTATATAAGCTGTATAAAATGTCACATACGATTATTGCTGGAAAGGCAAACCAGAGAAGTAATTAACACAGTTGAGAGTTCATATCTCTAGAAGTAAGAAAACAAAGTAAAATTCATTTCCCATATGTTTCTGCATCACATCAGGCCTCACGGGGACACATGATGTATTTAAATTAGACAATAAAAATCAGCACATAATTATGCAAGTCTTTGAAGTAACTGGCTTGTACCCTTGAAAATTCTCCAGAAAGTGTTCTAAAAGTGTGAATCACCTCAAATATTACATTGTTGTCAGTTCAGACAAATGATGCATACAAATACACGCTTATATAAACAAGCTCCTTATCTATAGTGCAACCATTTAATATAATTACATCATCAGTTAATTAGAATGTGCAGTTATGTAAGTCTCACCTTCTCCCTCTGCTAACGAATGAACATCTAAGTATCAGGGAAAGATTTATCTTTATTAGTGACATTTGATCCAATTGTTTCTGAACATGCAAGGAAAAGGAACACCTAAAAATGTGAGAACTGAACTCAGAAGTTTAGTTTTTCATTGTCTGTAGACAGAATTCTTTATCAAAACATTGCTTTATAACCATTACCTAAAAATAGTAGGTTAAAACAGAATTGTAACAATTCAGCACTCATAATGGCTATTTTCACATTATACGAGTCCATGCAACTGCATAAAGAACAAGATAGAAACTGCAGATCTAACTCAATATATCATATTTAACTGTAACTTCTGTGAATTCCTTAAACTTAAGTATTCAAACTTTATTTCAAAAGACCTGGGAGACAGTGATCTCTAATCAGAAATTACCTTTCTGTTTTACTTCCTAGGATCTACATGCACCCTTATATGAGGAAAAAAAAAAATTGATTTCATGTAGAAAACAAAATGTTAATTGCAAAAATGCAATTAACTGCTGACAGCAGTTAAAGTTTTTCCTATGCTGTAGCAGGGCTTGAGGAAGACACCTGCAGGGAAGCTGTTTAGACACAGATATAGATATCTCTTTATAGACATAATTCCAATGGCATAGCCATTAGTTAGGATGCAAAAAATTCTTCCTTACGGAATTCTTCTGCAACAATCATAACGCTGTTATCTCTGCTACTTTGGACAAAGTTCTTTTTTTCTAATTACTTATTTCTCCTGTAATATAAATGATATTTCAGGTTTCCTGGTTCTCCTTTTGATTGAATGAGTTACCCGCACAGAAATATAAAAATTTCCACTCTTAATAGCCCTGCCTACTGTCTTCATATTACTTATTTTTACATACATGGCCTCATTATTACTAATGCAAATATGTGGTTGCCATTCATTCCCATGCCATTTGTTGTTAATTCTATGGGTTATCTTCTAAATAAATAAATATAAAAGTCCTTTACTCCAAAGTTTGTCAGTGCCTAGGCCCTTTCTTCACATCTTCTCATGCACATCTGCTTTTGAGCTTGCTGCCTTTTCAAAAAATCTGTTGGTAACTGAAATATTTGCTGTTCAAAGCTGCCTATGATGTCTGCAGGAACAAGTTTTTGGTATGCTTCTGTGCACATGATCACTACATCAAGAAAGATGTGTCACAAAATTGGGTGCATATTGATCTATATTTTGTTTATTCTCCTCTTCTCCTGTCTGTGACAGACGTATGGCATGAAATTTCTAACTGAAAAGTTTGTGGTTTCAGTTTTGTGTACCTTACAATGGAATCTGGTTGTAATTTTTTTTTTTTTTT
>JAACYP010029204.1:0-10302 GCA_011076525.1 Nettapus auritus
AAGTATCATCCTCTTTACCTTGTTGTACTGTTTTAGTTCACATGAGGAGAATTAAGAATGTAAATGTGGTTTTCACCTTTGCTTCACATTGCTTTAATAATAGCTACTAACCTGCAATTCTAGTGTCTATAGGAATCAATTCTTGTATCCTCACAGTAAAAAATATAAAACAAGGAACATAAAAACAAGAGAGCTATATAATCAGTAATTAGAAATAAATTACCTTCATCATCAACATTGACATCAGAAGTTTTAGTTTAGGCTTAAGAAGCTGAGGTAGATTTCTAAATAATTTCTAATCAGAAATGCACATTCATTATTAATAGTACAAGTTCATTTGTAATAAACAAAACATTTAGCAATAATTTCTCAATTGAGTAACTTCTATTTTTATTATTATCATTATTATTTGAGTTTGTACCTGGCAAGTACAAAAATAAAGGTACATTTTCAAATAGAATAAAAAGGACAGACTGAAAAATCCTACTAATCTTCTTCAAGCAAAAAACTGCACAGATGGACTTTTCTCAATGCCTTCAGGTTTTGCTGTATTACTGGCAGAAATTAGTTCCAGAGGGGAAAGCCCTCTCTTGAGAGTTTGCCATCACCTGTCCTGAGATGTTAAACTCAGTAGCATGGAAGGAAAGAAACATTTCCCTGGAAAATTGAGACCTAAAGCATCCTAAAGAGTAGCATGGGTTTATTGGCACATAGTTTGCAGAAAAAACTCTTGTGCCTTAATGACAACTTCTGCTGTCCACAGCTAATTCTTTCTTTGCAAACAGTGTGGGAGAAGCTGTCTAAAACAATGATTCTGCCATATTCACAACATCATACTTCAGACCAGCCAGAATTACCAATAGAATTGCACTGCTAGGGAGTTTTTCCAAAATTTCAGCAGCTTAAAAATCTGGATATGGAGGTGGAATTTACATTCATAGAAGCTGTATACTGATCCAAAACAACAATAGAAACTTACTCATTTCTATAGTATGAAAATATTTTTAACATTCCAACTGTCCATAAGTTTTGATAATTGGTGTTGTATATAACACCCATCTGACATGGTCTTTGGTCCTGTGAAGACTTATGAGGTTTTGTTATTTACTTAAAGACAAACAAAAGTGGAAGCTGCTGCTGGTCTTTTATGCACATCTGTCTGACACATTTATATTTAAGCACTATTATTTATTTCTTCCTTTTATTTTTTAATCAAAATTTTCATTCTAAAAACATATTCTTACTGTTCTCTTTATGTACTAGTTATTCCAAGTGTAATGTCATTTTAATTAATGGTTTTCACAAAAGGGAAGACCATAATCAATTAGGGCTCTATATAAAAGCGTTTTAATGCAAATACAATCAACACAACTTTTCAGAAAATCAACTCCTTTTCAGTAAATGGTGTATTGATTTTACAGCTTTGCATGCATATTGTGTCACTTAGAGAAAATGTCTATTCCAAGTGTCTGCCTACTCCTTGCAAACGTATCTGAAAACCTAAATAGTTTGCCAAGGTCTGGTCTAATTTATTTACATTACACATTGTCAACAGCAGTAGGTGGCAATCACCATGGGACCAAAGGAAAAAATAAAATAAAAAGACATTTTGAGAGCAAATATAAAACAGTGAATGAAGATGGTATTTGCACAAAGTATGAAAATGGTCCATAAATGAACTAAGATGAAAACCAGGTTCAATACTTTGGATGGATTCTGACTTTTGTTGGGTCATTATTAAGTGGGACAAATATTTTCAGTCTTTGTAGGGTATTCTGCTTAGGAAGGCTATGGAATTTAAGAGATACTTGAGCTCTTTTTTTTTTTTTTTTTTGAGATAATGTGAACTGTGGAGTCTGTTCACCTGAAGAATTAACAGATTTAACAGATTGCTGTTCTCGATGATGGGCGCAGAGTGAGATCTACACTAGCATGTAATCATGAGTGTGTGGCTGTCGCAATGTGGGTGCAGTCCGGTACTGTGACATTGGGGCATTTGGGTCATATTCCAATGTTGCCATGAGGCCAAACAAAGGACTTTTGAAAGGTTTCACATGAGTAGAGAAAACACAGTGCTCACATGATGAGGAGAGGCTCTTAACATGGAAGAAACCATAATGTAAATATCTGTTGTACTTTACTGGGGTCAAGCATGCACAAGGGAGGCATATTCCACATGCTGGTTAAAGACTCAGGCATTTAAGCTGTCAGCTATGCTGAAGCGGGATATTTTTCTCTTTTTCTGATGTGTGACTTCTTTTCTGGACCTAAAAGAACTTCCCTAGCCTTTCAGTGCTTGTAGATGTTTCTCTGAGGACATTTAAAGTCAGAAAAATCTGAGGAGAGGATTGGGATAGATGGGGTACTCCAGATAGGGACTATCTTGTTCCACAGCCAGTAGACAGACAGAAGAACATCGAGTTTAATTGAAATTTATTTGCATACCAAACCAGATGAGAGTACTTAGATACCAGGAAGACCAAGCAGATTAGGCTCTCTATAGACAGACAGAAGCAGCCTCTCATTCACAAGCAGTGGTCTTCATGGGGGACAAGTACCCCAGTATCTAGTGGAGGGACTGCAAAGCAGGGTATAGGCAGTCCAGGAGGTTCCTGGAATGCATCAATGATAACTCCGTTCTTCAGGAATACAAAGAGGAGGGGTGCTATGCTGGACCTCATTCTCACCAACAAGGAGGGTCTGTGCAGCTCAAGGGCAGCCTTAGCTACACTGACTATGAAATGGTGGAGTTCAAGATGGAGGGAGCACATCAAGCTAGTTACCCTGGATTTTGGCGGAGCAGATTTTGACCTCTTAATGTATCTGCTCAGTAGAGTACAATGGGACAAAGCCCTGGAGGGAGGGCCTAAGAAAACTGGTTAATATTCAGGGATCACCTTTGTTTATGCATCCCAACAAAGTGGAAGTTAAGCAAAAAAGCCAGAAGGACTTCACAGATGAACAAGGAGATCCTGGACAAGCTCAAACAGAAAAAATGAAGCCTACAGAGAGTGGAAGAAAGGATGCGTAACCCGAGAGGAATACAGAGACATTGTCTGAGCAGACAGGGTCCCTTCCAACCCATTCCATTCAATGATTCTATGATTCTATGGTATATTCTGAAGATACAATTCTATCATATACTAACAAAAAAAAAAAAAAAAGAAAAAAGAAGAGAAATAGAGAATTCTTGTCAGCTCTTCCAGTTCTCTCCCAGAGCTATAGACTCAAAACAAGGCTCAACTTAATGTCATGATAAATAACTATCTGACCTTAAAATTGGGAAAGTAATAACTTTTTTGTTTGTTTGTTTGTTTCCATAACATGCAGTTTTGAAACCATGTTCCTTAAGTTCTGTGGTCCTTTTTTTTTTCTTTAATTTAATTTTATTTTTTATAAACTCACAATATAGGCTTTATTCTCCTTTCACTTTTTTATCTGCTTTAAAACAAAATGTAGCTCCTCTGACTTTGGTGGACTCATTCTTGAGTTATACCCTGGAGTAATCAAGTGAATGACAGTACAATAAGAAACACGATTGTACAGAGTGAATTCCATATTGGCCCTGCATAATTGCGTTGAAGTCAGTCTAAGACATGTAAGATATTGCAGATTTTTTTTCTGCATTAAAAAAAAAAAAAAAAAGAGAGAGAGAGAAAAAAGATAACATCCCATTTCTAGCCGTGTGTTTTATCCTAAACCAAATGGGTAGACAGCTTGTATTTGCCAGTCTTCTCAGAAAGGGCCTAAAGGGACCTGTTTGCCAACATTTGATTCCCTGGCAGCAAGCTTTTTGTACTTCTGCTAATTAGCCAGCTTAGGGTGTTTTCTGTTTCTCTGGAATATTCTAGCCAAGGGCAAAACTCTATGGACACACATCAGAAAACAGCCATTGACTCTACAGAAATCCACTGAAGAATCCCATACTCATTGCTTGGAGGATTGGAACAGATGCACTGAAGAGAGGAGTCCAGGAACACAGATTTTCATTTATGGTTTTATCAGAGTTTAACAGTCCTATAGTGGCATTCATTTGACTTGCCAAGCAGAAGGCAATAGTTTCATCTGTATCAGGCACTCAAGCGGAGCAGCTTGTTAGATATTATAAACAAATATGCTACAATGAAAGCATACTTTAATTTGTTAGAAGCAGAGCTAATTTTGTGTCAGAGCAGCCTGAAATATCAGCACTTACTTAATGGAGTTATATATGCATAAGCACACAAATTTTGAGTTGCTGGCACCCGATCTTTCCATACAGAATTAGCCATGTCTAAAACTGAACTACTACCCAACAGTACTCTGCTGTTTGTGACATGGAAATTTAAAAATACTATCTAATAGTCACAGTGGCTTAAAGAACACATGCTGTGGCAAAAGCATGAATATAAGCAGAATTAAATTTAAGCAAAACTAAAATAAATAAATAATCTGATAATCAACTTTTTGTTTATTTTTCAGAAATTACATTAAACTGTTGGAGAGTGTCCAGAGGAGGGCGATGAAGATAGTGAAGGGCCTGGAGGGGAGAACATATGAGGAGTGGCTGTGGTCACTGGGCCTGTTCAGCCTGGAGAAGAGGAGGCTGACGGGAGACCTCATTGCAGTCTACAACTTCTTCACGAGGAGTGGGGAGGCGGGTGACTTATTCTCCATAAACACCAGTGATAGGACCCACGGGAATGGTGTTAAGCTGAGACAAGGGAAGTTTGGACTAGACATCAGAAGGAGGTTCTTCACCAAGACGGTGGCTGTGCACTGGAACAGGCTCCCCAGTGACTTAGTCACTGCACCACGCCTGTCTGAATTTAAGCAATTGTACTGTGCACTTAGTCACATGGTCTAAAATTTTGGTTAGACTTGTGCGGTGCGAGGAGTTGGACTTGATGATCCTTATGGGTCCCTTCCAACTCAGGATATTCTATGATTCTATGAATTATAGCCCCCTAGTGAATTAAAATATGTTTCCAACATGTATTGCACAACAGCAAAAATACCTGTTAAGCTTCCCCTAAGATTCAGACACTTAAAAATGACTGAATCAAGCAAGTCCACTACATCCACTAAATCTCCCCCAAAATGAGGAAAGTTCAGGAAAATAGTAAATTGCTTTCTACACAATGAAAGCACACCTGCTAACATTATTGATATGTCAGTGCTATCTAGCTGCTTTTCAATGACTGCTGTCTGAGCAGCAATGTTCTCTTTAGAGGAATAAATAAAGAGAGAAGAACACCTTGAAAGCTTCAGAATCTCTTAAAAATAATTAGAAGGAAATGGAAGTTTCAAAAAGATGCATTTAAAACAATTATAAAAAGAGAAAGTTTATTCTGGTCCAGGTTTTCCTGGTGATCCTGTGAGAAAAGGGTATGCTTGGTGTTCTATATTTCTGACTCCAAAAGAGAAAGAGATCTGCTTATTTTTAATAAAATTTACGTTCCTTTGCATGCTCACTTTCACATACCTTCCATTTTTACTGCAATTAGTTATTCAATCTAGTTGCTTTTCAACACATCATACACAGAGGAGCAGATCATCACTTGATGCAAACTTCCACTGCTCTAATTGTTATACCCTATTGAATTTACTCCAGCTGAGTAACTCCTGGCTTCCTGAAATATTTTTAACAGGAACTTTGCATGCAAGAGTGAATTTCAGTAACTACAAATGACTACACAACTTTGTGACAACAGTAATTTTCTGAAAAGTAAAGACTGTCATATATACAAATGTACATAGCCTTACATCAAAAGGAATGAGTTACATTATTTCATCTTATTGCACATCTGGTGAAAAGCAATATGCAGAATTTCACACCACTACAGGCCAATAGACCTGAAAGTGCTTCAAAAGGGAATCTAAGATCTTTGTGAAACATGTGAGGAAATAACTTGTCCATAAATGGAGAATTTCCCCTACTCACAGTGCTTTTGGGAGGAAAGCATGATTTTTAGGTAAAACAGGTGTGTGAATCAATAGAGGAAGACAAATATATTAAGAATCATCCAAAATCTCTTAAAAGAAAAGCATAAAAACATTTTTATTTGTTTGTTTGTTTGTCATTTATAAGTTGCCAAAAAAAAATCTAAATCTTTCAAATATAGCATTTCTACAAAAGCAGAAAGAAATAAAATTTTATTAAACTCTGTAACAGTCACTTAACCATAAGTATTAATCCTAAATATTTTATGCCTTTATATTTATATTTTTCCTTCCTGTTGAATTAGGGAGGCTCAAAATTGATGGTTACCAGAGTCCTGTCCCTGGAGTAGAGCTGAAACTGCAAAAACTTTTAACAAGTTCAGAGACAATGCCCTGAGAGGAGCTGCAGCATTTTTTTTTCTTTCTTTATATATATATATATTTCTTTTTATTTTTTTTTCCCTTTTTTTTATTATTAAGATTTAATTGAGCTTTGTTTCAGAGTAGTGGGCTGTGAAACTAGGATGGGAAGATTAGACTCTGCTGGGGAAAAGTTATGTATGAAATATTGCTATGACAAGGTTGTGTGGATAGTTTGTGATGTGTGAAATGAAATCCCTACTCAATGTGCCTAGACAATGCAATTAGTGCTATCCTGTCAGGGATTTCTTGTTAGAACTGAAAAAATTTGCCATGAAAAACAAGTACCCAATGTATACTTTTTTAAAATCCTAGTTTTCCAATAAAATGTTGTCTAAGACATACATTCTGATTTATCCTTATTTAAGCATCAATGATGGGTTAATGTGAATAGTTGCTTTCAAGAAACTCTTGTGGCTAAGTTGTGAATATTTATTGGATCCTTGGCCAGACTAGTAAATACAGCAAAATAATGAACTTTGTCTGGGATTCAGTAGTTGGCAGAGATGGAGAAACTCAAACCGACTAGGAGATTCCCATTCAATTCAATAATACAAAATACCACCTTGAAAAAAAATCAACATTTTATACAGAATAAATTGATACATTTCTGAAAGCAAAATGGAAGAAAACAAAATCAAATAAATTAACAAAAACCTTTGAACTTTCTCTGAAGAAAATTGAAACACCAGGTACTAAGCAGAAATTGCTTTCTCATGAAGAAGGAAAACAAAACTGGCAAAAGGTTTTCCCAGCTGAAAATACATTTTTTTTTTCTCCCCTTCTGATGATAAAATGTATGAATTTATTTATTTATTTATTTTAACCTCGTGTCTTTCAATCCATAACAGAAGAAAATATTTTCAAAAATGACACTGGGAGAAAACAAATGCATATCTTCCAGCCAAGCATAGTGATCAGAACCTGTACAAACATCTCACTGAGTGAAATGGACAGGCTAATTTAGCAATTAGTCTTTCTCATAGCCTTAATATTACTTGGGATAGAGTTACTTAATTTCTGGCTTCAGGGCTTGAATGGTTCAAAAGGTTTTGTTCTGATGAAAAAGATGAAATGCTATTATGTCCATGCTGTAAGAACAGTTTAAAACAAAGGAATAAAAATATTAAAACCTCCTAATAATTTAAGACTTGGACAGAAATGTTCCTGAACCAATTTTCAGATCAAAACAACACAAAGGCTGAACATAGAAGTAAATCACATGGCCTCAGAAAGGTTCCCAGGCACCAGAATGCATTTGCCTATGTCAGTAATTTGTTAATATGTTCCGTGTTGTGACTGTTGCCTGTCCCCACTAGAAAACTTTCTGAACCCTGATATGATTCGTCTTTCAAAATATTCCACAGGTGGTTCCCAATAACCAGTTTTTACACAAACACATTGTTTCAAAAGCTAAGACTTGGACTCTGTGTCTAGAAACACTTCTGGGCATGTTCCGTTTACTAGTTGCCAAAATGTCCTGGCTCTTGGCTATCCATATGTTGTGTGTCTTCCTCCCTGTGTACATAAAGTGGTGCAGAAATATCATCCACTAAAATTATCTCTGGCTAAAAAAAATAAATGACAGGAGTGGAAAAGACCTTCTAAAGGTCTTTTATGTTCCTAATGTGGCATATTTACCAGGTAGTCATTTTTTTATTAAAAAAATAAAAAAATAAAAAAAATTATTTGCAATCTCGTGACCTTTTTCTTCTTTTCATTCCCATTTCACTTAAATGATCACTCTAAATATGCCAAAGAGACTTTTAGCAATTTGATAGAACTACATATTAAATAGAGCAAGCATTGATCAAAAAAGAAAAAGGAAGGTAATTTTTTAGAAGTTCTACTCTGCAAGGATTTGGGGTCTGCCAAGAGTTTAGAAACTGATACATACTCAATAGAAATTGTTATTATGTAAAGAATAAAAGATTCTATCAACAGTTTGTTTTTGGTATGCTAATTATGGTTTTCGTGTTTTGCAAATGCTTTACAAACACAGATTTTGAATATGCAAACTAGAGCTAACAGAAAGGCTTTTTGATTCAAATGATACTCAATAGAATTGAGTGTTAAATAAAAGCTTTTTGTTTGCTTTTTTTTTTTTTTTTTCTTTTTCTTCTTTTTGTGAAAATAATCAACCTTTCTGAAGGAAAAAAAAAAAAATCCAAATGCTTGAAAATTTTAACAAATGTTGATTTTCCAAGACGTGAGATTGTGTTTCCACTATCTCATGCAAATCACCCTTCAAACCACACTATTACAGGACAATTTCCTGCAAAATGCCTAACAATCCTATAACTAGCAACGAATGAAACTCATTCTTTCACTGCCTCTTCAATTTTTTATTTTTATTTTTATTTTTTTATTTTTTTTACATCCCTCTTCTCCTCTCTTTCAGGTTTTCCTCTCAGCGAGAAATATGGAACAGTCTGACTGGATAGACTCCATGTAAACAACCTTTAACTTCAATAGTTAAGATCTTACTTGACAATACCACAAATATTTTAGGTACAGCTAAAATATATACAGAAATTGTATATAGTATACTAAAATATGTTACAGAAATTCTCCTTAGGCCCTACCACCTGCATAAAATATGTGATGGAAAGGCTGTAACTAAGTAACAGAATTTCCTCTGCTTTATGAACTTTATCAGCAATTGTAGCAATCACTGTGAATACAAATAATGACATAAAACAACTAAGATTTTGTTTTGCTGTGTAATAAACAGAAGAACTCTAGGTGGGAAGTGACTTAACACAAAATCTAACCAAAACCTCTGTTCAAACGTCTGAGAACAATCTGGCTCTATCTTCTCTTTATCTTCCAATTTTATAGATGTGAAGAACAATAAAATGTCCCCCTGGTCTTTGTATTGAACAAACAGTTCTCTCAACTTTTCTGTATATATAAGTAGTAGTGGTTGTGCCTCAAGAGTCACGACAAAAAATCAAAGGAGAAGAAAGGTCTTGAGAATGTTACCTGATTCTTCAGCAGTTCATTTTTATTTTTTATCTTTTTTTTTTTTTCCATATAAAAGGTTGTTTAAGGACAAAAAGTTGGAATCCTATGTTTCTTAATGATCTGTATATCTCAAAACGATGATGAAAACATTTTAAGCAAGAAATCTGCTCCAAGCAAAGTAGAATTGGGTTATCACCAAAATATACAATATAAAAATAAAATAAAATAAAATTAAAATTAAAGATAATATAAAGAGACAGACTCCTATATTACTTATGTATAAAGTATATACAAATAATGAAATACTTTACAGTGCCTAGGATACAATATGCATCTAGTGTATTGCTGAAGAGTCAAAATATAAGCCAGAACAAGTCTGCTAAAGAAGCTGGAGAGTTATAGGAGGATCAACAAGGTTCTGGAGCTTCATGTCCTTATTCAGGGATCCATAGAGGATAGTTGCACCTTGGAAGCATTTGTAAACTAAGAAAGATTTGAGCTCCCCAGGCTTAACAAATTGCAAGAAAATCTGAAGGTGAGTCTAGTTCATTTACTTTTGTCTTGTGCCAGAGTTACAAGCAAATCATAATACAGCATTTTAAACCCTTACTTTTTATATACACACAATTAATGTAACATGCCAACTTGATGTACTTTCAATTCATCCTCTTTATTCATTACAGAATCACAGAATTTCTAGGTTGGAAGAGACCTCAAGATCATCGAGTCCAACCTCTGACCTAACACTAACAGTCCCCACTAAACCATATCCCTAAGCTCTACATCTAAACGTCTTTTAAAGACCTCCAGGGATGGTGACTCCACCACTTCCCTGGGCAGCCCGTTCCAATGTCTAACAACCCTTTTGGTAAAGAAGTTCTTCCTAAGATCCAACCTAAAATCCCCCTGGCGCAACTTAAGCCCATTCCCCCTCGTCCTGTCACCAGGCACGTGGGAGAACAGACCAACCCCCACCTCGCTACAGCCTCCTTT
>JAACYP010029208.1:0-15998 GCA_011076525.1 Nettapus auritus
GGCCCTTCTTGTAGATGGGCATCACGTTTGCTATCTGCCAGTCGAGTGGAACCTCCCCCAACAGCCAGGACTGCCGATAAATGATGGAAAGCGGCTTGGCCAGCTCTTCCGCCAGTTCTCTCAGTACCCTCAGGCGGATCCCATCCGGCCCCATCGACTTGTGTACATCCAAATGCTGTAGCAGGTCGCCAACCATCTCCTCGTGGATTGTGGGGGCCACATTCTGCTCCCCATCCCCTTCAACCAGCTCAGGGTACTGGGTGTCCAGAGAACAACTGGTTTTGCCGCTAAAGACTAAGGCAAAGAAGGCATTAAGCACCTCAGCCTTTTCCTCATATCTGGTAACTAAGTTTCCCCCCACACCCAGTAAAGGATGGAGATTCTCCTTAGTCCCTTTTTTCTTTTTCTTTTTTTCCTTTTTTTTTTTTTTTTTTTTTTTTTGTACTGAGGTATTTATAAAAACATTTTTTGTTATCTTTAACAGCAGTAGCCAGATTGAGCTCCAGATGAGATTTGGTCTTTCTTTCTAATTTTGTCCCTGCACCACCTCACAACATCCTTTTGTCCTCCAGAGTGGCCTGCCCTCTTTTCCAAAGATTATAAACCCTCTTTTTTCACCTAAGCTCAAGCCACAACTCTGTATTGGAATGACTGATGAGAATGACCAGAGGGCTGGAGCACCTCTGCTTTGAAGACAGGCTGAGGAAGTTGAGGTTGTTCAGTCTGGAGAAGAGAAGGCTCTGGTGAGAGCTTAAAGCTGCCTTCCAGTACCAGTAAAGGGCGCCTACAGAAAAACTGGGGAGGGACTCTTTTTCAGGGGGTGTAGTGATAAGACAAGGGGAAATGATTTTAAACTAAAAAAGGGGAGATTTAGATTAGATATTCAGAATAAATTCTTTATTGTGAGGGTGGTGAGGCCCTGGCACAAGTTGCCCAGAGAAGCTGCGGATGCCCCATCCCTGGAGGTGTTCAAGGACAGACTGGATGGGGCTTTGGGCAGGCTGGTCTGGTGGGAGGTGTCCCTGCCCATGGCAGGGGGGTGGAATTAGATTATCTTTAAGGTCCCTTCCAACCCAAACCACTCTATGATTATATGTACTTTCTTCAAGGTAAAGTAGTCCGAACAGCCCTGGCAAACTCAGGCTGACAGAGGTTTGCCACAAAAATGGCAAGAGCTCAGGGGAGAACATGCTGAAATAGCAGCATGAGGACCTTTGAAGGACCTAGTGGCAAACCAGACTGTTTCTGATACATGCAATAGGACTGGGCTGTTTTGAAATCATTTCATTTTGAAGAATGCATTTCCCATATGAAATACCTCCTGCTTTATAGCAAACTGTCTGTCATGGGCTTGCTGCTCATGCCCGTATTGCTAAATAAAAGGGGCAGGAGATGGCTGCCTTGCCTCGAGGTGCTGGCTCTGGCCCCTGTTCAGGGACTTGTGTGTGATGGAGGCTGCAATGCAACAGCCATTGCCACGAGCATCACAGGCCAGCGTTTCAGGCTGCTGCATGTATTAAAATAGACAGAGCCTTTCTCCTCCCCTTCCTCTCTCTTTTTATTGCCCTTGGCCTCAAATCTTTCAAACAAATGCTTTGTGAAAACAAGTACATTTAGGCACAAATATTTGGCCCACGTATAGCTATGAAAATTATAATGAACCTTGCCTGATTTTGCATCAGAATCAGAAATTAGATAGAAAGCTACATAGGAACCCTGCAGTAAGGACCTGGAGATGCATTTTGCCCTGAGCCAGGGTTGACATCTCCTGGAGCAAAAGACTGGGTTTGTCCTTCTCAGAGGACACCACAGTACGAAGATTTGTGCCATCCAGTGCTGCCTTGTGCAGCAAACCCTATGTCAGTGATGGGTTCGTTCAGACTGGCGCAGACTCTCAGAGGCTGGCATCAGTTGGAGTAATCCCGTGCACACAACAGCACATCTATGTCTCTCGACACATAGGTGACAACAAAATGCCTTCATGACTGTGTTGAGCACTATGTTGGAGTTAGCTTGTCTGATTTGGCACTGTGGATTGGGATCATGCACTGTGGAAGAAGCTGGTGTCTTGGACAGCATGATCTCAGAACTGGTAGCTCCAGCCTCAGTTACATGAAGGGCCACATCATTCTGTGAGCACATCCCACATCCCAGTTTGGCCCAAGCAGGTTCCTCAGCTGTATCCTCACTCCCTTTCTGCAGACATTTGAGGAAGGCTGGGTACCCCATCCCCAGCTGACAGCTGGTTGGTGGGGACACTGCCACCACCACCTCACCGTGGGGTTTCCATGTGAGTGGACACAGAAATGCCTGCACAGCAAGCACACAATGCAGCCTCTGCGTTGCACAGGTCACCACATCATTCATCCCTGCTGCTGCAGCGTGACTGCTGAGCTCTCACCGGTCTCATTTCTTTTTAATGAAAGTAGGTGGACTTTAAAGCCCTGGTGGGGTGACTCCAGGCAGGGGAAGGCTGACACCTGGCTCAGTCAAGCTGGGCAACTCCAGACAGCTGCAGCTGAGCTGAATTTGACAGCAGTTAGTCAGATCTGGGTCAAGACGCACCAAGACACGTCTGAAGGCTGTGGCATGCTCCTGGAAAACAAACCAACATGCCCTCTACCCACAAGACCAACAAGGACATTGCTTTGTGGAGTAGGACAAACAACAGGTGAGGCTGGGAGGGAACCAAGGAAAGGAGGAGATGCCATGCAGGTAGACAGGCACAAATAGGTTTCTTTTCAAGGAAAGAACTAGTCCTTAAGCAAGAATAGGGAACCCTAGAGGAGGTGGGGATGCTGCTGATGCTTCATGCTTTGTTTCCATGAGCAAGACAGGGAGGGAACTACATTGTCCTGGCCCCAGGGCATGAGGCAGGGGAGCCCAAGCATGGGTCCCACACCAGCCCATAATAAATAAAAATAAATAATAATAATAACAGTAATCAAACTGTTTTGCTTAATCCACATTGATTTTAAATTACGTGTGATTTGAGTTGGTACAGCTTCTCAATGGGGAGCCCTGCATAAGAGATCATAATATCACCAAATGGTTGGGGCCTGAATGCTGAAGCTGAGCTCCTGCTCCAACCAGGGTCCATGGAGATGAGGGCAGGGTGCTGAGTGTGTTGTCCTCTTGGGCCTTAAAACCTCTGGGGTGGTTGTGCCTGACTCCAGTCTCCTGTAGATCCCCATACATCAGATACAGGTCCCTTCAAGTCATTAGATGCACGTTGCTGCAGCCTCCTGTATGTCATTACACAAAATCCCCAGTTCCTCGGTGCAGGTCTCCATTCCTACACATTTTAAAGGAGGTGAACTGACCTGAGCCTGCTTCAACCAAGCTGAAATGTTTGCAGGTGAAACAGAGACTCAGGTTAATGATGACAACTGGAAAAGTTACTAGGGCAAAGCATAGCATCTTAGAAGCGAAACTGCTGGGGCACATGAGGCTATTGAGCTGTTTTGATGGGGAGCATTGATTTTCCTCTGCAGTCAATTGCTGCCACACAACTCACAAATACTCCCTGCTCCAACTTTGTTCAGAAGTTCAAATTTGCTTGTGGTGCTGGGAAAGGGTTGATGAAACAATAGCTCTTTTTGACTTGTCTTTTCTTGGCAACACAGAGAGAACAAATTGCAAGGAGAAAAAAAAAAAAAAAAAAAAAAAAAAAAAAAAAGAAACACGTTGAGGTTGGTCCTTTTTGCTGAAAGGCTGAGCAGAGAGCACAGCATCTTCTCAGAGGAAGCACAGGGGCTGCAAAAAAACACAGCAGAGCCAGGAAATCCTAAGTTCTTCCTCATGAAGTGACCTGAGAAGGTCTTTTGGTCACTGAAGACTGTTATCCTCTTCCCCAAGCAGCGCAGGAGTTAAGAGTGCAAGCAGCTGCCACTGAGTGACAGGACAATAAATCTCTGTCTCAAGGGCAATGGGAATGAAACTGCCTCAAGTATTATTGGAAAATCCCTCCTCGTTTCTTACTGTGTTCAACCAAACAGAAATAAATCACTATTTTTTTCCCTTCTCAGAGCTGTGCATCTTGTAGATAAAGGAAGACAAATGTGTCACTGTCCACCTCTGGCAGCTTGCATGGTTGATGTTCTGTGCACAGGGGCTGTAGAAAATCACCTTTCAGGGAAGGTGACGGCTTGTCCTTACAGGAATCAGGCCCTATTTTGGTTAACTTGCTTTTTTTCTTTTAACTAGGGAAGATCCAATATCAACATTGCTGTCATAGCAGCAGCACAAGGAAATAAGTGATTTCCTGTCTGAGCGTGTTCCTCCACTCTGCATTTTATTTTTGTGCTAAACCACAGCCATGCATATCACCCCACCCTGCACTGGGACACTTCACCCCATTCCCTGGCATGGGGAAAACATCACAGAGGCAAAATATGCCCCTAAATGCTCACTCTGTACTTGCTCCAAATGCCTTCCCCAGAAATGCACTGCCACAGCAGAGCCTTCTGGGGCCTTGGAGTAGCCAAGGGCCCATCTTGCAACATATGCCCCTTCATTTTGGAGTGAATGAAAATGGGGCCAAGAAATCCAACCTTTGGCACGATCTTCACCCAGAAATTGCTCCAGAATCCAGAAGATAATGAAACCCTCTATCTGGCTGTGCAAATCATGGAGAAAAACAAAACAAAACAAAACACCAGCAATACTTCTTGCTTTTTCTTTCCTTAATAATAATAACAAGACAAAAGAACTAACATATCCCAAGAGAAGCAGGATCTGCTTGGGTATGGTGCTGCTGATGTCCATGGCTATTGGCAAGGGTGTTCAGGGGTCTTACCATAACACAGAAATACAGAAAACATCCTGCTGGCTGACTGCAAATCTCACAGTTGTCACCTGCTCCCTCACAAGCTTTTGCACAAGCTCTGGCTCCAAGCAATGTGCCCTTGCACCGGCTGGAGCAGGAAGTGGCAGCTGGGTGCAATGTGACCGCTTCTGCCCAACACAGCTCTCATAGCAACAAAATCATTATTGGCTTCGCCGCAATGTGGGGCAGCTCTGGGGGCTCTGCTGCCTCCGGCCCTGGCTCCCTGGAGGCACCTGGACAATCTTCTGCATTTGTCAGAGTGTCGGAGATGAGTCCCAGGCTGAGGATTGATTTTCTTAATAGAGCAGTTAAAATAAAGAACATTTTATTTACACACAATTGAAATATTCTGCTGGATCCAGAATACTGTGCTTTGTGTCTGATTAGCTTTTATTCTATTCTCATTATCAAATCAGGAAAGCTTCAGAATAAAGCCTGCCTTCAAAATGAAAAATGACAATATTTTAATTGAAAATGTGTAAAATTAACTCTTTTTATTTCTATACATGTATGTAACACACATGTAATGCACTAACCAAAACTTTTCATATCTCATTCCCTCTCTGGTATCTATTGTGCCATTCCCTTTGTCCAAAAGTTACTTTCTGAATTAGAAACAACTTTTTGGTTAACACGAGAGGTTTGGGGGCAATAAGACATCTATCAAAAAATAATAATAAAAATTACATATACATAAGAAGGCTCAAATTCCAAGCCTTTTTCTAGTTCTGAGATTCTGCATCTACTCACTTTTGCAACCACCAACATAGCTGTTGGCTCTTCTAAATGCACTTTGACTGAAATTCAATCCAGTGTTGAGGTCACCATGAAAATCAGCCTAGCCAAGTTGTAGAGGTCCTACTTGAGAGGTACGTGATCTACAGGCTTCTGAAGGTTCATTGCACAGGGCTGAATGTGACCTTTAGATCCCTCCATCAGCTCATCCGCCACCCTGTACATTATCTTTGGGACATTAATCACGGCAGGATGAGCTCCCCAGGGAAATGTTGCAGTGTTGCCAACATGCTGATTGCTGGTCCCACGGTACACAATGTACTTCTTAAGTCCCCAGCTTCTGTAGTCATATGATTAAGTGAAGATCTCAGCTTTCACAATAAAAAGTAAGTTTCTAGCCATTGAGACTGCAGAGAAAAGCTGGAGAATGTCACCTCCTAAAGGTAAAGGATCAGAAGACAAATGGAAAGGATTCTCAGCTGTATTAAGAGCTGGATTTTTAAGTTAGCTTCATGGCTTGAAAGCTGCATGGTTTTGAGGGCTAACTACTGATTATTCAATACTTTGAATAATGATATATTATCATGAAATTCTTGAAGAGACAAAAAATTGCTCATTCTCTCCCTGCCCTTCTTCCTTCTTTTCTATGGCTCTGACCTGTTGCTCACTCTCCTTGATGCTTCTCAGTCTGGAGATATCACTGGAGGAGGATGCTCTTAGCAGTCAGACGGAGTGTGAGTGCTGGGGATTTTCCAGGGTTACAAAATGTTTTCCTTGCATCTGCCAAAGCTAACGGCAGCCGTCGCTGAACACGTGCCACTGGAAAATCACAAGCAGGCTGGCTGCCAACTATGCAGAGCTCTATGGACGGAGGAATGTCAGGGTCTTGCGAGTGAAAGGACGCTGCAGTGCCTGAGCAGGCCGGGCAGTGCCGCGGGCTGGCCGCAGGCACATGACAGCCCACGGCTGCATTTCCAGCCAGCAGGGCTGGGGCTGAGCCAGGCGCTGCCTGCAGATCCCTGCTGTCAGCCCTTGGGCTCTGCGCTGAAGCAAGCCCGGTGTGATGATGGCCCGCTTCCTGTCAGATGAGCACACTCCGTAGTTAATGGAAGGCTCTACATGGAAGCAAAGTGGTCAGCCTGGGACAAACAAAATGGCAGCGAACGGCTTGCTGACATTCAATCACAGATCAGCGGGTGCACCTGCAACACGCCTTGAATGCTGTGGCAAGCCATTAAAACCTTCTCGCTTGGCAATGAGCATTTGTCGAAAAGAGGTTAAAAGAATGCTGCTGAGGAATTAGCCTACTGTGAGCACGTGAAGAGAAATGTGGGGACATTTACATTTACACTTCCCATGTAAGACATGGGCAGAAATCAATCAGACACATCAGAACAATGTCCATACTCGATCATTCCTGGGGCCTGTCTGACCCCACAGTCTGTTCTCTGGTACAGCCCAAAAACAGGGGGAAGACACCTAACGCTATGGAAGGGCTTCTCCCAGCCTCAAATGAGTTGTGACACATGGGATGCTGCGTGCAGTTTTGGGCACCGCAGTATAAAGACATAAAACTATTAGAGAGTGTCCAGGGGAAGACTACAAATATGGTGAAGGGCCTAGAGTGCAAGACATATGAGAACAACTGAGGTCTCTTGGTTTGTTCAGCCAGAGCAGAGCAGGCCGGGGGGAGGCCTCATGGCAGCCTGCAGCTCCCTCACCAAGGGGAGAGCTCTGCTCCCTGGGGACAGCGACAGGACCCAAGGGAACGGCGTGGAGCTGGGACAGGGGAGGGTCAGGCCGGGTGTTAGGAAAAGGTTCTTCATCGAGTGGGTGGTCAGGCACAGGGACAGGCTCCCCAGGGCAGTGGTCACTGCACCAAGCTGTCGCAGTTCAAGGAACATTCGGGCTATGCTCTCAGACACAGGGTCTGATTTTTGGGTGGTCCTGTGTAGAGCCAGGAGTTGGACTCATTGATCCCTGTGGGTCGTTTTCAACTCGAGGTATTCTATGATTCTTTGGATTTGGTGAGGAACTCCATTTGCTAGGGGTACAGCCACTAAACAGGGGAAAAAAAAGCTCTTTTCTACATCCAAATGAATCCACCTTTGTCACGATAATATGATCCAGAGAAAAGCTGGCAGGAAAGGCTGAATCCATGTAATTGCAGGGTATAATAATTTTGGGGAGTATAGTTGAGACTCTTGTGTAACACATACAGAGAAGAGCAGGATATTCCCACAGGCACACACACCTCTGTATACATCCGCATGTTAGGTTGATTCTACATTCATGCTTTTGCATTGAAGCCAAATTCTTTAACTAAAGCTCTATATTTCCTATTTCCATGGAAGATGCTCAACAGCACTCTTTTTTTTTTTTTTTTTTTTTTTTTTTTTTTTTTTTTTTTTAAGGATATGACTTCCAGGCAGTTATTCTTGATTTATATCCGCTTAATGAAATAACAAATGAAGCTCCATTTCGCAGAAGGTTCTGTCAAAACACTCAGGTCCTAAATTCTGTCTTCCCTTAACAATATGCATTTTAATCAGGTACTTGAAATTTACAGCTTAATGTAAATTATCTCTAAACATATTATGTGCCAAGCCTATATATACCTGTTTGAGGGAGCTCCTAAAAAACCTCTCTCTTGGATGCTAACAGGAAAGTGTAGGGAAGGTAAAATTATTAGGTACTATGTATAGCCCAGAATTTGGTGTGTGCTCAGTGCAGAAGGGATGAAGGGAGGAAATAACAGTGGATTTATGCCTTTGCAGCAGCAGCCAAGCCGGGACAGCCTCACAGTGTGCTGCCTGTGACCCTCTAAGGTTGCTCCAGCTTTATGTTGGAGCAATACGCACCGCTGAAATGCTGCCTGGGGCCAACAGGCCAGCAGCAAGATTGATTAAACCAGCTACTGAAAAACTCCCCAGCAAGCTAGTCAAAACATAGCACTTCCCAGCACTGAAACAGGACTCCTGGGTTTGGTTGTTTAAATTTTATGAACACACACACACTTGTGCAGCAGACCATGACAGTGAGGTGACAGCACACCAGGCATTGCCTGCGGCACGTCAGAGCCAGAGGTTTAAGTGCTGTACACAGGTAAGGCACATTACTGTCTGTGCTCTAGTGACATGCAGATACTTGCTGAAAGACATATTGCAGAGACAGTGGCACCAGGACACCCCAGAGCTACCATGTAATTAGGCAATTTGGATTTCCCTTCCAGGCTTTCTATTCTTCTACAAAATATTCTCAGAGCAAAGGGCTCATTTGTGAATATGAGGAATGGCTAACTAAAATGCCTTGTACAGCAGGATGCTTACAGTGAAGCGGGCTAGGAACAGACAGAGCAGCATTATTATTGCTCTGCCCACCTGGCTTCTTGCCAGCCTCTTTCTGCCTTCCATCTCCTGTCTCCTGGAAAATTCCCCCAGGACTGATTAGCGTGAGAGAGAACCCAGGAGAGAAAAAAAAAAAAAACAAAAACAAAAACAGAGGCATAAAGAAAGGCAAAAAGGCAGGTGCTGGGTTAAAGGGAGAAATCAGTCCTATGAGGACCCACATAAGCACCTAAGTGTCTGGCGAGGTGCGAGAGTAATGCAAGTCACAGGAGCAGGGAAGAAGGAAATACCAGGCAACATTTTGCTCTGTGGCATGCTGGTGCCCCAGCCCTCCCACAAAAATGATGTTCTGCTTGGAAAAATTCAAAAGTTGCAGGGAGAGTTGCCTGCCCTTAAGCACTGTTGGTCATCTTCTGTGATTTTGTGATCCCAGCAAACCAGTGAAGCACTGGAATTTGGGTACATGGACTTGCTCCCACATATTTTCCAGGCACACTTCAGGACTGAAGGTGGTCAAAGGACAGTTCCCACCAGGTCACACAGCCACCATGGTTTGGCGGCTAAGACTGGAAGGTCCCTGGCCATGCTTAATTTACCATAGCTGAAGCACTTCAGGATGCTAAGGTTTTCTTCCATATTTTATGTTGTGTTTGTACTGCCACTCATCATGATACTGATCAGGCTCCAAAAAAGATAGGAAGATTTTTTATTTTTATTTTTTTATTTACACTGGAGAGATTGCCAAAGCAAATCTGAAGCCTGATTTTTATGATCATACTCTGAGGGCCAGTTTGTATGTTCTTTTTACAGCCCAAGTATTTGAAGGTCTGGACCCATCAGCTAGCCTATAGGAAGACAGGCTTTTTCTTAAGATTTCTCTGCAATACCATTCTAGGATAGTTTGGCAACATTGCAACATCTTTCTCAACTGGTATCTTCATTTGCTCCACTTTCTGTGAAAATTGTGCTTCTGTTGCAGGCGGGCAGGTATTGGCTGTGTCTGAATGCATTCCCTGGCTCTGGAAGCAGCAAGAGAAGGGCAGGGGTCACCGTGCGCCTACTCAGTTTGTTTCTGTGAAATGTCAAGTGCTGAAGCAGTCTTGGAGGGAAGATGTTAAAAATGCAGCTACCCAATTGCAGTGCCAAGAGTACAGTTTGGTTTTCTACGTGAAGCTGGACTTTGCCAAACTCTTGGCTTGCATGAAAAAGAGAGCTCAGCCTTGCATTTTGCAGGCTGTGAACTTTTGCACTAAGGATTTATGAACTATTTTCACTAAGCAGCACTTGCATTAATGACATTGAGAGAGGCTTTTATATTTACACAGGCTGCTTGAGACTTGTTTGTTTTGTGTTTTGGTTTCTAAAAAAATTAATCCAGTCAAATGATAACTGAATTAACTACATAGCAACCCTTTAATTTAATTATGCCCTCTATTTCATTTTTTCCTTTACTTCTCACTGCTGCTTGCATTTTATTTAATCCATATGTATATTTGCAATTTGTGAACTAAAACACACCATCTACCCAGTGCATTTCATTGCTTCCAAATTCTTAACAGACTCTTTGAGAGTATCTATTGTGTCTCATTTGGCAGACAAATAATACCTGCTTGGCCATCTGTGTTTGTATACAGTTGTTCCACCCAAGACTTCCTTTCTCACAGTTTAGAATGAGAAATATTTGTACTGTTGAATAGATTAATTTTTATTTTGTGGCCTCACATCCATGACCCGGATTTGAGTTATAAACCTATCATGTGTCAGGGCTCATTATCCACTGATTTCATAAGCTATTGTTACCAGGATAAATTTAGAATTAATCTGAAATTCACAATTAATAATTTGAGCAGCTCTAAAAATAAGGTCAGCCAACATCTAGTGTCTTTAAGTTCATGTATATTTAATTTTGCTGACAAAATGTCTTTTGAGTTTTATCTTTCTTTGCTTTATAATCCAAAATACCTCAATTCCAGATTCATATTACTTTGTACAGTTACCTCACTAACTTGTGTATCAGCATCTCTTTTAAAGAGTAGCGTACACTAAATATGTGCACTGGCAATAAAATACTAAGATCTGAAATAAATACTCTTTATAACCTTCTGTTGTTTTTTCAAAAAATATTATTTTATACTTAGATATTGTTTCGAGATGATTAAGCTGAGTCCTAAAATGTTTGTCTTAAAATGTTTTTGTTTTTTCAAGTTCAATAATGCTTCAGGACTATTTCCATCTGGTAGTAATAGCTCTGTTTACTCTGGAACATCTTGGTTTCTATTATGCCTCTGTGTCACAAAATCTATTGAAATCATGCAAAACACCGATGTCTCTGCCAAAGTCAATAAAATTACTACTTGCTGAAGAAAACAGTAAACAACAGAACTTCATAATGATGACATTAACACATCCTTTGTCAACAGTTGGGAAATCTGGAAACTTAAAAAAAAAAATAAAGCAAAGTTATGTGTTCAGCTTGCTTGTATAATTAATTATACAAAAACTTCTAATGAGATTTGGTTAGAAATGCAAACAATTTTTGTAACAGAATTAGCTGCACAGCAGCATAGCAGTGCTCATTCAGGATGCAGAGTGGATGATGCATTTTATTCATCCATCAGATAAATGGGAAGGTTCTAAAGCTGCTGGTAAATCTTCCCAGACTCACTATGCTACAACAGGTCCTTGGAAACTTAAAACTGGTTTATAAATCTGAGCCAATCTTGAGTCCAGTTCCGGACGGTGCAGTACATTTGGGAGCTCCCTGGGGAGTTTGTCCTATCCCTGTGTTTTCAGCCGGGAGCCCAGTTCTCCAGCTCTTTGTGTTCTGAACACTCCTGGGATACTATTCTGAAAGGGAAATATCTTCTGGTTTTGTTGTTGCAGTGGGACACCTAATGTCTCCTGTGGCAGGCAGGTTGGCTTTTTATCACTTAGTCTTTGGCTAACAAGAAATTCCAAAAACAAGGTAGCTGATAAGAAGGTATTTCCTGCCCCCAGCTGCATGTTCCTCCCCACAAACTGCCCCTTCCCTTGTGCCAACAGAAGCTTTTTTGCATCTATTTGGCACAAAAATAAATAAATAAATGGAAAATAAAATAAGATATAAATTCATGGGTTTATCTTTTGACCCAATCAGTTCAAATGTGTGACAGTACAAATTTCTGCAGACAACCATGAGTGGCAAATGTTTTTTGTTTTAACCAGCCAAAAGCGAACATACTAGGTTAGTTCTCAGAGACTGGTGTGAGACAATGAAGGAGGGAAAAGTGAAGGGGTTCTCTGATTTCCAGATTCATCAAAAAGTAAATTATTAGTAGCACTACAGACGTGTGCTTTGGCATAAGATACAGATCATATGTATTTATGGTAGTTTTACTTGGGTGGGCAGCCGAGTTCTACCACAGCTGCTCTCTCACTCCCCCTCCTCAAAAGGAAAGGGGGAGAAAATAGGATGCAAAGGGCTCAAGGACTGAGATGAGGATGGGGAGATCACTCAACAGTTATCGTGATGGCCAAAACAGACTCAGAGTAGGGAGACAGTAAGATTTATTGCCTATTACTAACACGCTAGAGAAGTGAGAAACAAAGGAAAGAAACAAAAAGCGTCTTCCCCCCATCTGCCCTCTTCCACCTCCTCCTCCTGAGTGGTGCAGAGTAACAGGGGAAAGGGGGTTGTGGTCAGTCAGTAACACTTCATCTCCATCGCTCTTTCTCAGTCACTCTCATCCCCTGTGCTCTGGGGTCCCTCCCATCAGATGCTGTCCTTGACAAACTGATCCGGTGTCGGCTTCCCACAGGCAGCAGCTCTTCAAGAACTGCTCCCACATGACTCCGTACCACAGGATCCATTCCCTCAGGAGCAAACTGCTCCAGCACAGGTCCCCCACAGGGGGCAGCTCCCCCCAGACCCCCTGCTCCTGCGTGGGCTCCTCTCCATGGGCTGCAGCTCCGGCCCGGGGCCTGCTCCTGCGGGGCTCTCCATGGGCCGCAGACTCCTCCAGGCCACATCCACCTGCTCCACCGGGGGCTCCTCCACCCATGGGCTGCAGCGTGGAGATCTGCTCCATGTGGGACCCCTGGGCTGCAGGGGGACAGCCTGCTCCACCAGGGGCCTCTCCACAGGCCGCAGGGGAACTTCTGCTCCATGCCTGGAGCACCTCCTGCCCTCCTTCTGCACTGACCTTGGGGGCTGCAAGACTTCTTGGTTCTCACTCTCCCAGCTGCTGTGTCTCAGCGAGTTTTTGTTTGTTTGATTGATTTTTCCTTTCTTAAATCTGCTCTCACAGAGGCACAAACAACATCACATATTGGTTCGGCTCTGGCCAGCAGCGGGGCACTTACCTAACATGGGGCAGCTTCTAGATTCTTCTCACAGACGCTGCCCCTATGGCCCCCTGCCACCAAAACCTTGCCATGGAAACCCCCTACAGTATTGTTAGGCTTTAGTGAGAGCAATGTATATCAAGGGAAGCTGCTGATGCCCACACCAAGCTTATCTGGCTGACCACGCTGGTCTGCATGAAGCAGAGAGTATGTTCTACCTCCTTTTTTCCATGCTTTCAACTTTAAATCAGCACCTATGGCATTCTGAATATTGTCCCTTCACCCAAGAAATTCACAGTGAACTCCTTTCTACTGGGTTTCACAAGCAAATTTAATAATTAAAAGTTTCACAGGTTTAATTTTAACAATTAAAGAAGTCACAAGTTTAATTCCAATAATTAAAAAGCAAATCCATCAACCATAGCTGCTTCATGCAGAGGATGGGCAATTTCCACAGCGTGCGCTATCCCAGCAGGCCGCTAGATGGTACGACAGGATTCTGTCTGCACGACTGCAGCCACCCGGTGCTCCCAGGCAAAATCCTCCAGTCAGCAGCTAACATTCTTCTGGCTGAAGATTTGTAACTCTGCAGTGAAATTTAGAAATTTTACTACATGTGCATTCATCATCATTTTTGTCCTTTACAGTTAATTGCTATGTTCCAGAGCCAGCGGTGACTTTCTGAGGTGCGTTCACAGGACGCTTCACACAGCAGCATACTGCACAGACTGTCTGATGAGCTATGAAAATTAAGCTACAGGATTCACATGTAGATTGTGATCCCATGTGGAAATCACACTGCTTGAGAGGCAAGAGCTGCTCTGGAGCATCCTCCAGAGGAGCCTCCACCTCCCTGGGCCTTCCTTGACCACTGGAAATGTACAGAGAAATGTGGAGGTAGGGGACATGACGGCCTGCCTGCTTCCACAGGGATCAAGAAGAATAGCAATCATTTTTACACATGCAGCAGTAGGAAAACTCAAGACAGAGAAAGTACTAAGAAGCAACAAACCAATTCTGAAGTAACTGAGCTGCTATGAGTGGATGAAATAAAGGCAGCATAAAATGCCTAGTTTTTATTAAAAAAATGTTGCTGTGTCTCAGAACATCTATATTATTTTCACCACGGGACTTAAAACTTGCTTAGCTTTGCTAGATGAACATCACATGCGGTAAAAAAGGATTTTAGCAAAGTGCAAGACTGAACAGCTCCAGAGGATGCTCCTTGCACAGTGGCGCTTTGCTGTCCCTGTTGCAGACGTGTCCCCAGGGGCAGCCAGGAGTCCTGCTGGCCTCTCCCAGAGCCTTGCCACACTGGTGGCTCAGAGACATCCTGAGAGCAGCTCCGTAAACCCCACAGCTTTGCCCTCCTTTTATCTTTTTCAAAGAATGAGACTCAGTATACTGAGAAATCATTTTTGCTTTCTTAAAGGAAAAGTTCTCAGCCTGGGGGCTCAGTGTAGGACAGGAAAGGAGGGCTCAAACAAACTTGAAAGTTCACAGGTCTTGTATTGGTGGCAAGCAAAAGGCAAGCAGGGGCCAGCTGCACTAATGTACCTACGCTTCCTACCTGTGGTAAGTCCACAGTCATTCTCCTCTACTCCATCCACGGCTGAACGTCTTCCTTCTCAGCCTGTGCCTTGATGGTTTGCCTCCGTTTGCTTTTATTGGTGGCCGTCTGTTCGTGACCTGTACACAAATTGTCTCATTTTGCACCTTGACGGTCCTCACTGACTTTGTTGGTGGGCATCTGTTGGTGGCCTGGACATTGCTCTTCTTGGGCTTAATTCTGATGCCTTGTTCTGGTGCTTTTGGTGGGCATCTGTACCAAACTGGCTTCATTTTGTTAGTTTCATCCAGCCTTGGAAGCTTTTTGGGGGGTTGGCCATCAAGGTCATCCATTTCTTCTGCGTATTTCCTCTTCCTTTTCAGCTGCTCCATCTCATCCAGCCTGGGACGCTTACGAGGTGGTTGGCTCTTGAGGTCTTTCCTTTTTTCTGTGTATTTCCTCTTCCGTCCCAGACGGATCATTGCACCCATCCTTTGGGCTTTGCAGCGCACTTCCCAAAGCCACCAAAGGCTGGCAGTCCCTGCCCGATTGCCCTGCATTGATTATTCTCCAAGTGCCCTTCAAGTCACTCTGTGGCACTCCAGAAGCAGAAAGCTGCCGGACTAAGTTGCTGGCACTTTGGCAACCCCTTAATAGGGGTGGGGGCATGATGATATCATAGAGAGGTGACATGACATTTAAAGGGGCTTCCCCGCTTTCCTTGCACCTCATTAGAATGTTTGCCCTGGTGCTGGCAACTACTCACAGAGCTTCTCACTCCTGGGGCACCAGGGAGACACTTGAAGGGCCCAGCTTCATGGGAGCTGCTGCACAAGGCTGTTGCGTGAGCCCACCATAGGGACGCCAAGGCCAGGGCGGTGTGTGGGACGGGGTCTGCAGTCAGAGGCCAAGATGACTGATGGGCCCCTGCTGTCTTCAGCTCCTCCTGTCTTCAGTGACCGGAGGGTGGCTGAAGACAGAGGCAGCTCCACCACCGCTGCCCCTTTCTGCTGCTCAGAGAAGAATGTGAGGCCCAGGAGAGAAGCAGAGAGAGACTGCTTGGGCTAGGTCCCTCAGTGCTCCCTCGGGAGGCCTGGTCAGGCCCCTGTGTTCTGTGCTAATTAGATATCTCCGTTTGGTGATAAAAGCAGACCTGGCAGAATTTGGGCACTTATTTAACTTTCATGAAACATTTAGGTAATAATAGGCCTATGAA
>JAACYP010029258.1:0-10302 GCA_011076525.1 Nettapus auritus
AAGTATCATCCTCTTTACCTTGTTGTACTGTTTTAGTTCACATGAGGAGAATTAAGAATGTAAATGTGGTTTTCACCTTTGCTTCACATTGCTTTAATAATAGCTACTAACCTGCAATTCTAGTGTCTATAGGAATCAATTCTTGTATCCTCACAGTAAAAAATATAAAACAAGGAACATAAAAACAAGAGAGCTATATAATCAGTAATTAGAAATAAATTACCTTCATCATCAACATTGACATCAGAAGTTTTAGTTTAGGCTTAAGAAGCTGAGGTAGATTTCTAAATAATTTCTAATCAGAAATGCACATTCATTATTAATAGTACAAGTTCATTTGTAATAAACAAAACATTTAGCAATAATTTCTCAATTGAGTAACTTCTATTTTTATTATTATCATTATTATTTGAGTTTGTACCTGGCAAGTACAAAAATAAAGGTACATTTTCAAATAGAATAAAAAGGACAGACTGAAAAATCCTACTAATCTTCTTCAAGCAAAAAACTGCACAGATGGACTTTTCTCAATGCCTTCAGGTTTTGCTGTATTACTGGCAGAAATTAGTTCCAGAGGGGAAAGCCCTCTCTTGAGAGTTTGCCATCACCTGTCCTGAGATGTTAAACTCAGTAGCATGGAAGGAAAGAAACATTTCCCTGGAAAATTGAGACCTAAAGCATCCTAAAGAGTAGCATGGGTTTATTGGCACATAGTTTGCAGAAAAAACTCTTGTGCCTTAATGACAACTTCTGCTGTCCACAGCTAATTCTTTCTTTGCAAACAGTGTGGGAGAAGCTGTCTAAAACAATGATTCTGCCATATTCACAACATCATACTTCAGACCAGCCAGAATTACCAATAGAATTGCACTGCTAGGGAGTTTTTCCGAAATTTCAGCAGCTTAAAAATCTGGATATGGAGGTGGAATTTACATTCATAGAAGCTGTATACTGATCCAAAACAACAATAGAAACTTACTCATTTCTATAGTATGAAAATATTTTTAACATTCCAACTGTCCATAAGTTTTGATAATTGGTGTTGTATATAACACCCATCTGACATGGTCTTTGGTCCTGTGAAGACTTATGAGGTTTTGTTATTTACTTAAAGACAAACAAAAGTGGAAGCTGCTGCTGGTCTTTTATGCACATCTGTCTGACACATTTATATTTAAGCACTATTATTTATTTCTTCCTTTTATTTTTTAATCAAAATTTTCATTCTAAAAACATATCCTTACTGTTCACTTTATGTACTAGTTATTCCAAGTGTAATGTCATTTTAATTAATGGTTTTCACAAAAGGGAAGACCATAATCAATTAGGGCTCTATATAAAAGCGTTTTAATGCAAATACAATCAACACAACTTTTCAGAAAATCAACTCCTTTTCAGTAAATGGTGTATTGATTTTACAGCTTTGCATGCATATTGTGTCACTTAGAGAAAATGTCTATTCCAATTGTCTGCCTACTCCTTGCAAACGTATCTGAAAACCTAAATAGTTTGCCAAGGTCTGGTCTAATTTATTTACATTACACATTGTCAACAGCAGTAGGTGGCAATCACCATGGGACCAAAGGAAAAAATAAAATAAAAAGACATTTTGAGAGCAAATATAAAACAGTGAATGAAGATGGTATTTGCACAAAGTATGAAAATGGTCCATAAATGAACTAAGATGAAAACCAGGTTCAATACTTTGGATGGATTCTGACTTTTGTTGGGTCATTATTAAGTGGGACAAATATTTTCAGTCTTTGTAGGGTATTCTGCTTAGGAAGGCTATGGAATTTAAGAGATACTTGAGCTCTTTTTTTTTTTTTTTTTTGAGATAATGTGAACTGTGGAGTCTGTTCACCTGAAGAATTAACAGATTTAACAGATTGCTGTTCTCGATGATGGGCGCAGAGTGAGATCTACACTAGCATGTAATCATGAGTGTGTGGCTGTCGCAATGTGGGTGCAGTCCAGTACTGTGACATTGGGGCATTTGGGTCATATTCCAATGTTGCCATGAGGCCAAACAAAGGACTTTTGAAAGGTTTCACATGAGTAGAGAAAACACAGTGCTCACATGATGAGGAGAGGCTCTTAACATGGAAGAAACCATAATGTAAATATCTGTTGTACTTTACTGGTGTCAAGCATGCACAAGGGAGGCATATTCCACATGCTGGTTAAAGACTCAGGCATTTAAGCTGTCAGCTATGCTGAAGCGGGATATTTTTCTCTTTTTCTGATGTGTGACTTCTTTTCTGGACCTAAAAGAACTTCCCCAGCCTTTCAGTGCTTGTAGATGTTTCTCTGAGGACATTTAAAGTCAGAAAAATCTGAGGAGAGGATTGGGATAGATGGGGTACTCCAGATAGGGACTATCTTGTTCCACAGCCAGTAGACAGACAGAAGAACATCGAGTTTAATTGAAATTTATTTGCATACCAAACCAGATGAGAGTACTTAGATACCAGGAAGACCAAGCAGATTAGGCTCTCTATAGACAGACAGAAGCAGCCTCTCATTCACAAGCAGTGGTCTTCATGGGGGACAAGTACCCCAGTATCTAGTGGAGGGACTGCAAAGCAGGGTATAGGCAGTCCAGGAGGTTCCTGGAATGCATCAATGATAACTTCGTTCTTCAGGAATACAAAGAGGAGGGGTGCTATGCTGGACCTCATTATCACCAACAAGGAGGGTCTGTGCAGCTCAAGGGCAGCCTTAGCTACACTGACTATGAAATGGTGGAGTTCAAGATGGAGGGAGCACATCAAGCTAGTTACCCTGGATTTTGGCGGAGCAGATTTTGACCTCTTAATGTATCTGCTCGGTAGAGTACAATGGGACAAAGCCCTGGAGGGAGGGCCTAAGAAAACTGGTTAATATTCAGGGATCACCTTTGTTTATGCATCCCAACAAAGTGGAAGTTAAGCAAAAAAGCCAGAAGGACTTCACAGATGAACAAGGAGATCCTGGACAAGCTCAAACAGAAAAAATGAAGCCTACAGAGAGTGGAAGAAAGGATGCGTAACCCGAGAGGAATACAGAGACATTGTCTGAGCAGACAGGGTCCCTTCCAACCCATTCCATTCAATGATTCTATGATTCTATGGTATATTCTGAAGATACAATTCTATCATATACTAACAAAAAAAAAAAAAAAAGAAAAAAGAAGAGAAATAGAGAATTCTTGTCAGCTCTTCCAGTTCTCTCCCAGAGCTATAGACTCAAAACAAGGCTCAACTTAATGTCATGATAAATAACTATCTGACCTTAAAATTGGGAAAGTAATAACTTTTTTGTTTGTTTGTTTGTTTCCATAACATGCAGTTTTGAAACCATGTTCCTTAAGTTCTGTGGTCCTTTTTTTTTTCTTTAATTTAATTTTATTTTTTATAAACTCACAATATAGGCTTTATTCTCCTTTCACTTTTTTATCTGCTTTAAAACAAAATGTAGCTCCTCTGACTTTGGTGGACTCATTCTTGAGTTATACCCTGGAGTAATCAAGTGAATGACAGTACAATAAGAAACACGATTGTACAGAGTGAATTCCATATTGGCCCTGCATAATTGCGTTGAAGTCAGTCTAAGACATGTAAGATATTGCAGATTTTTTTTCTGCATTAAAAAAAAAAAAAAAAAGAGAGAGAGAGAAAAAAGATAACATCCCATTTCTAGCCGTGTGTTTTATCCTAAACCAAATGGGTAGACAGCTTGTATTTGCCAGTCTTCTCAGAAAGGGCCTAAAGGAACCTGTTTGCCAACATTTGATTCCCTGGCAGCAAGCTTTTTGTACTTCTGCTAATTAGCCAGCTTAGGGTGTTTTCTGTTTCTCTGGAATATTCTAGCCAAGGGCAAAACTCTATGGACACACATCAGAAAACAGCCATTGACTCTACAGAAATCCACTGAAGAATCCCATACTCATTGCTTGGAGGATTGGAACAGATGCACTGAAGAGAGGAGTCCAGGAACACAGATTTTCATTTATGGTTTTATCAGAGTTTAACAGTCCTATAGTGGCATTCATTTGACTTGCCAAGCAGAAGGCAATAGTTTCATCTGTATCAGGCACTCAAGCGGAGCAGCTTGTTAGATATTATAAACAAATATGCTACAATGAAAGCATACTTTAATTTGTTAGAAGCAGAGCTAATTTTGTGTCAGAGCAGCCTGAAATATCAGCACTTACTTAATGGAGTTATATATGCATAAGCACACAAATTTTGAGTTGCTGGCACCCGATCTTTCCATACAGAATTAGCCATGTCTAAAACTGAACTACTACCCAACAGTACTCTGCTGTTTGTGACATGGAAATTTAAAAATACTATCTAATAGTCACAGTGGCTTAAAGAACACATGCTGTGGCAAAAGCATGAATATAAGCAGAATTAAATTTAAGCAAAACTAAAATAAATAAATAATCTGATAATCAACTTTTTGTTTATTTTTCAGAAATTACATTAAACTGTTGGAGAGTGTCCAGAGGAGGGCGATGAAGATAGTGAAGGGCCTGGAGGGGAAAACATATGAGGAGTGGCTGTGGTCACTGGGCCTGTTCAGCCTGGAGAAGAGGAGGCTGACGGGAGACCTCATTGCAGTCTACAACTTCTTCACGAGGAGTGGGGAGGCGGGTGACTTATTCTCCATAAACACCAGTGATAGGACCCACGGGAATGGTGTTAAGCTGAGACAAGGGAAGTTTGGACTAGACATCAGAAGGAGGTTCTTCACCAAGACGGTGGCTGTGCACTGGAACAGGCTCCCCAGTGACTTAGTCACTGCACCACGCCTGTCTGAATTTAAGCAATTGTACTGTGCACTTAGTCACATGGTCTAAAATTTTGGTTAGACTTGTGCGGTGCGAGGAGTTGGACTTGATGATCCTTATGGGTCCCTTCCAACTCAGGATATTCTATGATTCTATGAATTATAGCCCCCTAGTGAATTAAAATATGTTTCCAACATGTATTGCACAACAGCAAAAATACCTGTTAAGCTTCCCCTAAGATTCAGACACTTAAAAATGACTGAATCAAGCAAGTCCACTACATCCACTAAATCTCCCCCAAAATGAGGAAAGTTCAGGAAAATAGTAAATTGCTTTCTACACAATGAAAGCACACCTGCTAACATTATTGATATGTCAGTGCTATCTAGCTGCTTTTCAATGACTGCTGTCTGAGCAGCAATGTTCTCTTTAGAGGAATAAATAAAGAGAGAAGAACACCTTGAAAGCTTCAGAATCTCTTAAAAATAATTAGAAGGAAATGGAAGTTTCAAAAAGATGCATTTAAAACAATTATAAAAAGAGAAAGTTTATTCTGGTCCAGGTTTTCCTGGTGATCCTGTGAGAAAAGGGTATGCTTGGTGTTCTATATTTCTGACTCCAAAAGAGAAAGAGATCTGCTTATTTTTAATAAAATTTACGTTCCTTTGCATGCTCACTTTCACATACCTTCCATTTTTATTGTAATTAGTTATTCAATCTGGTTGCTTTTCAACACATCATACACAGAGGAGCAGATCATCACTTGATGCAAACTTCCACTGCTCTAATTGTTATACCCTATTGAATTTACTCCAGCTGAGTAACTCCTGGCTTCCTGAAATATTTTTAACAGGAACTTTGCATGCAAGAGTGAATTTCAGTAACTACAAATGACTACACAACTTTGTGACAACAGTAATTTTCTGAAAAGTAAAGACTGTCATATATACAAATGTACATAGCCTTACATCAAAAGGAATGAGTTACATTATTTCATCTTATTGCACATCTGGTGAAAAGCAATATGCAGAATTTCACACCACTACAGGCCAATAGACCTGAAAGTGCTTCAAAAGGGAATCTAAGATCTTTGTGAAACATGTGAGGAAATAACTTGTCCATAAATGGAGAATTTCCCCTACTCACAGTGCTTTTGGGAGGAAAGCATGATTTTTAGGTAAAACAGGTGTGTGAATCAATAGAGGAAGACAAATATATTAAGAATCATCCAAAATCTCTTAAAAGAAAAGCATAAAAACATTTTTGTTTGTTTGTTTGTTTGTCATTTATAAGTTGCCAAAAAAAAATCTAAATCTTTCAAATATAGCATTTCTACAAAAGCAGAAAGAAATAAAATTTTATTAAACTCTGTAACAGTCACTTAACCATAAGTATTAATCCTAAATATTTTATGCCTTTATATTTATATTTTTCCTTCCTGTTGAATTAGGGAGGCTCAAAATTGATGGTTACCAGAGTCCTGTCCCTGGAGTAGAGCTGAAACTGCAAAAACTTTTAACAAGTTCAGAGACAATGCCCTGAGAGGAGCTGCAGCATTTTTTTTTCTTTCTTTATATATATATATATTTCTTTTTATTTTTTTTTCCCTTTTTTTTATTATTAAGATTTAATTGAGCTTTGTTTCAGAGTAGTGGGCTGTGAAACTAGGATGGGAAGATTAGACTCTGCTGGGGAAAAGTTATGTATGAAATATTGCTATGACAAGGTTGTGTGGATAGTTTGTGATGTGTGAAATGAAATCCCTACTCAATGTGCCTAGACAATGCAATTAGTGCTATCCTGTCAGGGATTTCTTGTTAGAACTGAAAAAATTTGCCATGAAAAACAAGTACCCAATGTATACTTTTTTAAAATCCTAGTTTTCCAATAAAATGTTGTCTAAGACATACATTCTGATTTATCCTTATTTAAGCATCAATGATGGGTTAATGTGAATAGTTGCTTTCAAGAAACTCTTGTGGCTAAGTTGTGAATATTTATTGGATCCTTGGCCAGACTAGTAAATACAGCAAAATAATGAACTTTGTCTGGGATTCAGTAGTTGGCAGAGATGGAGAAACTCAAACCGACTAGGAGATTCCCATTCAATTCAATAATACAAAATACCACCTTGAAAAAAAATCAACAATTTATACAGAATAAATTGATACATTTCTGAAAGCAAAATGGAAGAAAACAAAATCAAATAAATTAACAAAAACCTTTGAACTTTCTCTGAAGAAAATTGAAACACCAGGTACTAAGCAGAAATTGCTTTCTCATGAAGAAGGAAAACAAAACTGGCAAAAGGTTTTCCCAGCTGAAAATACATTTTTTTTTTCTCCCCTTCTGATGATAAAATGTATGAATTTATTTATTTATTTATTTTAACCTCGTGTCTTTCAATCCATAACAGAAGAAAATATTTTCAAAAATGACACTGGGAGAAAACAAATGCATATCTTCCAGCCAAGCATAGTGATCAGAACCTGTACAAACATCTCACTGAGTGAAATGGACAGGCTAATTTAGCAATTAGTCTTTCTCATAGCCTTAATATTACTTGGGATAGAGTTACTTAATTTCTGGCTTCAGGGTTTGAATGGTTCAAAAGGTTTTGTTCTGATGAAAAAGATGAAATGCTATTATGTCCATGCTGTAAGAACAGTTTAAAACAAAGGAATAAAAATATTAAAACCTCCTAATAATTTAAGACTTGGACAGAAATGTTCCTGAACCAATTTTCAGATCAAAACAACACAAAGGCTGAACATAGAAGTAAATCACATGGCCTCAGAAAGGTTCCCAGGCACCAGAATGCATTTGCCTATGTCAGTAATTTGTTAATATGTTCCGTGTTGTGACTGTTGCCTGTCCCCACTAGAAAACTTTCTGAACCCTGATATGATTCGTCTTTCAAAATATTCCACAGGTGGTTCCCAATAACCAGTTTTTACACAAACACATTGTTTCAAAAGCTAAGACTTGGACTCTGTGTCTAGAAACACTTCTGGGCATGTTCCGTTTACTAGTTGCCAAAATGTCCTGGCTCTTGGCTATCCATATGTTGTGTGTCTTCCTCCCTGTGTACATAAAGTGGTGCAGAAATATCATCCACTAAAATTATCTCTGGCTAAAAAAAATAAATGACAGGAGTGGAAAAGACCTTCTAAAGGTCTTTTATGTTCCTAATGTGGCATATTTACCAGGTAGTCATTTTTTTATTAAAAAAAATAAAAAATAAAAAAAATTATTTGCGATCTCGTGACCTTTTTCTTCTTTTCATTCCCATTTCACTTAAATGATCACTCTAAATATGCCAAAGAGACTTTTAGCAATTTGATAGAACTACATATTAAATAGAGCAAGCATTGATCAAAAAAGAAAAAGGAAGGTAATTTTTTAGAAGTTCTACTCTGCAAGGATTTGGGGTCTGCCAAGAGTTTAAAAACTGATACACACTCAATAGAAATTGTTATTATGTAAAGAATAAAAGATTCTATCAACAGTTTGTTTTTGGTATGCTAATTATGGTTTTCGTGTTTTGCAAATGCTTTACAAACACAGATTTTGAATATGCAAACTAGAGCTAACAGAAAGGCTTTTTGATTCAAATGATACTCAATAGAATTGAGTGTTAAATAAAAGCTTTTTGTTTGCTTTTTTTTTTTTTTTTTCTTTTTCTTCTTTTTGTGAAAATAATCAACCTTTCTGAAGGAAAAAAAAAAAAATCCAAATGCTTGAAAATTTTAACAAATGTTGATTTTCCAAGACGTGAGATTGTGTTTCCACTATCTCATGCAAATCACCCTTCAAACCACACTATTACAGGACAATTTCCTGCAAAATGCCTAACAATCCTATAACTAGCAACGAATGAAACTCATTCTTTCACTGCCTCTTCAATTTTTTATTTTTATTTTTATTTTTTTATTTTTTTTACATCCCTCTTCTCCTCTCTTTCAGGTTTTCCTCTCAGCGAGAAATATGGAACAGTCTGACTGGATAGACTCCATGTAAACAACCTTTAACTTCAATAGTTAAGATCTTACTTGACAATACCACAAATATTTTAGGTACAGCTAAAATATATACAGAAATTGTATATAGTATACTAAAATATGTTACAGAAATTCTCCTTAGGCCCTACCACCTGCATAAAATATGTGATGGAAAGGCTGTAACTAAGTAACAGAATTTCCTCTGCTTTATGAACTTTATCAGCAATTGTAGCAATCACTGTGAATACAAATAATGACATAAAACAACTAAGATTTTGTTTTGCTGTGTAATAAACAGAAGAACTCTAGGTGGGAAGTGACTTAACACAAAATCTAACCAAAACCTCTGTTCAAACGTCTGAGAACAATCTGGCTCTATCTTCTCTTTATCTTCCAATTTTATAGATGTGAAGAACAATAAAATGTCCCCCTGGTCTTTGTATTGAACAAACAGTTCTCTCAACTTTTCTGTATATATAAGTAGTAGTGGTTGTGCCTCAAGAGTCACGACAAAAAATCAAAGGAGAAGAAAGGTCTTGAGAATGTTACCTGATTCTTCAGCAGTTCATTTTTATTTTTTATCTTTTTTTTTTTTTCCATATAAAAGGTTGTTTAAGGACAAAAAGTTGGAATCCTATGTTTCTTAATGATCTGTATATCTCAAAACGATGATGAAAACATTTTAAGCAAGAAATCTGCTCCAAGCAAAGTAGAATTGGGTTATCACCAAAATATACAATATAAAAATAAAATAAAATAAAATTAAAATTAAAGATAATATAAAGAGACAGACTCCTATATTACTTATGTATAAAGTATATACAAATAATGAAATACTTTACAGTGCCTAGGATACAATATGCATCTAGTGTATTGCTGAAGAGTCAAAATATAAGCCAGAACAAGTCTGCTAAAGAAGCTGGAGAGTTATAGGAGGATCAACAAGGTTCTGGAGCTTCATGTCCTTATTCAGGGATCCATAGAGGATAGTTGCACCTTGGAAGCATTTGTAAACTAAGAAAGATTTGAGCTCCCCAGGCTTAACAAATTGCAAGAAAATCTGAAGGTGAGTCTAGTTCATTTACTTTTGTCTTGTGCCAGAGTTACAAGCAAATCATAATACAGCATTTTAAACCCTTACTTTTTATATACACACAATTAATGTAACATGCCAACTTGATGTACTTTCAATTCATCCTCTTTATTCATTACAGAATCACAGAATTTCGAGGTTGGAAGAGACCTCAAGATCATCGAGTCCAAACTCTGACCTAACACTAACAGTCCCCACTAAACCATATCCCTAAGCTCTACATCTAAACGTCTTTTAAAGACCTCCAGGGATGGTGACTCCACCACTTCCCTGGGCAGCCCGTTCCAATGTCTAACAACCCTTTTGGTAAAGAAGTTCTTCCTAAGATCCAACCTAAAATCCCCCTGGCGCAACTTAAGCCCATTCCCCCTCGTCCTGTCACCAGGCACGTGGGAGAACAGACCAACCCCCACCTCGCTACAGCCTCCTTT
>JAACYP010029261.1:0-15999 GCA_011076525.1 Nettapus auritus
GGCCCTTCTTGTAGATGGGCATCACGTTTGCTATCTGCCAGTCGAGTGGAACCTCCCCCAACAGCCAGGACTGCCGATAAATGATGGAAAGCGGCTTGGCCAGCTCTTCCGCCAGTTCTCTCAGTACCCTCAGGCGGATCCCATCTGGCCCCATCGACTTGTGTACATCCAAATGCTGTAGCAGGTCGCCAACCATCTCCTCGTGGATTGTTGGGGCCACATTCTGCTCCCCATCCCCTTCAACCAGCTCAGGGTACTGGGCGTCCAGAGAACAACTGGTTTTGCCACTAAAGACTAAGGCAAAAAAGGCATTAAGCACCTCAGCCTTTTCCTCATATCTGGTAACTAAGTTTCCCCCCACACCCAGTAAAGGATGGAGATTCTCCTTAGTCCCTTTTTTCTTTTTCTTTTTTTCCTTTTTTTTTTTTTTTTTTTTTTTTTGTACTGAGGTATTTATAAAAACCTTTTTTGTTATCTTTAACAGCAGTAGCCAGATTGAGCTCCAGATGAGATTTGGTCTTTCTAATTTTGTCCCTGCACCACCTCACAACATCCTTTTGTCCTCCAGAGTGGCCTGCCCTCTTTTCCAAAGATTATAAACCCTCTTTTTTCACCTAAGCTCAAGCCACAACTCTGTATTGGAATGACTGATGAGGATGACCAGAGGGCTGGAGCACCTCTGCTTTGAAGACAGGCTGAGGAAGTTGAGGTTGTTCAGTCTGGAGAAGAGAAGGCTCTGGTGAGAGCTTAAAGCTGCCTTCCAGTACCAGTAAAGGGCGCCTACAGAAAAACTGGGGAGGGACTCTTTTTCAGGGGGTGTAGTGATAGGACAAGGGGAAATGATTTTAAACTAAAAAAGGGGAGATTTAGATTAGATATTCAGAATAAATTCTTTATTGTGAGGGTGGTGAGGCCCTGGCACAAGTTGCCCAGAGAAGCTGCGGATGCCCCATCCCTGGAGGTGTTCAAGGACAGACTGGATGGGGCTTTGGGCAGGCTGGTCTGGTGGGAGGTGTCCCTGCCCATGGCAGGGGGGTGGAATTAGATGATCTTTAAGGTCCCTTCCAACCCAAACCACTCTATGATTATATGTACTTTCTTCAAGGTAAAGTAGTCCCAACAGCCCTGGCAAACTCAGGCTGACAGAGGTTTGCCACAAAAATGGCAAGAGCTCAGGGGAGAACATGCTGAAATAGCAGCATGAGGACCTTTGAAGGACCTAGTGGCAAACCAGACTGTTTCTGATACATGCAATAGGACTGGGCTGTTTTGAAATCATTTCATTTTGAAGAATGCATTTCCCATATGAAATACCTCCTGCTTTATAGCAAACTGTCTGTCATGGGCTTGCTGCTCATGCCCGTATTGCTAAATAAAAGGGGCAGGAGATGGCTGCCTCGCCTCGAGGTGCTGGCTCTGGCCCCTGTTCAGGGACTTGTGTGTGATGGAGGCTGCAATGCAACAGCCATTGCCACGAGCATCACAGGCCAGCGTTTCAGGCTGCTGCATGTATTAAAATAGACAGAGCCTTTCTCCTCCCCTTCCTCTCTCTTTTTATTGCCCTTGGCCTCAAATCTTTCAAACAAATGCTTTGTGAAAACAAGTACATTTAGGCACAAATATTTGGCCCACGTATAGCTATGAAAATTATAATGAACCTTGCCTGATTTTGCATCAGAATCAGAAATTAGATAGAAAGCTACATAGGAACCCCGCAGTAAGGACCTGGAGATGCATTTTGCCCTGAGCCAGGGTTGACATCTCCTGGAGCAAAAGACTGGGTTTGTCCTTCTCAGAGGACACCACAGTACGAAGATTTGTGCCATCCAGTGCTGCCTTGTGCAGCAAGCCCTATGTCAGTGATGGGTTCATTCAGACTGGCGCAGACTCTCAGAGGCTGGCATCAGTTGGAGTAATCCCGTGCACACAACAGCACATCTATGTCTTTCGACACATAGGTGACAACAAAATGCCTTCATGACTGTGTTGAGCACTATGTTGGAGCTAGCTTGTCTGATTTGGCACTGTGGGATTGGGATCATGCACTGTGGAAGAAGCTGGTGTCTTGGACAGCATGATCTCAGAACTGGTAGCTCCAGCCTCAGTTACATGAAGGGCCACATCATTCTGTGAGCACATCCCACATCCCAGTTTGGCCCAAGCAGGTTCCTCAGCTGTATCCTCACTCCCTTTCTGCAGACATTTGAGGAAGGCTGGGTACCCCATCCCCAGCTGACAGCTGGTTGGTGGGGACACTGCCACCACCACCTCACCGTGGGGTTTCCATGTGAGTGGACACAGAAATGCCTGCACAGCAAGCACACAATGCAGCCTCTGCGTTGCACAGGTCACCACATCATTCATCCCTGCTGCTGCAGCGTGACTGCTGAGCTCTCACCGGTCTCATTTCTTTTTAATGAAAGTAGGTGGACTTTAAAACCCTGGTGGGGTGACTCCAGGCAGGGGAAGGCTGACACCTGGCTCAGTCAAGCTGGGCAACTCCAGACAGCTGCAGCTGAGCTGAATTTGACAGCAGTTAGTCAGATCTGGGTCAAGACGCACCAAGACACGTCTGAAGGCTGTGGCATGCTCCTGGAAAACAAACCAACATGCCCTCTACCCACAAGACCAACAAGGACATTGCTTTGTGGAGTAGGACAAACAACAGGTGAGGCTGGGAGGGAACCAAGGAAAGGAGGAGATGCCATGCAGGTAGACAGGCACAAATAGGTTTCTTTTCAAGGAAAGAACTAGTCCTTAAGCAAGAATAGGGAACCCTAGAGGAGGTGGGGATGCTGCTGATGCTTCATGCTTTGTTTCCATGAGCAAGACAGGGAGGGAACTACATTGTCCTGGCCCCAGGGCATGAGGCAGGGGAGCCCAAGCATGGGTCCCACACCAGCCCATAATAAATAAAAATAAATAATAATAATAATAGTAATCAAACTGTTTTGCTTAATCCACATTGATTTTAAATTACGTGTGATTTGAGTTGGTACAGCTTCTCAATGGGGAGCCCTGCATAAGAGATCATAATATCACCAAATGGTTGGGGCCTGAATGCTGAAGCTGAGCTCCTGCTCCAACCAGGGTCCATGGAGATGAGGGCAGGGTGCTGAGTGTGTTGTCCTCTTGGGCCTTAAAACCTCTGGGGTGGTTGTGCCTGACTCCAGTCTCCTGTAGATCCCCATACATCAGATACAGGTCCCTTCAAGTCATTAGATGCACGTTGCTGCAGCCTCCTGTATGTCATTACACAAAATCCCCAGTTCCTCGGTGCAGGTCTCCATTCCTACACATTTTAAAGGAAGTGAACTGACCTGAGCCTGCTTCAACCAAGCTGAAATGTTTGCAGGTGAAACAGAGACTCAGGTTAATGATGACAACTGGAAAAGTTACTAGGGCAAAGCATAGCATCTTAGAAGCAAAACTGCTGGGGCACATGAGGCTATTGAGCTGTTTTGATGGGGAGCATTGATTTTCCTCTGCAGTCAATTGCTGCCACACAACTCACAAATACTCCCTGCTCCAACTTTGTTCAGAAGTTCAAATTTGCTTGTGGTGCTGGGAAAGGGTTGATGAAACAATAGCTCTTTTTGACTTGTCTTTTCTTGGCAACACAGAGAGAACAAATTGCAAGGAGAAAAAAAAAAAAAAAAAAAAAAAAAAAAAAAAAGAAACACGTTGAGGTTGGTCCTTTTTGCTGAAAGGCTGAGCAGAGAGCACAGCATCTTCTCAGAGGAAGCACAGGGGCTGCAAAAAAACACAGCAGAGCCAGGAAATCCTAAGTTCTTCCTCATGAAGTGACCTGAGAAGGTCTTTTGGTCACTGAAGACTGTTATCCTCTTCCCCAAGGCAGCGCAGGAGTTAAGAGTGCAAGCAGCTGCCACTGAGTGACAGGACAATAAATCTCTGTCTCAAGGGCAATGGGAATGAAACTGCCTCAAGTATTATTGGAAAATCCCTCCTCGTTTCTTACTGTGTTCAACCAAACAGAATTAAATCACTATTTTTTCCCCTTCTCAGAGCTGTGCATCTTGTAGATAAAGGAAGACAAATGTGTAACTGTCCACCTCTGGCAGCTTGCATGGTTGATGTTCTGTGCACAGGGGCTGTAGAAAATCACCTTTCAGGGAAGGTGACGGCTTGTCCTTACAGGAATCAGGCCCTATTTTGGTTAACTTGCTTTTTTTCTTTTAACTAGGGAAGATCCAATATCAACATTGCTGTCATAGCAGCAGCACAAGGAAATAAGTGATTTCCTGTCTGAGCGTGTTCCTCCACTCTGCATTTTATTTTTGTGCTAAACCACAGCCATGCATATCACCCCACCCTGCACTGGGACACTTCACCCCATTCCCTAGCATGGGGAAAACATCACAGAGGCAAAATATGCCCCAAAATGCTCACTCTGTACTTGCTCCAAATGCCTTCCCCAGAAATGCACTGCCACAGCAGAGCCTTCTGGGGCCTTGGAGTAGCCAAGGGCCCATCTTGCAACATATGCCCCTTCATTTTGGAGTGAATGAAAATGGGGCCAAGAAATCCAACCTTTGGCACGATCTTCACCCAGAAATTGCTCCAGAATCCAGAAGATAATGAAACCCTCTATCTGGCTGTGCAAATCATGGAGAAAAACAAAACAAAACAAAACACCAGCAATACTTCTTGCTTTTTCTTTCCTTAATAATAATAACAAGACAAAAGAACTAACATATCCCAAGAGAAGCAGGATCTGCTTGGGTATGGTGCTGCTGATGTCCATGGCTATTGGCAAGGGTGTTCAGGGGTCTTACCATAACACAGAAATACAGAAAACATCCTGCTGGCTGACTGCAAATCTCACAGTTGTCACCTGCTCCCTCACAAGCTTTTGCACAAGCTCTGGCTCCAAGCAATGTGCCCTTGCACCGGCTGGAGCAGGAAGTGGCAGCTGGGTGCAATGTGACCGCTTCTGCCCAACACAGCTCTCATAGCAACAAAATCATTATTGGCTTCGCCGCAATGTGGGGCAGCTCTGGGGGCTCTGCTGCCTCCGGCCCTGGCTCCCTGGAGGCACCTGGACAATCTTCTGCATTTGTCAGAGTGTCGGAGATGAGTCCCAGGCTGAGGATTGATTTTCTTAATAGAGCAGTTAAAATAAAGAACATTTTATTTACACACAATTGAAATATTCTGCTGGATCCAGAATACTGTGCTTTGTGTCTGTTTAGCTTTTATTCTATTCTCATTATCAAATCAGGAAAGCTTCAGAATAAAGCCTGCCTTCAAAATGAAAAATGACAATATTTTAATTGAAAATGTGTAAAATTAACTCTTTTTATTTCTATACATGTATGTAACACACATGTAATGCACTAACCAAAACTTTTCATATCTCATTCCCTCTCTGGTATCTATTGTGCCATTCCCTTTGTCCAAAAGTTACTTTCTGAATTAGAAACAACTTTTTGGTTAACACGAGAGGTTTGGGGGCAATAAGACATCTATCAAAAAATAATAATAAAAATTACATATACATAAGAAGGCTCAAATTCCAAGCCTTTTTCTAGTTCTGAGATTCTGCATCTACTCACTTTTGCAACCACCAACATAGCTGTTGGCTCTTCTAAATGCACTTTGACTGAAATTCAATCCAGTGTTGAGGTCACCATGAAAATCAGCCTAGCCAAGTTGTAGAGGTCCTACTTGAGAGGTACGTGATCTACAGGCTTCTGAAGGTTCATTGCACAGGGCTGAATGTGACCTTTAGATCCCTCCATCAGCTCATCCGCCACCCTGTACATTATCTTTGGGACATTAATCACGGCAGGATGAGCTCCCCAGGGAAATGTTGCAGTGTTGCCAACATGCTGATTGCTGGTCCCACGGTACACAATGTACTTCTTAAGTCCCCAGCTTCTGTAGTCATATGATTAAGTGAAGATCTCAGCTTTCACAATAAAAAGTAAGTTTCTAGCCATTGAGACTGCAGAGAAAAGCTGGAGAATGTCACCTCCTAAAGGTAAAGGATCAGAAGACAAATGGAAAGGATTCTCAGCTGTATTAAGAGCTGGATTTTTAAGTTAGCTTCATGGCTTGAAAGCTGCATGGTTTTGAGGGCTAACTACTGATTATTCAATACTTTGAATAATGATATATTATCATGAAATTCTTGAAGAGACAAAAAATTGCTCATTCTCTCCCTGCCCTTCTTCCTTCTTTTCTATGGCTCTGACCTGTTGCTCACTCTCCTTGATGCTTCTCAGTCTGGAGATATCACTGGAGGAGGATGTTCTTAGCAGTCAGACGGAGTGTGAGTGCTGGGGATTTTCCAGGGTTACAAAATGTTTTCCTTGCATCTGCCAAAGCTAACGGCAGCCGTCGCTGAACACGTGCCACTGGAAAATCACAAGCAGGCTGGCTGCCAACTATGCAGAGCTCTATGGACGGAGGAATGTCAGGGTCTTGCGAGTGAAAGGACGCTGCAGTGCCTGAGCAGGCCGGGCAGTGCCGCGGGCTGGCCGCAGGCACATGACAGCCCACGGCTGCATTTCCAGCCAGCAGGGCTGGGGCTGAGCCAGGCGCTGCCTGCAGATCCCTGCTGTCAGCCCTTGGGCTCTGCGCTGAAGCGAGCCCGGTGTGATGATGGCCCGCTTCCTGTCAGATGAGCACACTCCGTAGTTAATGGAAGGCTCTACATGGAAGCAAAGTGGTCAGCCTGGGACAAACAAAATGGCAGCGAACGGCTTGCTGACATTCAATCACAGATCAGCGGGTGCACCTGCAACACGCCTTGAATGCTGTGGCAAGCCATTAAAACCTTCTCGCTTGGCAATGAGCATTTGTCGAAAAGAGGTTAAAAGAATGCTGCTGAGGAATTAGCCTACTGTGAGCACGTGAAGAGAAATGTGGGGACATTTACATTTACACTTCCCATGTAAGACATGGGCAGAAATCAATCAGACACATCAGAACAATGTCCATACTCGATCATTCCTGGGGCCTGTCTGACCCCACAGTCTGTTCTCTGGTACAGCCCAAAACCAGGGGGAAGACACCTAACGCTATGGAAGGGCTTCTCCCAGCCTCAAATGAGTTGTGACACATGGGATGCTGCGTGCAGTTTTGGGCACCGCAGTATAAAGACATAAAACTATTAGAGAGTGTCCAGGGGAAGACTACAAATATGGTGAAGGGCCTAGAGTGCAAGACATATGAGAACAACTGAGGTCTCTTGGTTTGTTCAGCCCAGAGCAGAGCAGGCCGGGGGGAGGCCTCATGGCAGCCTGCAGCTCCCTCACCAAGGGGAGAGCTCTGCTCCCTGGGGACAGCGACAGGACCCAAGGGAACGGCGTGGAGCTGGGACAGGGGAGGGTCAGGCCGGGTGTTAGGAAAAGGTTCTTCATCGAGTGGGTGGTCAGGCACAGGGACAGGCTCCCCAGGGCAGTGGTCACTGCACCAAGCTGTCGCAGTTCAAGGAACATTCGGGCTATGCTCTCAGACACAGGGTCTGATTTTTGGGTGGTCCTGTGTAGAGCCAGGAGTTGGACTCATTGATCCCTGTGGGTCGTTTTCAACTCGAGGTATTCTATGATTCTTTGGATTTGGTGAGGAACTCCATTTGCTAGGGGTACAGCCACTAAACAGGGGAAAAAAAAGCTCTTTTCTACATCCAAATGAATCCACCTTTGTCACGATAATATGATCCAGAGAAAAGCTGGCAGGAAAGGCTGAATCCATGTAATTGCAGGGTATAATAATTTTGGGGAGTATAGTTGAGACTCTTGTGTAACACATACAGAGAAGAGCAGGATATTCCCACAGGCACACACACCTCTGTATACATCCGCATGTTAGGTTGATTCTACATTCATGCTTTTGCATTGAAGCCAAATTCTTTAACTAAAGCTCTATATTTCCTATTTCCATGGAAGATGCTCAACAGCACTCTTTTTTTTTTTTTTTTTTTTTTTTTTTTTTTTTTTTTTTTTAAGGATATGACTTCCAGGCAGTTATTCTTGATTTATATCCGCTTAATGAAATAACAAATGAAGCTCCATTTCGCAGAAGGTTCTGTCAAAACACTCAGGTCCTAAATTCTGTCTTCCCTTAACAATATGCATTTTAATCAGGTACTTGAAATTTACAGCTTAATGTAAATTATCTCTAAACATGTTATGTGCCAAGCCTATATATACCTGTTTGAGGGAGCTCCTAAAAAACCTCTCTCTTGGATGCTAACAGGAAAGTGTAGGGAAGGTAAAATTATTAGGTACTATGTATAGCCCAGAATTTGGTGTGTGCTCAGTGCAGAAGGGATGAAGGGAGGAAATAACAGTGGATTTATGCCTTTGCAGCAGCAGCCAAGCCGGGACAGCCTCACAGTGTGCTGCCTGTGACCCTCTAAGGTTGCTCCAGCTTTATGTTGGAGCAATACGCACCGCTGAAATGCTGCCTGGGGCCAACAGGCCAGCAGCAAGATTGATTAAACCAGCTACTGAAAAACTCCCCAGCAAGCTAGTCAAAACATAGCACTTCCCAGCACTGAAACAGGACTCCTGGGTTTGGTTGTTTAAATTTTATGAACACACACACACTTGTGCAGCAGACCATGACAGTGAGGTGACAGCACACCAGGCATTGCCTGCGGCATGTCAGAACCAGAGGTTTAAGTGCTGTACACAGGTAAGGCACATTACTGTCTGTGCTCTAGTGACATGCAGATACTTGCTGAAAGACATATTGCAGAGACAGTGGCACCAGGACACCCCAGAGCTACCATGTAATTAGGCAATTTGGATTTCCCTTCCAGGCTTTCTATTCTTCTACAAAATATTCTCAGAGCAAAGGGCTCATTTGTGAATATGAGGAATGGCTAACTAAAATGCCTTGTACAGCAGGATGCTTACAGTGAAGCGGGCTAGGAACAGACAGAGCAGCATTATTATTGCTCTGCCCACCTGGCTTCTTGCCAGCCTCTTTCTGCCTTCCATCTCCTGTCTCCTGGAAAATTCCCCCAGGACTGATTAGCGTGAGAGAGAACCCAGGAGAGAAAAAAAAAACAAAAACAAAAACAAAAACAGAGGCATAAAGAAAGGCAAAAAGGCAGGTGCTGGGTTAAAGGGAGAAATCAGTCCTATGAGGACCCACATAAGCACCTAAGTGTCTGGCGAGGTGCGAGAGTAATGCAAGTCACAGGAGCAGGGAAGAAGGAAATACCAGGCAACATTTTGCTCTGTGGCATGCTGGTGCCCCAGCCCTCCCACAAAAATGATGTTCTGTTTGGAAAAATTCAAAAGTTGCAGGGAGAGTTGCCTGCCCTTAAGCACTGTTGGTCATCTTCTGTGATTTTGTGATCCCAGCAAACCAGTGAAGCACTGGAATTTGGGTACATGGACTTGCTCCCACATATTTTCCAGGCACACTTCAGGACTGAAGGTGGTCAAAGGACAGTTCCCACCAGGTCACACAGCCACCATGGTTTGGCGGCTAAGACTGGAAGGTCCCTGGCCATGCTTAATTTACCATAGCTGAAGCACTTCAGGATGCTAAGGTTTTCTTCCATATTTTATGTTGTGTTTGTACTGCCACTCATCATGATACTGATCAGGCTCCAAAAAAGATAGGAAGATTTTTTATTTTTATTTTTTTATTTACACTGGAGAGATTGCCAAAGCAAATCTGAAGCCTGATTTTTATGATCATACTCTGAGGGCCAGTTTGTATGTTCTTTTTACAGCCCAAGTATTTGAAGGTCTGGACCCATCAGCTAGCCTATAGGAAGACAGGCTTTTTCTTAAGATTTCTCTGCAATACCATTCTAGGATAGTTTGGCAACATTGCAACATCTTTCTCAACTGGTATCTTCATTTGCTCCACTTTCTGTGAAAATTGTGCTTCTGTTGCAGGCGGGCAGGTATTGGCTGTGTCTGAATGCATTCCCTGGCTCTGGAAGCAGCAAGAGAAGGGCAGGGGTCACCGTGCGCCTACTCAGTTTGTTTCTGTGAAATGTCAAGTGCTGAAGCAGTCTTGGAGGGAAGATGTTAAAAATGCAGCTACCCAATTGCAGTGCCAAGAGTACAGTTTGGTTTTCTACGTGAAGCTGGACTTTGCCAAACTCTTGGCTTGCATGAAAAAGAGAGCTCAGCCTTGCATTTTGCAGGCTGTGAACTTTTGCACTAAGGATTTATGAACTATTTTCACTAAGCAGCACTTGCATTAATGACATTGAGAGAGGCTTTTATATTTACACAGGCTGCTTGAGACTTGTTTGTTTTGTGTTTTGGTTTCTAAAAAAATTAATCCAGTCAAATGATAACTGAATTAACTACATAGCAACCCTTTAATTTCATTATGCCCTCTATTTCATTTTTTCCTTTACTTCTCACTGCTGCTTGCATTTTATTTAATCCATATGTATATTTGCAATTTGTGAACTAAAACACACCATCTACCCAGTGCATTTCATTGCTTCCAAATTCTTAACAGACTCTTTGAGAGTATCTATTGTGTCTCATTTGGCAGACAAATAATACCTGCTTGGCCATCTGTATTTGTATACAGTTGTTCCACCCAAGACTTCCTTTCTCACAGTTTAGAATGAGAAATATTTGTACTGTTGAATAGATTAATTTTTATTTTGTGGCCTCACATCCATGACCCGGATTTGAGTTATAAACCTATCATGTGTCAGGGCTCATTATCCACTGATTTCATAAGCTATTGTTACCAGGATAAATTTAGAATTAATCTGAAATTCACAATTAATAATTTGAGCAGCTCTAAAAATAAGGTCAGCCAACATCTAGTGTCTTTAAGTTCATGTATATTTAATTTTGCTGACAAAATGTCTTTTGAGTTTTATCTTTCTTTGCTTTATAATCCAAAATACCTCAATTCCAGATTCATATTACTTTGTACAGTTACCTCACTAACTTGTGTATCAGCATCTCTTTTAAAGAGTAGCGTATACTAAATATGTGCACTGGCAATAAAATACTAAGATCTGAAATAAATACTCTTTATAACCTTCTGTTGTTTTTTCAAAAAATATTATTTTATACTTAGATATTGTTTCGAGATGATTAAGCTGAGTCCTAAAATGTTTGTCTTAAAATGTTTTTGTTTTTTCAAGTTCAATAATGCTTCAGGACTATTTCCATCTGGTAGTAATAGCTCTGTTTACTCTGGAACATCTTGGTTTCTATTATGCCTCTGTGTCACAAAATCTATTGAAATCATGCAAAACACCGATGTCTCTGCCAAAGTCAATAAAATTACTACTTGCTGAAGAAAACAGTAAACAACAGAACTTCATAATGATGACATTAACACATCCTTTGTCAACAGTTGGGAAATCTGGAAACTTAAAAAAAAAAATAAAGCAAAGTTATGTGTTCAGCTTGCTTGTATAATTAATTATACAAAAACTTCTAATGAGATTTGGTTAGAAATGCAAACAATTTTTGTAACAGAATTAGCTGCACAGCAGCATAGCAGTGCTCATTCAGGATGCAGAGTGGATGATGCATTTTATTCATCCATCAGATAAATGGGAAGGTTCTAAAGCTGCTGGTAAATCTTCCCAGACTCACTATGCTACAACAGGTCCTTGGAAACTTAAAACTGGTTTATAAATCTGAGCCAATCTTGAGTCCAGTTCCGGACGGTGCAGTACATTTGGGAGCTCCCTGGGGAGTTTGTCCTATCCCTGTGTTTTCAGCCGGGAGCCCAGTTCTCCAGCTCTTTGTGTTCTGAACACTCCTGGGATACTATTCTGAAAGGGAAATATCTTCTGGTTTTGTTGTTGCAGTGGGACACCTAATGTCTCCTGTGGCAGGCAGGTTGGCTTTTTATCACTTAGTCTTTGGCTAACAAGAAATTCCAAAAACAAGGTAGCTGATAAGAAGGTATTTCCTGCCCCCAGCTGCATGTTCCTCCCCACAAACTGCCCCTTCCCTTGTGCCAACAGAAGCTTTTTTGCATCTATTTGGCACAAAAATAAATAAATAAATGGAAAATAAAATAAGATATAAATTCATGGGTTTATCTTTTGACCCAATCAGTTCAAATGTGTGACAGTACAAATTTCTGCAGACAACCATGAGTGGCAAATGTTTTTTGTTTTAACCAGCCAAAAGCGAACATACTAGGTTAGTTCTCAGAGACTGGTGTGAGACAATGAAGGAGGGAAAAGTGAAGGGGTTCTCTGATTTCCAGATTCATCAAAAAGTAAATTATTAGTAGCACTACAGACGTGTGCTTTGGCATAAGATACAGATCATATGTATTTATGGTAGTTTTACTTGGGTGGGCAGCCGAGTTCTACCACAGCTGCTCTCTCACTCCCCCTCCTCAAAAGGAAAGGGGGAGAAAATAGGATGCAAAGGGCTCAAGGACTGAGATGAGGATGGGGAGATCACTCAACAGTTATCATGATGGCCAAAACAGACTCAGAGTAGGGAGACAGTAAGATTTATTGCCTATTACTAACACGCTAGAGAAGTGAGAAACAAAGGAAAGAAACAAAAAGCGTCTTCCCCCCATCTGCCCTCTTCCACCTCCTCCTCCTGAGTGGTGCAGAGTAACAGGGGAAAGGGGGTTGTGGTCAGTCAGTAACACTTCATCTCCATCGCTCTTTCTCAGTCACTCTCATCCCCTGTGCTCTGGGGTCCCTCCCATCACATGCTGTCCTTGACAAACTGATCCGGTGTCGGCTTCCCACAGGCAGCAGCTCTTCAAGAACTGCTCCCACATGACTCCGTACCACAGGATCCATTCCCTCAGGAGCAAACTGCTCCAGCACAGGTCCCCCACAGGGGGCAGCTCCCCCCAGACCCCCTGCTCCTGCGTGGGCTCCTCTCCATGGGCTGCAGCTCCGGCCCGGGGCCTGCTCCTGCGGGGCTCTCCATGGGCCGCAGACTCCTCCAGGCCACATCCACCTGCTCCACCGGGGGCTCCTCCACCCATGGGCTGCAGCGTGGAGATCTGCTCCATGTGGGACCCCTGGGCTGCAGGGGGACAGCCTGCTCCACCAGGGGCCTCTCCACAGGCCGCAGGGGAACTTTTGCTCCATGCCTGGAGCACCTCCTGCCCTCCTTCTGCACTGACCTTGGGGGCTGCAAGACTTCTTGGTTCTCACTCTCCCAGCTGCTGTGTCTCAGCGAGTTTTTGTTTGTTTGATTGATTTTTCCTTTCTTAAATCTGCTCTCACAGAGGCACAAACAACATCACATATTGGTTCGGCTCTGGCCAGCAGCGGGGCACTTACCTAACATGGGGCAGCTTCTAGATTCTTCTCACAGACGCTGCCCCTATGGCCCCCTGCCACCAAAACCTTGCCATGGAAACCCCCTACAGTATTGTAAGGCTTTAGTGAGAGCAATGTATATCAAGGGAAGCTGCTGATGCCCACACCAAGCTTATCTGGCTGACCACGCTGGTCTGCATGAAGCAGAGAGTATGTTCTACCTCCTTTTTTCCATGCTTTCAACTTTAAATCAGCACCTATGGCATTCTGAATATTGTCCCTTCACCCAAGAAATTCACAGTGAACTCCTTTCTACTGGGTTTCACAAGCAAATTTAATAATTAAAAGTTTCACAGGTTTAATTTTAACAATTAAAGAAGTCACAAGTTTAATTCCAATAATTAAAAAGCAAATCCATCAACCATAGCTGCTTCATGCAGAGGATGGGCAATTTCCACAGCGTGCGCTATCCCAGCAGGCCGCTAGATGGTACGACAGGATTCTGTCTGCACGACTGCAGCCACCCGGTGCTCCCAGGCAAAATCCTCCAGTCGGCAGCTAACGTTCTTCTGGCTGAAGATTTGTAACTCTGCAGTGAAATTTAGAAATTTTACTACATGTGCATTCATCATCATTTTTGTCCTTTACAGTTAATTGCTATGTTCCAGAGCCAGCGGTGACTTTCTGAGGTGCGTTCACAGGACGCTTCACACAGCAGCATACTGCACAGACTGTCTGATGAGCTATGAAAATTAAGCTACAGGATTCACATGTAGATTGTGATCCCATGTGGAAATCACACTGCTTGAGAGGCAAGAGCTGCTCTGGAGCATCCTCCAGAGGAGCCTCCACCTCCCTGGGCCTTCCTTGACCACTGGAAATGTACAGAGAAATGTGGAGGTAGGGGACATGACGGCCTGCCTGCTTCCACAGGGATCAAGAAGAATAGCAATCATTTTTACACATGCAGCAGTAGGAAAACTCAAGACAGAGAAAGTACTAAGAAGCAACAAACCAATTCTGAAGTAACTGAGCTGCTATGAGTGGATGAAATAAAGGCAGCATAAAATGCCTACTTTTTATTAAAAAAATGTTGCTGTGTCTCAGAACATCTACATTATTTTCACCACGGGACTTAAAACTTGCTTGGCTTTGCTAGATGAATATCACATACGGTAAAAAAGGATTTTAGCAAAGTGCAAGACTGAACAGCTCCAGAGGATGCTCCTTGCACAGTGGCGCTTTGCTGTCCCTGTTGCAGACGTGTCCCCAGGGGCAGCCAGGAGTCCTGCTGGCCTCTCCCAGAGCCTTGCCACACTGGTGGCTCAGAGACATCCTGAGAGCAGCTCCGTAAACCCCACAGCTTTGCCCTCCTTTTATCTTTTTCAAAGAATGAGACTCAGTATACTGAGAAATCATTTTTGCTTTCTTAAAGGAAAAGTTCTCAGCCTGGGGGCTCAGTGTAGGACAGGAAAGGAGGGCTCAAACAAACTTGAAAGTTCACAGGTCTTGTATTGGTGGCAAGCAAAAGGCAAGCAGGGGCCAGCTGCACTAATGTACCTACGCTTCCTACCTGTGGTAAGTCCACAGTCATTCTCCTCTACTCCATCCACGGCTGAACGTCTTCCTTCTCAGCCTGTGCCTTGATGGTTTGCCTCCGTTTGCTTTTATTGGTGGCCGTCTGTTCGTGACCTGTACACAAATTGTCTCATTTTGCACCTTGACGGTCCTCACTGACTTTGTTGGTGGGCATCTGTTGGTGGCCTGGACATTGCTCTTCTTGGGCTTAATTCTGATGCCTTGTTCTGGTGCTTTTGGTGGGCATCTGTACCAAACTGGCTTCATTTTGTTAGTTTCATCCAACCTTGGAAGCTTTTTGGGGGGTTGGCCATCAAGGTCATCCATTTCTTCTGCGTATTTCCTCTTCCTTTTCAGCTGCTCCATCTCATCCAGCCTGGGACGCTTACGAGGTGGTTGGCTCTTGAGGTCTTTCCTTTTTTCTGTGTATTTCCTCTTCCGTCCCAGACGGATCATTGCACCCATCCTTTGGGCTTTGCAGCGCACTTCCCAAAGCCACCAAAGGCTGGCAGTCCCTGCCCGATTGCCCTGCATTGGTTATTCTCCAAGTGCCCTTCAAGTCACTCTGTGGCACTCCAGAAGCAGAAAGCTGCCGGACTAAGTTGCTGGCACTTTGGCAACCCCTTAATAGGGGTGGGGGCATGATGATATCATAGAGAGGTGACATGACATTTAAAGGGGCTTCCCCGCTTTCCTTGCACCTCATTAGAATGTTTGCCCTGGTGCTGGCAACTACTCACAGAGCTTCTCACTCCTGGGGCACCAGGGAGACACTTGAAGGGCCCAGCTTCATGGGAGCCGCTGCACAGGGCTGTTGTGTGAGCCCACCCCAGGGACACCAAGGCCAGGGTGGTCTGTGGGACGGGGTCTGCAGTCAGAGGCCAAGATGACTGATGGGCCCCTGCTGTCTTCAGCTCCTCCTGTCTTCAGTGACCAGAGGGTGGCTGAAGACAGAGGCAGCTCCACCACCACTGCCCCTTTCTGCTGCTCAGAGAAGAATGTGAGGCCCAGGAGAGAAGCGGAGAGAGACTGCTTGGGCTAGGTCCCTCAGTGCTCCCTCGGGAGGCCTGGTCAGGCCCCTGTGTTCTGTGCTAATTAGATATCTCCGTTTGGTGATAAAAGCAGACCTGGCAGAATTTGGGCACTTATTTAACTTTCATGAAACATTTAGGTAATAATAGGCCTATGAA
>MU016344.1:4202-15479 GCA_011076525.1 Nettapus auritus
TTTTTTTTTTTTTTTTTTTTTTTTTTTTTTTTTTTTTTTAAATGAGAAAGCTTTCTCCATACTTCTGGGGAGCAATATTTCTTGATAGTAGTCCCTTTCTCTAGGGACTGCTCTGGGACATCATGTGTTTGTGGCAGGGTGGGGAGGCAGGAGTGACTGATTTAACAGAAAGACCAAGGGTAAGCTTGAAAGATGAGGGTACCAACTCCAACATGGAAGGAACCGTACCCAGCTGAGAGGATATCTCTAACCTTCTCCCAGACTAAGGAGAGTTTCTTGGGGCTATCAGACAGTTTTAGCTCTTGCTGCAAACACTCCCCTTATCCTGGTTCTGGGGTTGGAGAGAGATGCTTGGGATTTTCTGCTCATTCAGATACCCTGCCCCTAGACCATGAAAGGTTTATCCCTGCAAAAAGGCTGTGGTGCCTGTCTGGCACTTCTCCATGCTGTTTAAATACTTAAATATTTCTTAGGTTTGAGAGGAGTTCTCACATACTCAGTCCATAGCCTGCTAAACAAAATAACGTTTAGATGTGAAAAATCTGGGTTCAAATTATAATTCCAGACCAGAAAGAGGAGGTCAATCTTACCCCCATTCTTTTACGTGAATGAGCGAGAGCTGGTCATCAGCCATACTAGAGCTGTCTGAAGGCTTTTTATGAATGATGGTCATCAGGTTTGCAACTTTATCATGGAAAGTTATAATTGTTAGAAATTTTCATGTCTAAGGGAGAGTCAGGGTGGAGCATGACTGGCATGGGCAGTGGAAAGGCAGCAGGGCAGTGAGACAGGGGCCTCCTGAGTGGCCTCATTTCACGGTGTCCAAAGGCAGAAAACACAGCTGGGCTGGGAATGATGGCTGGGGCCCTGGCAGGTGAGATAGTGTCAGGTGATGGGTGGGACTAGGAACAGGGATGGCAGGGACAGATCAGGCCAGGACCAGGGAAAGGCCTGAGCTTAGACGCAGCTCCTGGGCCAACAGGGTGAGGATATGTGAAAAGAGGCCACCGGTGAGGCTGGTCAGGGCCGTCAAGACCAATTGGTGCACTTAGGGCCCTGACAGTAAACCTGGTTCAGAAATGCTCATTAAAGTCAGCGCAATGACAGAATATTTCATCTATGACAGGGTGATGGTGGTGGGCAAAGGAAGACTGAAACCTCTTACCACAAATGCAAATTAAAATATGTTCAAAGAAAAACATGCATTTCTAAAGCACGTCCTAGTAAGCTAATTCTGCATATCTGTAGGAGAATGCAGCTACCAAACTGCCGTCTTCATTTTCATGTAAAATAAAAAAACTAAAATCTTTTCAGACCAATATGTAAATCAAAACCTAAATAAAATTATGCAATTGCTGACCATCTGCTAGCAGAGAACAACATTTTTGACTGTGATAAGCAGTTTAATGATGTTGCCCCACTGACAATGCTTATGAATAAGAAGAGTCATGTGCCTTGCAACCATTTGCTCTTATGTGTCTTTTTCTAAATACCGCTGTCATCTTTAGACCTTGCCATTGGAATTTATCCAAAGTAGGGCGCAATTAAAGCTGGCTGACAGCTCAGTTCTCAGAGCAGAATGTTGAACTCGATCAGATGAATGCTGCTTCAAGCTCTGCCAATGATTGACTGATATTTCAGGAAAAGGCAACACTTAAAGTAATATAAAATACCTGATCATATTTTGCAATACTGTCCATGGCTTATGAATTTTTCCTAGAACCCAATGTGATTTGCTTTATACTCTGTCACTTTGTGTGATTATCCATCTTCTGTAACAGCAAACTTTGTTGATGTTTTCTGCTATTTTTTATTTTATTTTATTTTTTTTTTTAATTCAGCTGTAGAACATGAAGGCTTGAGATCCTCTAGCAGTGGGTTGTGGAAAGGGTGTTGAAAAAAAACATATTATAATCACCTCTGTAGTGGGTTTACGTGGCAAGGTTTTGGTAGGAGGGGGGCCATAGGGGTGGCTTCTGTGAGAAGGATCTAGAAGCTGCCCCATGTTTGGTAAGGGCCCCACTGCTGACCAGAGCTGAGCCAATAAGCAATGTTGTTTTGCGCCTCTGTGAGAGCATATTTAAGACAGGGAAAAAACGCTGCGCCAGGCAGCAGCTGGGAGGGGGAGAGGAGTAAGAAACAGCCTTGCAGGCGCCAAGGTCAGTGAAGAAGGAGGGGGAGAGGTGCTCCAGGCGCCGGAGCAGAAGTCCCCTGCGGCCTGTGGTGAGGACCATGGTGAAGCAGGATGTCCCCCTGCAGCCCATGGAGTACCACGGTGGAGCAGGGTTCCACGCTGCAGCCCGTGGAGGAGACCACGGTGGAGCCTGTGCCCCGAAGGAGACTGCGGCCTGTGGAAGACCCCTGCTGGAGTAGATTCCAGGCCGGACCTGCAGCCCGTGGAGAGGAGACCACGCAGGAGCAGGTGACCCGGCAGGAGCTGCTGCCCGTGGGGGACCCAGGTTGGAGCAGTTTGCTCCCAAGGGATGGACCCCGTGGTACGGACCCATATATGGAGCAGTTCTTGAAGAGCTGCTGCCTGTGGACAGCCCACGCTGGATCAGTTCAGCAAGGACTGCATCCCGTGGGTGGGACCCCACTGCACAGGGGACAAGAGTGACCGAGAAGGAGCGGCAGAGAAGAAGTGCTGTAGACTGACCATAACCCCCCTTCCCCCGTTCCCCTGCGCCGCTCGGGGGGAGGAGGTGGAAGAGGGTGGATGGGGGAAAGGTGCTTTTGGTTTCTTTTCTTTGTTTCTCACTTCTCTAGCTTGTTAGTATAAGCAATAAATCTTACTTTCTCTCTATGCTGAGTCTGTTTTGCCCGTCACGATAATTATTGCGCGATCTCCTAGTCCTTATCTCAACCCTTGAGCCCCTTTCATCGTATTTTCTCCTCACTCCTCTTTGAGGAGGGGGAGTGAGAGAGCGGTTGTGGTGGAACTCGGCTGCCCACCCGAGTAAAACCATCACACCTCAAATATGCACACTTACTGTTAAATGTTTAACATGACTTCAGAGATTGGAAGAGAAACAGAAGAGATTTGGGGTTTCTTTTTTCAGGACATAACATGAAAGAAGGTGATATTACTGCCAACACATGCCAGCAACTGAAGTGAGCCCTAGGCTCAGGGACCTAATTCCCTGGGAAAAAAAGAGGAATGTTGATTCTGAACAGGATTTCTGAACTTGCAGATAGTACATAGGATGAATTTCTCCAGATTTATCTCGAATCTTCCCAGTATACTTGTTTGTACCTGCAGAAGTCAGATTAACAGGTTTTATGAAAAGGCTGTTTTGTTCACTGCGTTACTAACAAAGAGGAAACAAAAATGGATCCAGCAAAACATCTCTGAAGGGTTCTGGGGCTAACACCATCTCATAGGCACTACAGTGAAGTCCTTCTGTTGTTTACTTGCTTGGCTTGCAGTAGAGCTGAACAAAACATTCCCAGTTATACTCCAAATTACGTGAAATGTGAATGTTTCTTAGGTTTCATTGCAAATGAAATCATTACAGTGGTTTTGTTGAGATTCACAAAAACCTTTTAAGTGAAAATGGGCCTTTTTTGAGAGGAATCAGTATTTATAGCAAAAACACTGAGAAAATGCTAGTCTTTGCCGTTTGGATGTGAAAGACAGTAAAAATCACTTGAGCTTTATTTTATATTTTCTGACACTTAAAAAGAATCTCAGAAGCTATAAACATAGGTAGAAAAATGAAACACGGGACTCTAAATGATAACATCACTTTTTACCTTGCTGTATTTCTAGTTCTTATAGCTAAATTAGTAAGAGAAGAGAATTAACTCATTAAAGGAGTAGAGATGATGTCTTCTAGAACTTGAAAAATCTCATTACTTAAATGCAAGATAGAGTGGGTCTAATTTGCTTTTATGTAAATCCTCTGGAAGAGATGCAATTTTACTAGCATAACTTAATGTGAAGATGAATCAAACTTTATGTCTTTCTTTATAGCTATGGGGGAACGTTTTGATAAAATTGGGAAACTGGGTTTCAGAAAGACCCTTTAAGGTGAAATTTAGTGATTTAGGGTCTCTCTCTCACTGGTAGGTTACTTCAATATTTCTGCCTCAGGAAAACACTAATCGGGCGGCCCCCCCGGTTGGTTTATTTTTTATTTTTTATTTTTTATTTTTTTTATTTTTGCTTGGGCTACCAGGGAAATTATGCCCTTCATAGCTGGTTACATTAGACCCTTTTAGGAGGGAGTCAGAGATGTATCTGGTCTACCTGATATCCATCACATGTCATTGCCTCAAATTCTCACCAGAGACAGTGCAGTGCTGAGGCCCATTCTCACAGCAAATGAGTGTGCCACAAATACATAAAGCAGGGATCAAAACCAGAGTTCCCCTCACATATTATCAGTGGGTTAACTGGGCCAAACATCACCTCTGAGGGGAAATAACCAAGTCTTGAGATGATGCTTGGGCTGCTGCTGCTCAGTAGTAGAGATGTAGCCTTCTGTAGGGGCAATACTGCCTGGAAGACAAAATGGTGTCATGACTGCACAGGGTTAATGGGTAGGTATATGTGGTTGCTCCACACTGTCCCTATTTGAAAGACTTGTGTGCTAGGAGTAGGTGAAGATGGGCGTATGCCCAAATGCCCTTGATCTCTCACTCCTTCCAGCTTTCTTTCTCCCCCTGCTCAGAACACATTTCCTGTTGGATTCTCTGAGTATCCTCCCTGATCCCTTTGCAGAGCTCACATAACTATTCCCCCCTGCTTATTCTTGCCCCTTCTTTCTCACAGGGATTGCTGGTGCTCTCATGGGCTGATTTGGTGGCTCACTCCACATTATATATTAACACAGAAGATAAGCCCTTCTGTCCTGGGGGAGATTTTAAAGTCAGAACATAGGTACTTACGCAAAATCTTCACAAATAAGGCAAGAAAAATAGTGGTTCCCCTCACCAACATTGGTGATTATATCAGTGTGTGGGTGGACAACCATCCATGATTTTTTGTACCAGTAAGAACCCCATAATTTATAGGCTTAAAATAAAATCTTCAGAGAACAGTTTTTTAAACAATAATCTAGGGATATTCCTCTTTCTTCCATAAATTGTCATTGACAGGAACTAAAACCAGGAGACTTTGGTCCCTGTATCCTGGTCTGAATCTCACAGAGGACAAGTTTCTTAAAGAAGAGCTCTTCAGGACTTTCCTCTGTGCTTCTTGATTGCTGGAGGTTTTATGCTCTTCTTAGTTACAGTGTTCTGGGGACTTTTTGAGATGGTGACAGAATCAAAAGAGCTGTCACTCATTGAAATGACTCTTCAGAGTCAGCAAGGAAGTGGTTACCTGGAGCTACATTATTTCTGCATTTCAGACTGGATTTCAGAGCCATCATTTTGCAGAACAACTATGTTATCACTTTATATCATAAGCAAAAGTTTCAGTAAATAGGTTTGGAAATACAGTATTCCAGAAATAAGGGTCAGGAAAAGGGTTTTGTCTCCAAAAGCAACCTAAACTGACACTGATGTGTAGTTCCTGGATGCTTATATATATATATATATATAAAATGAAACATTAGAATTGCTGTTTGGGTAAAATAATATACAAATTGATATGTCTACATATCATCAGAGATACAATAATATGTGATGATAACAGAATCAGCTTATCAGCTTCTTGGAGTTAGTTATTTCTCCCAAACAGCGATTCTAATGTGTCATTCATTTTAAGACCACAAAGAAAGGCTGTTACATAATGTCTAGCATAACACAAGAACCTTCCAAAAAGCACTTGCAAAACTCAACAAGCAGCAAGAAGTTATGTACATGTTTTAGTGTAGTCAGTCTATATTAATTTAGCTTGGGTACCAGAAACAATCCAGCCATAAGATACACAGCACTCTTTTAGATTTCTTCAAGCTGTGTATTTCTGAAGATACACTATGACAACTAGCTCAGCTGTCCCTAGGTGAGGGTGCAGAAAAGACAGGTCCCATACTTTGACATGCTTGATTAAATGCATTAACCTAAGAAAAAAGAAAACCTGGTGAGGTCTCCATCCCAGCTGACACAACACTGTCATCACATCCTTGAAGGTTCTGTAGAATCCAGTTGGCGGTTTCTTGCCCATGTTACTAATTCAGACTGGTTTTTTAGTAGGAGGATTTTAACAGGTAATACATGGGTGGTTTGCACAATGTCGGACATAATGTTTATAAGCATAACTAGAAGAGTATTGTAGTTTGTAGAATCTGAGAACTAAATGTGCATTTAGCCAAGTAATAGCACTACAATCAACAAAAGGAGCATACAAAACAATAGATTATAAACTGTTTTTCTTTCTACATTTCCACCACTCTGCATTATCTATACTTAGTAAATACCATAATTAATTTTACACTAGTTTCAAACTTTTGACAACTTTATATGCCCTCTTAAACTCATTTACCACTTAAAAATAGCAAAAATCATTATGAAATAATCATAGAGACTTTCTTGTACTGCCTTATACAAGAAAACAGTTTATTTCTCTGTTCTGACTTGTGAAATAAGAAAAGACAATGTGGAAATCATGATGGGAGAATAAATATAGTATCCTGCGATGTCATTTTTACTACCACTTTTCTATTGCTGAGATTTAAAGATCCCCTGGTTTTGGTTAGTGACAGAAGAACTGTTTTAAAAACAAAATTTCCTTCCCCAATGAAATTACTGGTTTTAGTCAGTTCTCCTCTGACTACCGTGCTGGCACTCCATACATAATAATGTGATTAAGGTAACCTGGGAAACCAGCATTAGCAAATGTAAAGATCTATTTTTTTTCATCATTTACTATTTTCTATCTCAGGACCATTGATACATTACATGATGTGATTCCTGCTATTGAACCAACAAATATAATGATGCTATAATACTCAAGCTAGAGTGGCAAAAAGGTTTCTTCTCCAGGGGTGAAGAGAAGGTATTAAATACACTTATTAAAGGTATTAAATTCAGAACACACAAATCTATATAGCCGTCTCAGGAGTGAATAGAGAAGATGTTTCTGGGGTAGTTGCAGTCAATGACAGTTTCAGCTACAACTAAAATGGTGAAACCAGAGAATAGAAAATGATTTAATGTAGCCATACTACAAGAAACCAAGGATAGTCTGATTAGTTTGATCACCACACATATTTTGCATGGGTGAAAATACCTCCCTGTTGGTAAGAGGGAAAAACAAAAACAAAAAACAAAACAAAGCAAAACAAAACAACAACAACAACAACAACAAAAACAACCACGAAACTGGTGTATAAGTTAAAACTTGACTAGACACTGTTTTGGAGACAACTGCTTGTTTTCAAATAACACTAACAAGTTGCTATGGTGAAAGAAACAAGAAACAACTTGGAAGTTTGATTGGGGTACAGGCAGAGGGAAGGGAAGGGAAGCTAACAAATTTACTGTTCCCCTACTCCTAGGAGAATGAATTATTCAAGAAGAGAACAGATAGCTGCCAATTTCCTGACCTGTCATCTTAGTGACACTGTGTACGTGGAAGGAAAGTTGCACGTTCCAAGGAAACCACTGGATCTTCATAGCTATGTGTTGACTAATATAGCTCTGCTCACAGTAATTACCATACAATCAAATGGACAAAATATAACACAATCACAAAAGCTCACTGACCAATTACCTTTACAAAGAGATATTATCTGTGGAATTGCTGTTTTGTGTTATTGTTTTCTTCATATTCTTTTTTTCCCCTTTTCTTCTGAAACTCCATGCTTAGTCTTCAGTTTGAACCATTGACAACTGTGGGATGTTAACTACCACATTAGTAAGCAGTTCATCAATTGTGGCTCTAAAACTTAATGCAAAATCAAATACAATAAATAAAGAAATAAAATGACATTTTTATAAGAAAATATTACTTTCAAATATCTGATATCTGTGGCAATGTGTAACATTTCCCCGGTATAGTTATAAATCTTATTCCTCTTGACTCATTGTGCAAGAATTATATACAATTTCATTGCATTATCCACACTTAAAAAAACACAGTTCTTGATATACATAATCTCCTGTTGACAAAGAGTACATGTCATTTATTCTCAAGGCAATAGGAAAAAAATCATACAGCCACTCTATAGCCATGATTATTGTATGGATTTGGGTCCCTACAAGCTACCATCCCTACAGCCCTCTCAACATCTTAAGAGTCAAGCACTACTGAGACCTAAATTTGTAATTAAGCAAGTGCATTCCAGTAGTAGTTATGATCTGTGATGTGAGTTTTATCAAATACTGTACAATCAAAATTCGAAATAATCCAGGGAAGGTGTAAAATAAATATGTACTGATGGGGAGTGTGAGCTGCATGGTTACATGGTGGGTTTGAGGGTTTCCCTTTCCATGTAGTCTGTCTGTGAGGTATGCACTTCTTCCAGTGTTTCTTCCACTTCTGGGAATTGCATGGGCTCTGCCACCAACCCAAGTATGAGCCTTTCCTAAATTAAGTGTTAACTGTGGATATTTATTCCATTTTATTACCCTTCTTCTCTCACTTACCTGTCATCTACTTGATTTAAAGACCCAGTTCTCCCTTGCCATCATTTGTGTTTCTTCTACTACCACCTAATCTCCTCATCTCTTTCTCCCCCCGTAACTTTAACCTTCGTATGAAGCACACATGGCTGATGAAATGGTTAGGGAAAATGGAGATGAAAAACACTAATTTAATATCATCTATTGTTAACTTCAGGCATTTAAAAACTTGTCAGGGAAAAGCATATTGCTTAGGCAGACTTTAACATAATTTTCAAACAACCTTAGGAGAGCTGAGCCTCATGAGCTATTCTAATACATCCAGAGCCAGAAAGAATACAGAAAAAAAATGAAAGGCCCAGATGGAGATCCTGGCTCAATCTTGACTGCGGGTTGAAATGTGGAACTTTACAAATTTTGGATCCTCCCTTCAACCTAAAACTTGAGATGAAGGATACCCACCAGCATATTGTTTGCATCCCAGCAAAGATCTGAGCTTTCCTTGCATAACACCAAAAAGCTTCTCTGCTCCAAAAATAAAACAAACAAACAAACAAACAAAAAAAACAAACCAAACCAAACCAAACCAAACCAAAAAAAAAAAAAAAACAACAAGGCTTTCTTTACACATTAGGAGAATATGCTAATCAAATACAGAGAAAAAAAATAATTCATAGAACAGTAAAATAGAAACTAATGGTGTCTTAATTTAAGAGTCTGGCCACAAATGTCTACAGTCCATATCATTGGAACTGATCACTGAGATTAGTTTGATGAATGATAATTAGCATTAGCATAAAGATACAGCACTCCTTTCACAGGAAGTACAAATGGCAAATACTAGGCTATATTGTTGCAAAGGAAGACAAAAACCCATTTCTGCTTCTTCAGAAATCAACCACAACAGGCTAATGGTCTGCAGAGTATTCCCTCCCCCCTTTATTTTTGTGTGTACGTGGAAAGCTACAAAAAAAAAAAAAAAAAAAAAAAAAAAACACCCCCCGGGGGGGGGGGGGGGATTAGGGAAACCTTGTAGTACAGTGCTGGAAGAAAAGTGAGAACCTACCCTCTGTGCCTCAATTTCAACAAACAAACCCCAAACTAAAACCAACCAAACTAAAACAACCACAGTCCAGTAAGAGAAGACTGTGGGAGGAAAGAAAGATGTGGTTCAAAGAAGAAACAAGCAACGCATAAAGAACAGGCTCCACATGTCATAATAAGGAGGCCTCATATGTCTTTAATTAGCTCATTATAGGAGGGCATAAAGCAGATAAAGGAACCCTAAGCTGATTTATTAAATCAAAGGGCATTAAACAGGAAAATGGGAGGGAAGTTGCTCTTGATACAAGTTATGCTGCTAGGGTGTTCTCAGTAGAAGAGAAAAAGAAAGGATCTTTAAGGGGTAAGGAAAAAAAAGGTGAAATGGAATAAAAACTGTTTGGACGTAATATTATAAGTGTCCTTGGGAAATGAATAAGGAGATCACATTACTGTCACCATCATTTTACATACATGTCTATTTAAGAATCTAAATAGCACTTCTCTTTCTAAAACCACTTTTAGCACTCCAAACAGGATAATACCCCTGGTTAAAGAAATGAGAAAAGGATGTAGTGTTTCACAATGTGTCAAAATATAGACATCTAGTGTAACATTATCCTGCCATTTAAAATAAATGACGCTAATTTCCAGCTGTATCTACTTAGCCTCTGTTGTTATATGACCTGCAATTCTGTACCAAATGAAAGGAGATGAACACTTTAGATACTGTAAGTGTTCTGGCTGCAGCATGCCATCAGCATAAGCTATACTTTTCAGCTCTACTTTTACAGAAATGACCTGATAGGTGTTTTGGAATATCCATGCTTTTGTTTATCTTCCTTTGAGATGCCAAAAGAAAACAAAAAGGTAAATAGGCTTTAGAGACCATGGCACCATGCTTTTAAACAAGTTCAGCAGCTTTTAGAAAGCCAAACAAGCACAGAATAGTGTAATAAACACAAACATCTGCCTTTGGACTTCCCTGTCTTCTCTTAATGTAAATGGAGTGGTAAGGTATTAGAGTAGCCTCCTCTGTACCGCTGGATTTCAGCTATGCTAGATAGTAGTTGGCATGGCTTGGATACTAGAGGACAGATGTTTACTGCTTTGATCCTTTGCTGGCCATACAAGCAACTGCAAAGGTTATCATAGAATCACAGAATTTCTAGGTTGGAAGAGACCTCAAGATCATCGAGTCCAACCTCTGACCTAACACTAACAGTCCCCACTAAACCATATCCCTAAGCTCTACATCTAAACGTCTTTTAAAGACCTCCAGGGATGGTTGGACTCTTTTACTCCTTTGGCCTGCAAAACTCTTGCACAGGGGAGAAATACATGGGTTCCTTTTTCCAAGCAGAGAATGTTCCACTCACAAGTAGATACAGGACTTCTTCCAATAATTCTACTGCATGGTGCTGTCTGCTGAATTCTATTGCAGTCAGAGTAGCTGACATTATGAATAATATATATGTATATTTCATATATGTATATGTGTATGTATATTTCATTTATGTATATGTACATTATGTATATGTATATGTATATTTCATATATGTATATATACATATGTATATATATATATATCAATATATTTCAGGGGGCTGGGACAGTTAGTGGATGGAGCGGGAGTACAGGTGGTGTTTTCGTCTGTTCCTACAGCGGCAGGGAGGGATTCAAAGAGGACACACAAAGCCCACATGATAAACACATAGCTTAGAG
>MU016345.1:4202-15479 GCA_011076525.1 Nettapus auritus
TTTTTTTTTTTTTTTTTTTTTTTTTTTTTTTTTTTTTTTAAATGAGAAAGCTTTCTCCATACTTCTGGGGAGCAATATTTCTTGATAGTAGTCCCTTTCTCTAGGGACTGCTCTGGGACATCATGTGTTTGTGGCAGGGTGGGGAGGCAGGAGTGACTGATTTAACAGAAAGACCAAGGGTAAGCTTGAAAGATGAGGGTACCAACTCCAACATGGAAGGAACCGTACCCAGCTGAGAGGATATCTCTAACCTTCTCCCAGACTAGGGAGAGTTTCTTGGGGCTATCAGACAGTTTTAGCTCTTGCTGCAAACACTCCCCTTATCCTGGTTCTGGGGTTGGAGAGAGATGCTTGGGATTTTCTGCTCATTCAGATACCCTGCCCCTAGACCATGAAAGGTTTATCCCTGCAAAAAGGCTGTGGTGTCTGTCTGGCACTTCTCCATGCTGTTTAAATACTTAAATATTTTCTTAGGTTTGAGAGGAGTTCTCACATACTCAGTCCATAGCCTGCTAAACAAAATAACGTTTGGATGTGAAAAATCTGGGTTCAAATTATAATTCCAGACCAGAAAGAGGAGGTCAATCTTACCCCCATTCTTTTACGTGAATGAGTGAGAGCTGGTCATCAGCCATACTAGAGCTATCTGAAGGCTTTTTATGAATGATGGTCATCAGGTTTGCAACTTTATCATGGAAAGTTATAATTGTTAGAAATTTCCATGTCTAAGGGAGAGTCAGGGTGGAGCATGACTGGCATGGGCAGTGGAAAGGCAGCAGGGCAGTGAGACAGGGGCCTCCTGAGTGGCCTCATTTCACGGTGTCCAAAGGCAGAAAACACAGCTGGGCTGGGATGATGGCTGGGGCCCTGGCAGGTGAGATAGTGTCAGGTGATGGGTGGGACTAGGAACAGGGATGGCAGGGACAGATCAGGCCAGGACCAGGGAAAGGCCTGAGCTTAGATGCAGCTCCTGGGCCAACAGGGTGAGGATATGTGAAAAGAGGCCACTGGTGAGGCTGGTCAGGGCCGTCAAGACCAATTGGTGCACTTAGGGCCCTGACAGTAAACCTGGTTCAGAAATGCTCATTAAAGTCAGCGCAATGACAGAATATTTCATCTATGACAGGGTGATGGTGGTGGGCAAAGGAAGACTGAAACCTCTTACCACAAATGCAAATTAAAATATGTTCAAAGAAAAACATGCATTTCTAAAGCACGTCCTAGTAAGCTAATTCTGCATATCTGTAGGAGAATGCAGCTACCAAACTGTCGTCTTCATTTTCATGTAAAATAAAAAAACTAAAATCTTTTCAGACCAATATGTAAATCAAAACCTAAATAAAATTATGCAATTGCTGACCATCTGCTAGCAGAGAACAACATTTTTGACTGTGATAAGCAGTTTAATGATGTTGCCCCACTGACAATGCTTATGAATAAGAAGAGTCATGTGCCTTGCAACCATTTGCTCTTATGTGTCTTTTTCTAAATACCGCTGTCATCTTTAGACCTTGCCATTGGAATTTATCCAAAGTAGGGTGCAATTAAAGCTGGCTGACAGCTCAGTTCTCAGAGCAGAATGTTGAACTCGATCAGATGAATGCTGCTTCAAGCTCTGCCAATGATTGACTGATATTTCAGGAAAAGGCAACACTTAAAGTAATATAAAATACCTGATCATATTTTGCAATACTGTCCATGGCTTATGAATTTTTCCTAGAACCCAATGTGATTTGCTTTATACTCTGTCACTTTGTGTGATTATCCATCTTCTGTAACTGCAAACTTTGTTGATGTTTTCTGCTATTTTTTATTTTATTTTATTTTATTTTTTAATTCAGCTGTAGAACATGAAGGCTTGAGATCCTCTAGCAGTGGGTTGTGGAAAGGGTGTTGAAAAAAAACATATTATAATCACCTCTGTAGTGGGTTTACGTGGCAAGGTTTTGGTAGGAGGGGGGCCATAGGGGTGGCTTCTGTGAGAAGGATCTAGAAGCTGCCCCATGTTTGGTAAGGGCCCCACTGCTGACCAGAGCTGAGCCAATAAGCAATGTTGTTTTGCGCCTCTGTGAGAGCATATTTAAGACAGGGAAAAAACGCTGCGCCAGGCAGCAGCTGGGAGGGGGAGAGGAGTAAGAAACAGCCTTGCAGGCGCCAAGGTCAGTGAAGAAGGAGGGGGAGAGGTGCTCCAGGCGCCGGAGCAGAAGTCCCCTGCGGCCTGTGGTGAGGACCATGGTGAAGCAGGATGTCCCCCTGCAGCCCATGGAGTACCACGGTGGAGCAGGGTTCCACGCTGCAGCCCGTGGAGGAGACCACGGTGGAGCCTGTGCCCCGAAGGAGACTGCGGCCTGTGGAAGACCCCTGCTGGAGTAGATTCCAGGCCGGACCTGCAGCCCGTGGAGAGGAGACCACGCAGGAGCAGGTGACCCGGCAGGAGCTGCTGCCCGTGGGGGACCCAGGTTGGAGCAGTTTGCTCCCAAGGGATGGACCCCGTGGTACGGACCCATATATGGAGCAGTTCTTGAAGAGCTGCTGCCTGTGGACAGCCCACGCTGGATCAGTTCAGCAAGGACTGCATCCCGTGGGTGGGACCCCACTGCACAGGGGACAAGAGTGACCGAGAAGGAGCGGCAGAGAAGAAGTGCTGTAGACTGACCATAACCCCCCTTCCCCCGTTCCCCTGCGCCGCTCGGGGGGAGGAGGTGGAAGAGGGTGGATGGGGGAAAGGTGCTTTTGGTTTCTTTTCTTTGTTTCTCACTTCTCTAGCTTGTTAGTATAAGCAATAAATCTTACTTTCTCTCTATGCTGAGTCTGTTTTGCCCGTCACGATAATTATTGCGCGATCTCCTAGTCCTTATCTCAACCCTTGAGCCCCTTTCATCGTATTTTCTCCTCACTCCTCTTTGAGGAGGGGGAGTGAGAGAGCGGTTGTGGTGGAACTCGGCTGCCCACCCGAGTAAAACCATCACACCTCAAATATGCACACTTACTGTTAAATGTTTAACATGACTTAAGAGATTGGAAGAGAAACAGAAGAGATTTGGGGTTTCTTTTTTCAGGACATAACATGAAAGAAGGTGATATTACTGCCAACACATGCCAGCAACTGAAGTGAGCCCTAGGCTCAGGGACCTAATTCCCTGGGAAAAAAAGAGGAATGTTGATTCTGAACAGGATTTCTGAACTTGCAGATAGTACATAGGATGAATTTCTCCAGATTTATCTCGAATCTTCCCAGTATACTTGTTTGTACCTGCAGAAGTCAGATTAACAGGTTTTATGAAAAGGCTGTTTTGTTCACTGCGTTACTAACAAAGAGGAAACAAAAATGGATCCAGCAAAACATCTCTGAAGGGTTCTGGGGCTAACACCATCTCATAGGCACTACAGTGAAGTCCTTCTGTTGTTTACTTGCTTGGCTTGCAGTAGAGCTGAACAAAACATTCCCAGTTATACTCCAAATTACGTGAAATGTGAATGTTTCTTAGGTTTCATTGCAAATGAAATCATTACAGTGGTTTTGTTGAGATTCACAAAAACCTTTTAAGTGAAAATGGGCCTTTTTTGAGAGGAATCAGTATTTATAGCAAAAACACTGAGAAAATGCTAGTCTTTGCCGTTTGGATGTGAAAGACAGTAAAACTCACTTGAGCTTTATTTTATATTTTCTGACACTTAAAAAGAATCTCAGAAGCTATAAACATAGGTAGAAAAATGAAACACGGGACTCTAAATGATAACATCACTTTTTACCTTGCTGTATTTCTAGTTCTTATAGCTAAATTAGTAAGAGAAGAGAATTAACTCATTAAAGGAGTAGAGATGATGTCTTCTAGAACTTGAAAAATCTCATTACTTAAATGCAAGATAGAGTGGGTCTAATTTGCTTTTATGTAAATCCTCTGGAAGAGATGCAATTTTACTAGCATAACTTAATGTGAAGATGAATCAAACTTTATGTCTTTCTTTATAGCTATGGGGGAACGTTTTGATAAAATTGGGAAACTGGGTTTCAGAAAGACCCTTTAAGGTGAAATTTAGTGATTTAGGGTCTCTCTCTCACTGGTAGGTTACTTCAATATTTCTGCCTCAGGAAAACACTAATCGGGCGGCCCCCCCGGTTGGTTTATTTTTTATTTTTTATTTTTTATTTTTTTTATTTTTGCTTGGGCTACCAGGGAAATTATGCCCTTCATAGCTGGTTACATTAGACCCTTTTAGGAGGGAGTCAGAGATGTATCTGGTCTACCTGATATCCATCACATGTCATTGCCTCAAATTCTCACCAGAGACAGTGCAGTGCTGAGACCCATTCTCACAGCAAATGAGTGTGCCACAAATACATAAAGCAGGGATCAAAACCAGAGTTCCCCTCACATATTATCAGTGGGTTAACTGGGCCAAACATCACCTCTGAGGGGAAATAACCAAGTCTTGAGATGACGCTTGGGCTGCTGCTGCTCAGTAGTAGAGATGTAGCCTTCTGTAGGGGCAATACTGCCTGGAAGACAAAATGGTGTCATGACTGCACAGGGTTAATGGGTAGGTATATGTGGTTGCTCCACACTGTCCCTATTTGAAAGACTTGTGTGCTAGGAGTAGGTGAAGATGGGCGTATGCCCAAATGCCCTTGATCTCTCACTCCTTCCAGCTTTCTTTCTCCCCCTGCTCAGAATACATTTCCTGTTGGATTCTCTGAGTATCCTCTCTGATCCCTTTGCAGAGCTCACATAACTATTCCCCCCTGCTTATTCTTGCCCCTTCTTTCTCACAGGGATTGCTGGTGCTCTCATGGGCTGATTTGGTGGCTCACTCCACATTATATATTAACACAGAAGATAAGCCCTTCTGTCCTGGGGGAGATTTTAAAGTCAGAACATAGGTACTTACGCAAAATCTTCACAAATAAGGCAAGAAAAATAGTGGTTCCCCTCACCAACATTGGTGATTATATCAGTGTGTGGGTGGACAACCATCCATGATTTTTTGTACCAGTAAGAACCCCATAATTTATAGGCTTAAAATAAAATCTTCAGAGAACAGTTTTTTAAACAATAATCTAGGGATATTCCTCTTTCTTCCATAAATTGTCATTGACAGGAACTAAAACCAGGAGACTTTGGTCCCTGTATCCTGGTCTGAATCTCACAGAGGACAAGTTTCTTAAAGAAGAGCTCTTCAGGACTTTCCTCTGTGCTTCTTGATTGCTGGAGGTTTTATGCTCTTCTTAGTTACAGTGTTCTGGGGACTTTTTGAGATGGTGACAGAATCAAAAGAGCTGTCACTCATTGAAATGACTCTTCAGAGTCAGCAAGGAAGTGGTTACCTGGAGCTACATTATTTCTGCATTTCAGACTGGATTTCAGAGCCATCATTTTGCAGAACAACTATGTTATCACTTTATATCATAAGCAAAAGTTTCAGTAAATAGGTTTGGAAATACAGTATTCCAGAAATAAGGGTCAGGAAAAGGGTTTTGTCTCCAAAAGCAACCTAAACTGACACTGATGTGTAGTTCCTGGATGCTTATATATATATATATATATAAAATGAAACATTAGAATTGCTGTTTGGGTAAAATAATATACAAATTGATATGTCTACATATCATCAGAGATACAATAATATGTGATGATAACAGAATCAGCTTATCAGCTTCTTGGAGTTAGTTATTTCTCCCAAACAGCGATTCTAATGTGTCATTGATTTTAAGACCACAAAGAAAGGCCGTTACATAATGTCTAGCATAACACAAGAACCTTCCAAAAAGCACTTGCAAAACTCAACAAGCAGCAAGAAGTTATGTACATGTTTTAGTGTAGTCAGTCTATATTAATTTAGCTTGGGTACCAGAAACAATCCAGCCATAAGATACACAGCACTCTTTTAGATTTCTTCAAGCTGTGTATTTCTGAAGATACACTATGACAACTAGCTCAGCTGTCCCTAGGTGAGGGTGCAGAAAAGACAGGTCCCATACTTTGACATGCTTGATTAAATGCATTAACCTAAGAAAAAAGAAAACCTGGTGAGGTCTCCATCCCAGCTGACACAACACTGTCATCACATCCTTGAAGGTTCTGTAGAATCCAGTTGGCGGTTTCTTGCCCATGTTACTAATTCAGACTGGTTTTTTAGTAGGAGGATTTTAACAGGTAATACATGGGTGGTTTGCACAATGTCGGACATAATGTTTATAAGCATAACTAGAAGAGTATTGTAGTTTGTAGAATCTGAGAACTAAATGTGCATTTAGCCAAGTAATAGCACTACAATCAACAAAAGGAGCATACAAAACAATAGATTATAAACTGTTTTTCTTTCTACATTTCCACCACTCTGCATTATCTATACTTAGTAAATACCATAATTAATTTTACACTAGTTTCAAACTTTTGACAACTTTATATGCCCTCTTAAACTCATTTACCACTTAAAAATAGCAAAAATCATTATGAAATAATCATAGAGACTTTCTTGTACTGCCTTATACAAGAAAACAGTTTATTTCTCTGTTCTGACTTGTGAAATAAGAAAAGACAATGTGGAAATCATGATGGGAGAATAAATATAGTATCCTGCGATGTCATTTTTACTACCACTTTTCTATTGCTGAGATTTAAAGATCCCCTGGTTTTGGTTAGTGACAGAAGAACTGTTTTAAAAACAAAATTTCCTTCCCCAATGAAATTACTGGTTTTAGTCAGTTCTCCTCTGACTACCGTGCTGGCACTCCATACATAATAATGTGATTAAGGTAACCTGGGAAACCAGCATTAGCAAATGTAAAGATCTATTTTTTTTCATCATTTACTATTTTCTATCTCAGGACCATTGATACATTACATGATGTGATTCCTGCTATTGAACCAACAAATATAATGATGCTATAATACTCAAGCTAGAGTGGCAAAAAGGTTTCTTCTCCAGGGGTGAAGAGAAGGTATTAAATACACTTATTAAAGGTATTAAATTCAGAACACACAAATCTATATAGCCGTCTCAGGAGTGAATAGAGAAGATGTTTCTGGGGTAGTTGCAGTCAATGACAGTTTCAGCTACAACTAAAATGGTGAAACCAGAGAATAGAAAATGATTTAATGTAGCCATACTACAAGAAACCAAGGATAGTCTGATTAGTTTGATCACCACACATATTTTGCATGGGTGAAAATACCTCCCTGTTGGTAAGAGGGAAAAACAAAAACAAAAAACAAAACAAAGCAAAACAAAACAACAACAACAACAACAACAAAAACAACCACGAAACTGGTGTATAAGTTAAAACTTGACTAGACACTGTTTTGGAGACAACTGCTTGTTTTCAAATAACACTAACAAGTTGCTATGGTGAAAGAAACAAGAAACAACTTGGAAGTTTGATTGGGGTACAGGCAGAGGGAAGGGAAGGGAAGCTAACAAATTTACTGTTCCCCTACTCCTAGGAGAATGAATTATTCAAGAAGAGAACAGATAGCTGCCAATTTCCTGACCTGTCATCTTAGTGACACTGTGTACGTGGAAGGAAAGTTGCACGTTCCAAGGAAACCACTGGATCTTCATAGCTATGTGTTGAGTAATATAGCTCTGCTCACAGTAATTACCATACAATCAAATGGACAAAATATAACACAATCACAAAAGCTCACTGACCAATTACCTTTACAAAGAGATATTATCTGTGGAATTGCTGTTTTGTGTTATTGTTTTCTTCATATTCTTTTTTTCCCCTTTTCTTCTGAAACTCCATGCTTAGTCTTCAGTTTGAACCATTGACAACTGTGGGATGTTAACTACCACATTAGTAAGCAGTTCATCAATTGTGGCTCTAAAACTTAATGCAAAATCAAATACAATAAATAAAGAAATAAAATGACATTTTTATAAGAAAATATTACTTTCAAATATCTGATATCTGTGGCAATGTGTAACATTTCCCCGGTATAGTTATAAATCTTATTCCTCTTGACTCATTGTGCAAGAATTATATACAATTTCATTGCATTATCCACACTTAAAAAAACACAGTTCTTGATATACATAATCTCCTGTTGACAAAGAGTACATGTCATTTATTCTCAAGGCAATAGGAAAAAAATCATACAGCCACTCTATAGCCATGATTATTGTATGGATTTGGGTCCCTACAAGCTACCATCCCTACAGCCCTCTCAACATCTTAAGAGTCAAGCACTACTGAGACCTAAATTTGTAATTAAGCAAGTGCATTCCAGTAGTAGTTACGATCTGTGATGTGAGTTTTATCAAATACTGTACAATCAAAATTCGAAATAATCCAGGGAAGGTGTAAAATAAATATGTACTGATGGGGAGTGTGAGCTGCATGGTTACATGGTGGGTTTGAGGGTTTCCCTTTCCATGTAGTCTGTCTGTGAGGTATGCACTTCTTCCAGTGTTTCTTCCACTTCTGGGAATTGCATGGGCTCTGCCACCAACCCAAGTATGAGCCTTTCCTAAATTAAGTGTTAACTGTGGATATTTATTCCATTTTATTACCCTTCTTCCCTCACTTACCTGTCATCTACTTGATTTAAAGACCCAGTTCTCCCTTGCCATCATTTGTGTTTCTTCTACTACCACCTAATCTCCTCATCTCTTTCTCCCCCCGTAACTTTAACCTTCTTATGAAGCACACATGGCTGATGAAATGGTTAGGGAAAATGGAGATGAAAAACACTAATTTAATATCATCTATTGTTAACTTCAGGCATTTAAAAACTTGTCAGGGAAAAGCATATTGCTTAGGCAGACTTTAACATAATTTTCAAACAACCTTAGGAGAGCTGAGCCTCATGAGCTATTCTAATACATCCAGAGCCAGAAAGAATACAGAAAAAAAATGAAAGGCCCAGATGGAGATCCTGGCTCAATCTTGACTGCGGGTTGAAATGTGGAACTTTACAAATTTTGGATCCTCCCTTCAACCTAAAACTTGAGATGAAGGATACCCACCAGCATATTGTTTGCATCCCAGCAAAGATCTGAGCTTTCCTTGCATAACACCAAAAAGCTTCTCTGCTCCAAAAATAAAACAAACAAACAAACAAACAAAAAAAACAAACCAAACCAAACCAAACCAAACCAAAAAAAAAAAAAAAACAACAAGGCTTTCTTTACACATTAGGAGAATATGCTAATCAAATACAGAGAAAAAAAATAATTCATAGAACAGTAAAATAGAAACTAATGGTGTCTTAATTTAAGAGTCTGGCCACAAATGTCTACAGTCCATATCATTGGAACTGATCACTGAGATTAGTTTGATGAATGATAATTAGCATTAGCATAAAGATACAGCACTCCTTTCACAGGAAGTACAAATGGCAAATACTAGGCTATATTGTTGCAAAGGAAGACAAAAACCCATTTCTGCTTCTTCAGAAATCAACCACAACAGGCTAATGGTCTGCAGAGTATTCCCTCCCCCCTTTATTTTTGTGTGTACGTGGAAAGCTACAAAAAAAAAAAAAAAAAAAAAAAAAAAACACCCCCCGGGGGGGGGGGGGGGATTAGGGAAACCTTGTAGTACAGTGCTGGAAGAAAAGTGAGAACCTACCCTCTGTGCCTCAATTTCAACAAACAAACCCCAAACTAAAACCAACCAAACTAAAACAACCACAGTCCAGTAAGAGAAGACTGTGGGAGGAAAGAAAGATGTGGTTCAAAGAAGAAACAAGCAACGCATAAAGAACAGGCTCCACATGTCATAATAAGGAGGCCTCATATGTCTTTAATTAGCTCATTATAGGAGGGCATAAAGCAGATAAAGGAACCCTAAGCTGATTTATTAAATCAAAGGGCATTAAACAGGAAAATGGGAGGGAAGTTGCTCTTGATACAAGTTATGCTGCTAGGGTGTTCTCAGTAGAAGAGAAAAAGAAAGGATCTTTAAGGGGTAAGGAAAAAAAAGGTGAAATGGAATAAAAACTGTTTGGACGTAATATTATAAGTGTCCTTGGGAAATGAATAAGGAGATCACATTACTGTCACCATCATTTTACATACATGTCTATTTAAGAATCTAAATAGCACTTCTCTTTCTAAAACCACTTTTAGCACTCCAAACAGGATAATACCCCTGGTTAAAGAAATGAGAAAAGGATGTAGTGTTTCACAATGTGTCGAAATATAGACATCTAGTGTAACATTATCCTGCCATTTAAAATAAATGACGCTAATTTCCAGCTGTATCTACTTAGCCTCTGTTGTTATATGACCTGCAATTCTGTACCAAATGAAAGGAGATGAACACTTTAGATACTGTAAGTGTTCTGGCTGCAGCATGCCATCAGCATAAGCTATACTTTTCAGCTCTACTTTTACAGAAATGACCTGATAGGTATTTTGGAATATCCATGCTTTTGTTTATCTTCCTTTGAGATGCCAAAAGAAAACAAAAAGGTAAATAGGCTTTAGAGACCATGGCACCATGCTTTTAAACAAGTTCAGCAGCTTTTAGAAAGCCAAACAAGCACAGAATAGTGTAATAAACACAAACATCTGCCTTTGGACTTCCCTGTCTTCTCTTAATGTAAATGGAGTGGTAAGGTATTAGAGTAGCCTCCTCTGTACCGCTGGATTTCAGCTATGCTAGATAGTAGTTGGCATGGCTTGGATACTAGAGGACAGATGTTTACTGCTTTGATCCTTTGCTGGCCCTACAAGCAACTGCAAAGGTTATCATAGAATCACAGAATTTCTAGGTTGGAAGAGACCTCAAGATCATCGAGTCCAACCTCTGACCTAACACTAACAGTCCCCACTAAACCATATCCCTAAGCTCTACATCTAAACGTCTTTTAAAGACCTCCAGGGATGGTTGGACTCTTTTACTCCTTTGGCCTGCAAAACTCTTGCACAGGGGAGAAATACATGGGTTCCTTTTTCCAAGCAGAGAATGTTCCACTCACAAGTAGATACAGGACTTCTTCCAATAATTCTACTGCATGGTGCTGTCTGCTGAATTCTATTGCAGTCAGAGTAGCTGACATTATGAATAATATATATGTATATTTCATATATGTATATGTGTATGTATATTTCATTTATGTATATGTACATTATGTATATGTATATGTATATTTCATATATGTATATATACATATGTATATATATATATATCAATATATTTCAGGGGGCTGGGACAGTTAGTGGATGGAGCGGGAGTACAGGTGGTGTTTTCGTCTGTTCCTACAGCGGCAGGGAGGGATTCAAAGAGGACACACAAAGCCCACATGATAAACACATAGCTTAGAG
>JAACYP010029461.1:0-13379 GCA_011076525.1 Nettapus auritus
TAGCTGGGGTGCCATTAACCATTACTTAAATTGCTAGCTATGAAAATAATAATGCTTAAGCATTACATGAGTTGACCAAGGTACAAACCTCAAAATTGAATTAGAAATTGTTATTAAAGATACATTTGAGTACATTAAGTTTGTTAGTTTTATTAAATAAGTTAGAGTCCCAAGAGGATTAAAATATTCAGGAATTACTCGTATAACTTCAAAATTTTCTATTGATTAACTATTCAGGAAGGATCTGTGAGGCTTGCAAACTTGGGTTTAGGTGTTTGACTTAATTCTTTCACGATACCAGATGAAAGTCCTATCACTGCTATGTATCTCATGGAAATACCAACATTTTTTTCCAGCATAGCTTGCCCCCTGTTGAAGTTTTCTCTGTTCAGTGATTCTTGCTCTCTGAAATTCCTTCACAGCTCATCTGGATGTATAGGTTAGCTTTGTTTTTTTTTTATCTTTTTTTTTTCTGTGGTCCTGTCTAAGAACTTTTCCTGATTTTTGCAAACAAAAAAAAATGACGACTCAGGAGGGATTTCGGAGATGCTGAAACAGCCACCCCCCTCTCCAAGACTTAGGTTCCTGGCTCGCTTTAATGTAGGTCGTTTGGATGTTACAGGGCACTGTACTGATTGCCATACCACTTAACCTTCTAAACAATATTTCTAGTTTCCCATTTTTTCCAGTGGTCATACTGAGCATTTGAGACTTCCAGATATATTGGACTCTTGAAAGCTGGCTGCAGCTACGAGCTGGCTGCACTAACCCAGACAGGTAGAAAGCTGCTGAAAGTGCTCACAGGTATATGGCTTAGACTGATCTAATAACAGAACAGTCCAATTTGTAGCAATTATTTGCCTTTACCTAAAGGAAGAGTCTGCTCCAGAGATCTCCTGGTGAGATTTTATCATTTTGTTCCGACTCTGCTCTCCCCCCTGGCTGCCTGCTTCTGGCCCAGCATCTTTCATTTATCCTGGCACAGGGCTTCACGTGGTTTTGAGGTGAATCAGAAGTGATCAGGGTTGAGCTAGTGTTTGGTGGCTGTCAATAAGAGTTCAGCTTTAATAATACATTCGCTATTTGGTCCCTAAACATTTGTTATAGTGCCCTTGGGAGGAGCAAGCAGACTAGGGAAAGGAGAAGCAAATTGCTGTATTTTTGCTGGATTAAAGTGATTATGAAACAGTCAGACCAGACTGCCTATGTAATAGTTTGCTGTTGTGGAAATACCCAATAGAGCTGATGGTTTGTGCTGTATCTTTTTATGTTGATAAATATTTCCTAGGACAAAGGTATTTTTGTTCCTCTAAAACTTAATTCCTCAAGTTAGAGGTTGTTTAGTAGCTAATGCTCACTTGTTTCAATTTTTAATGTTTTCAGAGTTCAACAACAGGAAAAGCCCATCTCCTTTTTGGGGATTGTTCTGTTGTGGTTTTTGTTGTTTGTTTCAGTGTTCTCAGCTGTGACTGACACCCTGTGCTGCAGAGAAAATTATAGCATATGGATGTTCAGTATTCCTTTTCCCTTATAACTGCCTGTTTCTCTCTCTTCGTGGAAGGGAAGTAGACAGCAGCCCTCAAATAAGCAGGGGCAATCTTAAGTTCCCTGTTCAAGAAAGTTTGTAAGAAGCTTGATATTTGAGTGTTGTTAGGTGTTTTTTTTGTTTGTTTGTTTTCCTGCTGTGAATTATTTTGCACTTCTGGCATTTGAACAGTTCTTCTCCTTTCTTTCTGGAAATAGCATTCATAGTTAGAAGTTCTAATATTACAGGTATTGCTACTAAGTTAAGTTTTTCTAATGACTCCCACATTTGTCCAGGATCCGTCTATTCCATTATATAACCTTTTCTATAGAGGCATATTTGTTAACACCACTAATTGATAAAATAACTTAAAATATAAAGTAATAAAACTGAATTTTTCAAATCTATAAATTGGGAATTCTGGTAGTGAGATTACCTTTAATTCTTTGGCTCTCATTTGAAAGTAAAAGGTAATCATGTGCATTTAATAAGCTGTTTGTTGTAATAGGTGATTACAAATTCTCACCCTGCATACAGTTTAAACATGCATGTTACAGTTCTTTCATGATGGTGTTCAGTTATTGGCAGCTGTGATGTATGTACTACATACTTTGCCGTATAGTCGATACTACAGTGTTTGAACTTGCAGCCTGTTTTTCTTCATGTGCAGTCTGTGTTTTTTTGGAACCTGTTCAGTTAATCTGAGCATGTATAGCTACATAAAGAATGTCTTCACTCTTCTGCATACTCGGAAATTTGTTGATTAAGGCAGTGACTCATTAGGGTATTTTATCTGTGTCTCCAGTTAACTTTTCAAGTAGAAAGTCGCTCTTCTGATCAAAGTGAATGGCTGGGTGTGGAAAAATGACAAATTATCAGGCAAAGTAGTTGGTATCAAAGCATGTATGTACCAAGAGCTCAGTATATGTTTTCTTATAAGAGAACACTTACAAGTGTTCAAATTTGTGTGAATTTTGTTTTTAATTAACTTGAAAATCAGACAAAATCAGTAGTGAGAAGATAGATGAACTAACAGTAACCCCATAGGTTAAGCCATTCACACAGCAGTGAAGAATTAGTGGGCCCTGAGTGCCCAAGGTCTGGTAAGCAAAGTCTGAAGAAGTCACTGGGGCTGTTTGGCAAAGCAGAGGGTGTGACTATTCACACTGGGACTGTGGATTCAAAGCATCAGATTAGTGCTATTTTAATGTATTTGGGCTTCTGAAATCTACAAATCTGTAAGTGATAGGACAAGGAGTAATGGCTAAACTAAATGAGTGGAGATTTAAGATGAGATGTCAGAAAGAAATTCTTCGCTGTGAGGGCGGTGAGGCACTGGAACAGGTTGCCCAGAGAAGCTGTGGATACCCCATCCCTGGAGGTGTTTGAGGCCAGGTTGGACGAGGCCCTTGGCAACCTGGTTTAGTGGGTGGCAACCCTGCCCACGGCAGGGGCGTTGAAACCAGGACATTCTTTCAGCCCAAAGCATTCAGTGATTCATGCTGCTTTGTGCCCTTCATGTGTGTAGGGCAGATGTTGTCTGTTAGTTATTGGCTGCAGGGGAATACTCAGGTGGCAGTGTGTTTGGCTGCTGGGGGGTGACTGCAATTTATTTTAAACCTTAGGTTTTTCTGCTGTGTAACCTCTTGTATACAGGACTACATTTGATCTGTGGGAAGGTATGACCTTTGTTTTTTTCTCCTCTGTGTTCTCAGCAGATGATGTGCTTCTAAGACTCCTGGGAGTTAGACCAAGAGACCTGTGTTTCAGATTCAAATTTGTTGTGTCTAAGTGGAGAGCTGGATGTGTTCCATGTTGTTTTGCTCTACAAACCATATGCGTACTGCCAAAGCTGAACAGTAAAGAAATTGGAGATTCATTAAAGAACTAGCTTAACACTGCTATGCTTCTTTGCTGCAGCATCTAAGGAAAAAAAAAAAAAAGTGGTACTCGTACTAGGTGAAAGACAAAAGCTCTTGCAGCTTGCATCTGCAGCCACTCAGATTATTGGATATCTGTTGCACTCTTTCATTCTTGTGAAGGTGAATAGCATTGAGTACAGCACAAATACCAGGGTAATTTTAGAGTAGTGTAAAGAACGTTTCAGGCAGTTCTTTTGCTGCTGTTTTACCAAGTTATCCACAGAACCCCACATAAGACAATGGAGAAGTCTGTTAAAAAGGGCTGCGCTTGTGGAGGGTGCACCTACCTTAGGCTGCTGGACAGCATCGTGTTTTAAGCACATGGAATAATCCAAATGTCTTGAAGAGTAGAGTGAGTTAGTAACTATTTTAAGATTGGGCTGTCTTTGAGCCTTTTTTTTTTCCCTCTAAAGCAGGGTTATGTGGGTAGCTTCCTAAAAGGGAAATGAAATCAGAGCAGTTTATCCTACCAGCCTTGATGGAGTACACCAGAGCAGATCAGCATGGAAATGGTCTGGCTTTAGAGAGATACTGATTGCTTTAAGTGTTTAACATGCATGTTTAACTTGCATTTGGAAGGATATTCTTGATACAGCATAAAAATAATGTTTTAAAAGCTGAAATTGTGCATCTAGACTATTTTGGATGAAATGCCTTGAAGTCATACTAATTATTATTGGAAGTCTCAGAAAATGTGCTTTGTTCATTTGCAGCATGGTCAGATTTATACCTTTTTTTTTTTTCTATAACTGGACCTGATGAAAGTGAAACTTGCTCGTAACTTTAGCGTCAGACAGCCATGCAAAGTCAACTGTGGAAAGACTAGCAACTAGCAAAGGGTCTCTTTACTTTTATTTTTTTCTCCTGTAAGTCCAGTTTTACGGAGCCACAGAGTTGTTTAACATGTTCCTGCTAAAACTTGTGATTGCAGGCAAGGAGGACTATAGCTCCATCTTCAGAAATTTAGTCTTTTTATACTCCACCCTACATTAAAAAGTCATGCACGATTCCACCATGAATTGTGTTAATCTCATCATCTGGCTCTGAAGCTTTCTGGCCTGGTACCAGACCAACAAAAATAAACAAATGTGACTTGACTACTGATAACTTGCCTTTGCATACATACAGTGTTAGGGAGTAATCAAGATGTCAGGACTGTAAGTACAGTTTTCCTTAACCTACTGAAGTCATGACTTAAAGGTCTTTAAAGACAGGTAAAGCATGGTCTTTAGCATCAGTTCATGCTGGTATATAGCAAAGGATTGAAATTCATAGAGCTTCTAATTTAGAGATTATTAAAATGTCAGAAAAATCAGTTTTTGATCCTGTCCTCTGTCCAGGGCTCATGGAAAAGCACAAAAGTTACTTGTAGTGTGAAGTGAAAGTCAATATTATTGTGGAAAAGCTCAGTGTTGGTAGCTGCGCTTTTACTGCTGCTATCTGTGGTCTCTGTGTGCTCACTTTGGTATTAAAATATCTGATTTAGTGCCAGACTCTGTAAGGAAGAGGACACTGAAGCTTATATCAAGTAAAGCTGCTGGTTACTGTTCAAGTCCTCTGAAGCTGTACAAGAATTTTGGCAGGAATGCATCAGTGCATCTTAGGATGAACAATTGTATTCGTATTCTGGTCTTTCCATTATCTATTTTGGCTGTCCTATTTCTGGCCTAAGATTATGGAACAAGTGGGTCCGAAATATTTAGACTTCCTCATGGAGATTTGCCATTGAAGCAATGCCACAGACAGGGCATCTACAGCTATATCTGAGTGTTGATTATTTAACCATTACCCTACACCACCCAGGTTTCTCTCTCCATCAGCTGTAGCATAGAGCTTGATCATGGAAGTTGCTTAGGGAAAAGTCACAGCTTTCCTGCCACCGGACTTAACAGTATCTTGTTAGTATTCTTTGTAGAGAAGGAAGATGAATGTGGCCCTTAGGAGAACACAAATTGTGTTGTATAAACAAAGATCTAATTTTAAGATATTCTTCCCCCCCTTGCCTAAAGCATAATAAAGTTTGATCTAGAGCTTGTATCACATATGCGATGCCTGGTTATATCTATATAGACATATATATGGTGGCAGATTAACCTTATTTTAAAGTATCTTTTCTGTTTCACTAGGAAATTGGGTGCAGGAGTTCCTCATACGCAACATGCCCTCAAGCATCTGTGTTCCTATATGTGTGTATAAATAATGTATACACATATTATTTATATATCTTAATGTATTATCATATGAAAGTAAACATATGTAGATAATATAATTAATATTGTATGTCACTTCTTGATGTGGTCTCTCCTTGTGACAGCTTGTGGTTATTCATGCAAAGAGTTGTTGGAATACATCACAGGATAGGCAAAGTCCGTGTTACAGTTTGGTAATTAAAGTTTCCTGGTGTGATACAAAGGGTGGGTGTGCTGCGTTGCTTGTCTGCCGTATTTTATAGCAATTAGTCACATCAGAGAAATGTAGGCAGTTGGTGTATGAAAACGTAATTCAAAACATCAGCAATGGAAATCAGTGTTTTCTGGTGATTAGAGAGCAGTTGGTTCATATTTCTCTGCACTTCGTAATCTTAGCACTGCTCTGTATTGACTCCTGTCTCTTCCGTGTTTTTTTTTCTGTGTTGGTCCCCTCCCTATTTCTGTCGTATTTTTTTTGTTCCTGTTTATGTGCCTCTCCACTTCCCTTCTCTGTTTCCTCTGTGTAGAGTCATATCCTCCATTAGTGTGTGTTTGCTGTGGATCCTGAAAGCAGGTTTTCTCGTCTTCTCGCTCAGCTCCTTGTGTTTCTAGTCCAGTGTTTTTCTTCTAGTTTAAGGTGGCCATAGTGAGGACAGGCTGGTAGCGGTCAGGCCAGAAACAGGGTTATGTAGGTGCCTGTGCTTCCCAGGACCCCTTTATTCTTTCTGCTTTGTAATCTCTCAGCTTGTTTTGGGTGTAAGAGTTCCAGTGCATGCAGTGCACGGGCAGCCTTTACAACAGATGTTGCTTTTGGCACCATTGTCAGTTACATGGGCTGCTAATAAATTTACATAGATCATTTAAATTGAAACTAATTCTAGTTAGTTTCTCCTTTTATCTCTGCATTAAAAGGAATGCTTCTTTACAAACAGAAATATGTTTCGCAATTGCTTTCTTTGTGGTGCAGCAAAATATGAAAGTTTGAGACAGGTGTTGTTACAGAAACGGTCTGCATCGTATCCTGTAGTGCTCTTCTGCATATGCAGTTTTCAACAAAATAGAAACCTTTGGGTTCAGCCAGTGTATTTAACACAGAATATTTTCAAGGTTTGTCATATAAAAACTCACAGGATACATATCAGAGGAATCCTACTTGTCTTGTTATTTTCAGTTTTCATTTATGACATTATTGCTGTTAGCCATCATAAAACTGTCAGAGGTATTTCAGAAGCAGGAAACCCCTTCATTTATTTGAAATGATGGACTTAGAACTCTTTCTCTTCTTTCTACCTACTTGAATTAAACTGTTCTTGAATTAAAGCTTATTTAACAATGAAACTTTATTTTGGAAAGTTTCTGTTGCCATTAATTGCCCATCCTGTCGCTTATTCATAGCGTGGTTAACTCAAAAGAGTAAATCTATATCTTGTAGTTCCTGTAGCTTCAGCTGACTCAGAGAGATGGCCAAACTCATTTCTTCATTGTGAAATTGTTTGCTCTGAGCCACCCAAGTAAATCAAATAGCTGGTTCAAAATTGGGATGGTATACCACTGAATGCATGAAGTGCAGCTGTGTGTCTGTACGGAAATATCAGCCGTATCAGATGACTAACCTGATTATGCTGCTTCTGCTCTGCAAATGGACAATAGTTTCTTTCAGCTTTATTGCTAGCAACCCATTTATTTAGAGCAAACACTTTAACAGGGGGAAGCCTGAATCAAAGGGTGAAGGTGAACAGAAGTGAGGGAGACATTGAAGCTAATTATATGAATAACAATATGCATGTGTAACAGTGGATTTGTGAGTGTAGTTAACTCTAAAATGTTATTACTTTTATATGACAAGCCAAATGACATAGTCATGATCTAAGAATATGAATGTTGCCTTCAGTCTTCCTGAAACCTCTGGCTTGAGTGAATAGGAACTGGTCCATGCTTACTTTTGCAGGAGTTCAGTGTTTCAATTTGTGGAAGTCTCTTGTGGGAGGACTCTGTGTATTTTGACCAGTGTAAATGCATCTTACAACAAAGCCTGTACTGAATGTCTTACAAGTGAATGCCAAATGTGGCAGTGAATTTGTGATCTAGGAGCAGGAGCTGATGCTGAGGATCACGGGCGGCTCAGCCTCCATGGGCACGCTCAGAAACAGGTATTCTATGAGGAAATTTGATGTCACTTTCGAGAAGGAAGCTTACTTTCTGGAGCAGTTACGTATTAAACAGTGTTCCAATGTCTTTTCAGTTTGTTGGGCCTTGGCTTTTAGTAACTGTTAAACCTGGGAAATACAGATGGGCTGTACCATGGATTTGCAGTAGACGTTTTCCGATACTGTTAGTACATTTTTAATGTTATATATTCTTGGAAGGGAGTATGTATCCTTTCTGGCTCACTTTGGCTCCTAAAATAGGATGTAGCAGCCACATTCCCCCCCATGATTTTCACACTGCATTTAGTAGGGCCAACATTTGGAGTTTGTGAATGGGGAAATCTGACAGCAAGCTGGTTTACTGCAGGATTTTTTTCCAGCCACAGCCTGTACTTCACAGCTATTCAGTCAGTAGTTGTACGTCCTAGCAAGCAGGACAATTAATCATCCTTATAAATTTTGGTACAAACGTGATACTTGTGATAAAATCTCATGATTATCGATGTGACATACAAACTCAGTTGTTCTCAACACTTTGTTTGACCTGGTACTCTGCAGAACTATTGTGGAAACTATTACTTGCTGTTTAGTAGCATTATTCCAGAACTGCCTCAGTGCCTTGTAAACCTACTGGGTTGTAACTGTTGTGTAGCAAGAGCTGCTTCTAGTTGCTTGGGGGAATGAGAGAACCATACATTTCTAATGAAGTACTTCATTATAAACACTAGGAGGTTACTAGTATCTTCTTGGTAGTGGAATTACTAGCCAAGTACTTCTTAGCCTCTTGCTGAAAGGATTATTATTTTTCCAGTTGTCTTCTCGTTATCCTTCGGTTCTTACTGTGAAGTAATTAAAAGTACTCTTTATTTTATGAAGATTTGACTTGTACTTAGGGTTAAGATGATTTTGACTGCTTTTGTTTTCAAAGCAGTGGAATAAATAAGTTCTCTTAGTGCCACATATAGATGCTACCTTAGAGGACAAAAATATAATCATGACCAAGGCCATAGAATAATGTATGACTTGTTTGGGGAAAAAAGATTTTTGTACTCTACATACTAAATCCTTTTCCACCTGGTAACATGATGTCTCAGTGCCTGAAGTTTTTGTTTAATTGGTGTCAACACTGTGACATTTTTGATGTCTTTTATCATAGATGGAAGAGGAGGAACAGTAGATAGATAACGCTCATCCATTTTGATGCTGACAGCTTACAAGGGTGACAGACCATAATGAAAGGGAGAAAAGCAAAGCAAATACTAAAGCACAAAAAGCAACACAAAATATGTTCTTAAGAGGGAACGGTGATTGATTATAACTTCTGATTTTTATTTTTTTTTCCTAGCAACAGCTGTCACTGAAATGCTTGCCCACAGACCACAGAGGAAACCTAATTATGCTTTAGTCCCATCCCCAGGCAGTGTCCCTGTTGTGTGAAAAATGGATTTCCTTCTTTCAGGTTTCTCTTGCCTTGGAATTGTATGTTGCCTTTTGTGTGATGAAGACAAACCACATTGTATTTCCACATTCCTCATTTATTGAATTTGTCAAAATAGTTTTCAAACATGGACAAATTTGGTTGTTGCATAAATTAATAAAAGCAAGAGAAGGAATGTCGTCATTGCTTGACACTCCCGTTTCATCAGTGTGAGCTAATGGTATTGTTGTCGTGCTCGCTCTGATGAGTTACGCTCCGTTTCGGTACTCTGAGCTGTTCTAGGCCATCAGGTGACGCACCTGTGAAGCTGTTGTATGCCATATGCACAGGGAAATTGAATCAAGAATTGGCAAGTGAGATTGTGTAACTTTACCAAAATTTAAGAGACCAATTGGTCAGCAATTTCTCAGCTTTATTTTTATTTTTATTTTGCCATATACTTCTTTATGTTTCCCTTTGCCTTCCTGCCATCCAGGAGCTTTTTGAAGCTGTTGGCCTTCTTTCATACAAATGAATGAATGTTCATCATAAAACAGCTTGCCAAACCACTCAGTTGTGGTTTTTAATGACTTAGCCAGTCATTCACTTCAGAGCAAGTGACAGCAGCAAGCTGAGCTCAGCTTTAAACATTGACTGCTTTTCTTTTTTCACTTTGTGGAACTTGCTATGTCTGTATGAACTGACAAGATAAGTTCAATTTTGTATTGCTTTCTAGCTCTGTTTCCAGGCTGTGAAGCAATGTACTCCAAAAGCTATGGGATGTGTCACCCTGTAAGTAAAAAGGCTTCTATAATAAATGGTCATTGTGATATAGGTGGTGTGAGAGAAGCTTTTAGCTATATATAATTACTTTACCTGGACTGTTGCAGAGAAAAGTAATTCCTTTTTTTTTTTTTTTTGTGATACAGCATGTTTAAATACTGTGATTGTGGGCCTAAAAACAGGTGTGCAGAAAAATTGTTGTCGTGGAAATGCTGTAATAGCTTCTTGTATTTGAGACTTTTTTTTAAACAATGTTTCAGCTACAAATCTCTATGTAGTTGTCATGTGGCAGTAAAAATGTTTGCTTTCCTCTGCTGCAAAAGCAATCCACAGTTAGTTGTATTTGGATTGGTGAGTGTTCTGACACCTGTGGGATGGATTGGTTATTTGGTTCTATTTATTCTAATGGTTCAATAAATGGAAACTTTAATGTACAAAACTGTTTGTTTCATTATTTGTACTATTATTATAGTGTACTTTAAACCATTTACAGCCAGTTGAATATTCTTCTGCAGGCACCTTTGAATTGAAGCCAACAGTGGTTCCAGAGGCTACTCAAGGATTAGAGGTGTGATTATGTGATTGCATCTGCAGCCAGGTCACATGCCAGGCATGTTTACAAGGCTATAATTGGGTGCAGATGCCTATTAAACAGTAGGTATGCGTGGGATGGGATGTTAAAAACCCAACTTTTTGCTCAGTTAATCATCGGTTTGAAGAAACTCAGTTTGAATCATCTTAAATTTTTAAGGTCTTTATGCAAAATGTTACTTTAAAAAAGTGATTTTTGACACCCTAACTGTGGTGTGTTTGCAGCTGTTATTGGAAGCACCACAGTAGTTACACACCTCAACATCTTCTTGGGTATTGAAAAACAGAAGTGGAATTGGGATGTGATCACATAGCATTGTAGACTTCCCTGGCCAAAACCATGTTTATTTATTAATACCACAGAGTTAGTTAAATATATATGTGTGTGTGTGTATACATATAAATACCTTGTCTAATTCAAAGTCAGTGCTTTCTAACTCTTTTGGCTGAGCTAATTCCCATCTTTTCTCATGTTTTACTACTGGCATGCAGTGTGTGGGGAGTATTCGAGTATTTGGAAGCACGCAACCAGTACGGTAATGCAGATAAAGTCTGAGTGTGATCATGGCAGTAGTACAGAGCGGGCTGCCTATATTCAGTTGCTCCTTTGTGGTTTTCAGGGAGTGTTTCTATACAGGGTAATACTGTGTGGACCGTGGGCAGGTGACGTGGAGTTTGAAGTTTCTTCAGTTCTGGCCTCTTGCTGATGGTGCCACTCCTGTGCTGCAGTGCCACAGCTGTGTGCTCTGATTCTGGGGTGGACAGAAAGCTCTTGTGGGTGGGTTTTAACCCGCTACAGCGGAACTCAACTCGCTGCTTTTTCATGCTGCCTCATATGCAGTGAAGTTTGGCATCCCTGGGGGACTGTAGCCAAAGCTCTGGAGGACTTGGGGGTAGCTGGTTTGCTCACCGCTATTTTAGGAGCACAACTGGCACTACCCCTAAGCACCCCTTGCATATGGAGTAACTTATTTCAAGAAACTGTACTGAACGTGTTACCAGTTCTTTACCAGTAACATAGTTTCCAGGGACCTAACTTGCCTATTTTTTAGTTCTCGAATAGTAATAAATTCTTTGGAGTAGATGTTGGATTTGAGTGGTGAAGAGGGAACAGGTGATACTTTTAATAAAGAAACTTCTACTAAGTAGGCTAATCTTTTTAATGCACCTTAAATATCTTTGTTTATGCTAACGTAGCACAATGAAATCGCTTCTGCTGTTGGGAAGATAATAGATTACTTGAGAAATGTGTTATGTGGTATTCCCCTTCCACAGGGGTAGCAGTTAGTTCAGAATGTGGATGACTTTTTTGTAGAATTATTTCCATACTACCTGATGTCTTGAATTTAGCAGTCTGGAAATAAGTAGTCATGAAACATGAAAGTAGATGTTTTTAATAAGCAGCTATGATTCTCAATTATATAGATAAAGGCATTTCTTTTATAAAATAATTTTTTAGTTCCTAAGCACTCTGTGTACTGTGTTCTTCTAAACAGCTTTTCAGATTAGAAGGTTTTTTAAAGATAAAGAGAGTAACTTATTTTTAAGATTAACTTCAACAAAATAAGTAAAAGTAGGTAGGAGAAATGCAATAACAAAGGTAATTTGAAGAACTTCAGTTATCATGACCAGAGAAACACAATTAGTAATTATCTCTCAGAGAATGATTGATAGTGTGAGAAACACTCTTTAGCCAATAACTTAGACTCAGGCAGGGGTCTCAGTGAAGTAGTAATTTATTCGTGATTGCAATGGCGGGCGTCCCACAGGCAGGAGCGCACCTCCTAGTCACATAGTACAGTTTATATACTTTCTTTCTTGACGACCGGGACCCTTCCCTGTTTCCCCATTGATTGGGTAATCCAGGTTCACAACCTATCCGATGCTTCACAGACAATACATGGCCCTCAGCTAAATTTCAAATTTCTTTTGACTTTTTTTACTGTTTGAAGTGGTAATGTTTCTTCATTTATCTGACTTGACTTGACAATGTGATCTTCACCTGATTGCTCTAAGGAGTCCAGTTGTCTGCATTTTACAAGGTTGTCTGTTAAGCTTTCTTATCACTGCAAGCATATCTCAATAACGCATTGCTTCCCTCTAAATAATGTAACTGCAAAAACAACATTTTTATTCCCACAACAGCACATATTAGCAACTTCTTTCCATTTAATAAATTGTAGTCGGTTGAGTTTGCCAAGATGTCAGGTGCCCACCATGCTGCGTTCTCATTCCCTTTCCTCAGCTGGAGAGGGGCTGAAAATACAATGAAGCAGCTCATGGGTTGACATAAGGACAAGAAGATCACTCAACAATTACTGTCATGGGCAAAACAGACTTGGCTTGGGGAAGATTAATTTATTTCAGTAATTTATTTCAATAATAACAATAGTGAGCAGTGCACATTAAAAACAAACAAACAAACAAAAACACTGAAAACACCTTCCCCCCAGCCACCCTATTCTATGTCCTCCCCCCAAGCAGTGCAGGGGAATGGTGGCTGTGGTCAGTCTCTCATGATGCTCTCCTCCGCTCCCTCATGGTCGCTCTCTGCCCCTGCTCCATGTGGGGTCCCTCCCCTGGGATGCCGTCCTTCCTGAACTGAGCTTGCGGGGGCTGCCCACAGGCAGCAGCTCTCCAAGCACTGCTCCCACACGGCTCCCTACCACGAGGTCCATCCATCCCCCAGGAGCAAACTGCTCCAGCACGGGTCCCCCACGGGCAGTAGCTCCCCCCAGGCCCCCTGCAACAGTGAGAAGTCTCTGTTCATGTCCAGCTTCCTTTTCTGTTTGAGCCTTTCTTTTG
>JAACYP010029488.1:0-16758 GCA_011076525.1 Nettapus auritus
AGAAGGAACTTTGAGGTTCCTTCCAGCCCAAGCCATTCTATGATTCTTCAAAGTACCATTCTAGTGTCACTTTAGTGAACAAAATCAGATATAAGGGAAATAGCAACATATAACCCCATCTTATCATCATGATTATACCACAAAACAAACAAACAAAAACAAACAGTCTTGCCCTATAGTTTCCAAATATTTGTTTGTTTGTTTGTTTAAATTATAATCAAGTAGCACCAACAAATTTACTGTGACCCAGTTTTATCACATAGCCATTTAAGGCATCCTTCTTCTGCTGGGGGCTCCTGACCTGGATGCAGTACTACAAGCGGGGCTTCACAAGGGGGGTAGTAGAGGGGACAATCACCTCCCTCAGCCTGCTGGCCACTATAAAAATGAAATGTACCATCACTGTAATAGAGTGTGAAAAAGCACCTCTGATGTAACCACTGAAATCAAACAGGGAGATTAAAAAAAATAATAATAAAAAAGTTATCTTTACCTTAATAATCTCTAACTGTATCACAAAACAAAACAAAACAAAAAACAAACAAACAAACAAACAAACAAAAAAAAAAACAACAAAAAAAAACAGGGTTTGCAGTAACATTCAATTAATTTCAAACTTTGGATGTTTTGAATCAATTTCTTCACATTTATAAAAGCAAAAAATGCTGCTAAATTAACAGAATTTTAAACAAGCAAAATATTATTCATTGTATTTAACTTTTTTACAGCTGATATGGGTTCTGTCCTGCCTAACTGGTGATGACAAATCCCTTACTCCATATTCTTTTTTTTTTTTTTTTTCTTCAAAGATTATCTGAAATCAGTGAATTCATGAGAATCTTATTCTTAGAAAAACAAGATTCAGAGTATATATTTTTTTTCATCTTAATTGTTTTATTTTTTCCACTTGTCCTCATGATCTTAGTCTTTTACTTCCTCTGAGAAATTCAGAGTCTCAAAACTTGAAATATTTAAGTTATGATTTATTATTTTCTCTGCCGCATTTAATGTCAAAGAAGGAAGGGCTCTCATTAAGTTTCATAAGCTATTCCATCTGTTTGAAACAAACTAATATTTTTTCTTGATTTTATATGGTCTAGCTTAACATTGGGATCTGCCACTGCCATTTCAAAATCAGTGAAAGGTGACTCCTTCTGCCCCTGCAGATGGTTTGGCATATGCTTGGATTTTGTTACTCTGGCCACCAATGGCAGCATCCCAAGAAGCTAAATTTGGGATCACAAAATAAATTTATCATTAAAAATAATTATTACTAATCAGCATCCTTGCATTAACATGCTGAATTTGCATCCCTTAGTAACACTATAAGTATGAAACAGGAGTGATAATTTGAAATCCTATGGGATATGTACTGAGGAATCTATCTTGGAGACATCACATGTGTTCAGGAAAAGTCATGGTTAATAGAGAGCACTGATCCAGCATACATCTGTATCAGTAAGTGGGTGGCAACAGCTATTGCTAAACTACTGAAATCCCACATATGCATAAATGAAGAAAACAGCATTCATAATGCCAAGTGACAGAAGCTTCCTCTACAAGATGTTTTATATGCTTATGCAATCAAACTACATGGAGAGAGCCACAAACAGTGGATATTTCATCATCTAAACAGAAATCTTTTGTATGTTAAAAAAAAAAAAAAAAAAAAAAAAAAAAAAAAAGAAGAGAGAGAAGAAAGAAATAGAAATAAGGAATATACCTTTGTTTGTTGGAAAGAAACAATGGCATTTAAATCAGAGAAACAATTCTGCTGTTTAAAGAATATTGATTCAGCCAGGAAAGTTATGGCAAAGATCCAAGCAGATGAAAAAAGTGACTGGGGCACTGCTGTTCTCTTCTGTCTGAAGCCTAGGGGGAAATGACTTTTTACTACAAGAATTCTGAGGCTTTGACAATATAGCAGCATCAAAAAAGGCTGAGTAGTCTGAAGTAAGAAATTAAGCCTGTAACCTTGCAGTAAATTCAGGGTATGTTTATCAATTATCCGCCTATAATTAGCTATAAACTAGCTGAGGCAGTACTGTTGTTTTAAAACTGTGTAGCACTAACTCTTAAACCATGAAAAAAACTGATCAATTTTCAAGAAATTTTCCTTACAGGACAGCCATTGGTGACGATTTCCATGATACATTAAATTTAAGCCATTTGGTTTTATTGATTCCTTAAATATTTACAGCATGATCTGCCAGCTTCTTCCCTTCAGATGCAGTCACGGAGTTTTCCTTGCTTTGCATGTTAGTTGAATATACAACAAGAACGTAAATGTGCATGTGTTAAGAGCTGTTAGAGGCATATGGTATTTTCAAAGTCTTTGCAAATATTTACACACATGTAGTTGTATATATGCAGTTCTGTCTTCACTTGTCAGCAGTCATTTCCATAGTCTACAGGTTTTACAGTGCAGAGAATGAAAAAGAAAACCAAGCAGTTTGCAGTAGGCTCAAGTAAACAGCAGGAAATTAAAGCATTCTCATCTTTTAAAAAATATATACATTTCTAAATAAAACCAGAAAAGTTTCTATCATTTTCATAGCTTAGAAAATGAATGTAATACTGCAAGTTAGATCTCAGAAAACTTTTAATGCAATACACAGATGCAAGGTGGAGCAGTACTAATGAATACACAGAACAAATGGTTTATTTTATGGTAAAGTTATTTTAAAACAAGTTCATAGTAACTGGATTGTTATTAGTAGTAGTAACGGTCATATTTACCTTAAACATTTTACTTAATGGCTTTATTTCAATCACCTCAGTCACACTGATATCATTCAAAGATATAGCACTGGAATTGAGTCATGCATGAAGTTTAATAAGTCTTGTTAATTTTCTGCCAATTCAAGGGGCTATTTATTTTAACCATTATGGATATTTGACTCAAATTTAAAATAGCCTCATTTGCAAAACTGAAAAGCATGTCATTCCATAAAATTGAATGCTAAGCTTATTCTAAGTAAAACAAAATATGGCCTAAATGAGCAACCATTGCAGAAGCAGAGACAGACCAGTCTTGATATACATTTATATTCAGCAAAGTGTTCCTTTAGTAGTAATATCACAGAGTAATAAATTATATTCATTGTTAATTTCTATAAAACAATATATCTCAATTAAAAAGCAAGACATTTTCAATGGTCAGGTCATAGAATCATTAAGGCTGGAAAAGACCTTCAAGATCATCTGGTGCAACCATCACCCTAAAATGTCACCCACTAAACCATATCGCTAAGCACCCAGTCCAACCTTTCCTTGAACATTCCCAGGGACGGTGATGCCACCACCTCACTGGACAATCTGTTCCCATGTCTAACTATTGTTTCCGAGAATAAATGTCTCTTGATTTGTAACCTAAACAAAATGTGCAACTTGAGGCCATTCCCTCTAGCCTTACCACTGTTTATCTGTGAGAAGTGGCTGACACCCAGCTCCCCACAACTTCCTTTCAAGTAGTTATATGACAAAAACTCCAACCATTTCTTTGGCCTTTGGCATCACCCATGACACCAGCTGGATACAAGGAAATAGGATTACCATTTGCAGCATGTATTCATATGTCCCAGTGCAGAGCTGATGTACAATACTACCATAATGAGATCACAATATTTCAGCCATAACTAGAATTGTCAGTACAGGGCCAATAATGAGAATCTTAATCATAAATGCAAGAATTATGTTGGTCTTTTTAACAAAGAGAACAAAATAGAAATTATATTCTAGTTAACCCTTTGTGTTAGCTGCACCAAAAAAAAAAAAAAAAAAAAAAAAAAAGCAGAGCCTTGGAGACAGCTGCAAGACTGGGAAGTAAAAACAAGAGGAGACCTATTTTCAGATGATACTAGAAAAAATGCATTAATTCACTTTGTAAAATGATTTGATAGTAAAATGACAAAAGCATTCATGTAAATTAGTATTTTTAAGGTAAGGTCACAATGAAAGCTTCCCATATTGCTCTTTCTTTTATTGGGTTTAAATGGAAAATAAACATATTGGCTTATGCCCACTGTTTTACTGTTAATTTCTTTTGAGAATTTGTAACCATTGACAATATCTGATACTTCAGAACAAGAGAAAGCGAATTCAGTTTTACATTCATCAAATTGTTCCTATTATGCATGTTACTTTTAAATATTATATATAAGAACATAAACTTGGTTTTCATTGCATTCATTTTCAATTATTTGGAAAGACTCATACTCCTGAAACTGGCTCTAACAACTTTCTTCACAAAAGGAGTCAAGATATTAATTTCTCAGTCAGCTCCAGAAATTCCAAATAATTTTTAAATTCAAAGTCTCTTCATGTATTCTCTCCATGAATCTACTTAAGAGGTATACAGCTGAAGGAAGAAAATGGCAGTCCTGAATTTCCTTTGTGGGTAATTAACCTTTATATATATAGATATATATTTAATAGTAGCAAATTATTTTTTCTCAAAAACACTTCTACAAAACTATTCTCCAAAAGGCCAAAAAGTATAATTCTCCAAAAGATATTGTAGATCTACATTTAGAAATACCAAATCATTGGAGTTACAGTCTTCAAAAAATTCTACTCCAGTAGCCCTTTCCTCTTCTGCTGCTGTAACTACTGAATAGAAAATACTTTTGTTGTTGCTTTTTTACTTCTTTAATGTAACTGTGTATTTGGTACTTTATTCCCATACATGTTCATTTTCTGGTATTTTCATATTTTAGAGTTTGAGAAAGACTATCCTTGTGGCAATTAATAGTCTTTGCTCCTTTAATCTCTTTTGCAACTCCACTCAGAGATATCTGGATTTCTTGTATTGAGTACAGGTATGGGAAGCCCTCTAAATAGGACTGGTATCATACAAAGCTTGTCTTTGTAATATACGTTGACAATATGAAGGGCAGGAAGAATAGCCACATGCTCCTTTTACTCCAGTTAACAAAACTGTTTCAGATGAACAGGTATCAGTTAAAGATCCCTTCACACATTGGAGCTTAGTTCTTAATTTTATCTGTGAATCAATGTAATGAAGTCTGCAGCTCTTATGACATAGAAGCAATTACGGAATGTGAATACAGAATGTGAAATTATACAATTTTACAATAAAAACTTTCGATGTAACTTTAAAAGGATGAAAACTAAAGATATCTAGAGACATATAACCTACTTAATGTAATTGGTGATGATGGTTATTTCAGTAAAAACAGAACTAGGTCTTTAATATTCTATGCTAAATTGTTTGCATAATGACCAACTTTATGAACCTGTTTTTCTCATGTCAGACATCTGCAGTTACCTTTTTATGATCTATTCTGGCATCTTTTAGTCATAATTTCATAGACCTATTAGACATAATAAACTATTTCTAAATTAGAGTTTCAAGCAACCCAATTCATTATTCTTGCCTAGTTTCTAAGATGCACAGAAATGGCACATCGAAAGCATTCTCACTAAGGAAAACTTTTGAATGATTTTTTTTTATTATTATTATTTATTTTTTTGTCTACTAGTCCCTGGAGTGCTGTTAAAATATTTGATCAGATATAAATAAGTGTTACTACATTTTCTTGCGTGCTTAAATTTCAAAGCACAAAATCTCCATGCACCCTTGATTACCTTGGGAAAATCAAGAACTGTTAGTTAAAATGGCTGCCTGCTTCCAATAATAGAATTAAAGTGACTGGAATTTGCTGTTTGAAGCAATCATATTAACATGGAAAGGCTAAATATTCATTCCACTGATGAGCCTCTACTTCTCTGAGAATTCTTTCACACCTATAAATGATCCTCTTCCTTTCACTAAGAGCTTATGCCTGATTTCTGCTTTTAAATACAGCCCAGCTGTGCTCATGAAATGGCAGGGACACAAAGGGAGCTGCCCATGAATATTACTTCTGAATTGATTTATGCTGAAATATTAGTAATTGGGGTTGTTAGGAGAATGCTGTGGAACAGCACTATTTCTTCTCTTTCCAAAAGAGAAATACTAATTAAAATGCAAATTTATTTTAAAAAGACATAGAATGCTTTTTTAAAAATTGTGTTGAAGAGAAAAGCTCAATTAGCTGTTTTTGTTGTTGGTGGTGGTGGTTTTTCTGTTGTTGTTGTGTGGTTTTTTTTGTTTGTTTTTTTGATGGACACTCAGACAACAGCACTTCTGTTTTCTAGCTTTCCTTGTCCTTGCTTCAAGTTTCACATGAAAATAAATAAATAAAAGGTTTTAAAATTATACCATCAGTCATGCAATATTACAATACACATGACATTTTGTTTTCTCATAATTACAAAGAAGTTGGGATTCTGCCGTAAATGTAGGTGAGAAAAACATAGTCAACATTTGGAAACCATTTGAGAGTAGAGAAAAGTATATTTCTTCTCCCTTTGGGTGTCACTAAGCAACACCTTCAGAATAAATAGAACAGTTGTTATCTGAATTGCAAAAATCATGCAGACTTGTTCAGGATATTTTATGTTCATTTTTAGCTATTGCCACACTCACATTCTTTTGCTCAAATTAGTTTGGTAGCTTTACACCTCTACCTATGTATTTACTTACTTACATTTGCATATGCTATTGTGAATAATACAATAAATTTTAAAAATAATAATAAATAAAAATAAGGATGCTTTTTTCTTCCTTGACTACCTCCGAAGGTATAAACTTGCAAGCGAACAAGTGGAAAACTCCCTTCTCTTTCCGTGTCCTTTCTGTTAATTTTTCAGATGTCTTTCATGTCCACTTCTGAAAGAAAATCTAACAGTTATCAAGATGTAGATATATGGAAATTTTCCAAAACTTTACTTCCTTTAATAAGAACAGGAAAGGAGGGAAAACTGTGAGATGTTTTAAATTGGCAGAGCCTTGAACATTGCAAGAACTGCATCCAAAACCTTTATATGGATTATACCATTTTGCAAGTGTTTTACCTTTACCAGCCTCAATGCTTCTAACTGTTACAGTCTCATCAGAAAACTCCTAACATGGTTCTTGTTGCTGAATTACGTGGTAAATGAGGAAGACGAGAGAAAGATGATCTGTTTTTCCAAACTGCATTTCCCTGACAGACACCTGTGCTATAAAACTTTTACAAACTCTATGAGAAGACAATTAGCTACTTTTTCTCCCTCCCTCTGAACCAATAATAATTTTTATTAATTTCTGGCTCTGCATGAATATAAAGAGTTATCTTCTACTTGGTCTAACAACATTTAGGTTTATTCATAGAGGTGCAAGAAAAGATTTAAACAATTGCCATGAAGCTACCTACACAAAGCCCTTACACAGTTGTCATTTAGCTTTGGTTATGTGTGGTGGCCAGAAAGTTAAGACTGTATGCCTATACTATATTCTAGCAGTTATTCTACTTATTAGGACCTCAGCATCAATGCTATTTAATATACCTAATCCTGTTCCCAATAACCCAGTTACATCCTGTGGCATGCACTGAGATTTTTCAGAGAACGTCCATGTAACCATGTTAACCAGCCGGTGTAAGCAGTTCTCAGAAAGGTGGTACATTTCAAGTTGATTTCTGAGATGTTAATGTGCAGCGCCAGCTCTACACTTTTTAGGGACCAGCTCGCGTTAAAAAGAATTTCTTGCTGTCCCACATTTTTAATTATGTGGGGACCTGTGTTGAAGATGGAAGGAGTTAGACCAATGGGAGGCCAAGTTGGTTCATTTTCTAACATCTGCAGGGGCAGAGGCTTCTTATCCTTTGCAGTTGACACAGATGTTTCTGTGTTAATCATAAATTCAAACAGTAATACTGTACCTCTGTAACCCCAAAGACAGTACACAATTGTAGGTTTGGTGAAAGTAAAATTGTGCCAGCAATCAAAATTTGGTTCAGTTATTTTCGTACATTCAGTACTAAAATTTTGTGGTCTAGTAGAATCAGCGTAAACTGTCTTAATTTCAGTCGGCGTGACTGGATTCAGTAGATCCATTAGCTATTCAGCAACCGGTTTATATTGTCTGGCCAGACGTGGCTTGAAGTTCAGCCATTCTTAGAGAATCATTCTAACTCCATTCATCTTTTGAAAGTACTTACTCCAATGTAAAACTAGAGAGATTTAGGTCATTTTTTACAGACTCACAGAATCACAGAATAGTCTAGGTTGGAAGAGACCTATAAGATCACCGAGTCCAACCTCTGACCTAACACTAACAAAACTTCCACTAAACCATACCCCTAAGCTCTACATCTAAACGACTTTTAAAGACCTCCAGGGACGGTGACTCAACCACTTCCCTGGGCAGCCTATTCCAGTGACTAACAACTCGTTCAGTAAAGTTTCTCCTAATATCCAACCTAAATCTCCCCTGGTGCAACTTTAGCCCATTCCCCCTCTTCCTGTCACCAGGCACATGGGAGAATAGACCAAGCGCCACCTCGCTACAGCCTCCTTTCAGGCAACTGTAGAGTGCAATAAGGTCGCCCCTGAGCCTCCTCTTCTCCAGGCTAAATAGTCCCAGCTCCCTCAGCCGCTCCTCATAAGACTTGTTCTCCAGACCCTTCACCAGCTTCGTAGCCCTTCTCTGGACTCGCTCAAGCACCTCCATGTCCTTCTTGTAGTGAGGGGCCCAAAAATGAACACAGTATTCGAGGTGCGGCCACACCAGAGCTGAGTACAGGGGGACAATCGGGCCTGATCACCTGCTTGCCCTGCAACTGCCGCAGGATGATGCCCAAGATAATCTGCTCCATGAGCTTCCCTGGCACTGATGTTAAACTAACAGGCCTGTAGTTCCCTGGGTCTACCCTCCAGCCCTTCTTGTAGATGGGCATCACGTTTGCTATCCGCCAGTCAAGTGGGACCTCCCCCGATAGCCAGGACTGCTGATAAATGATGGAAAGCGGCTTGGCCAGCTCTTCCACCAGTTCTCGCAGTACCCTCGGGTGGATCCCATCCGGCCCCATCGACTTGCATATATACAAGTGCTGTAGCAGGTCGCCAACCATCTCCTTGTGGATTGTGGGGGCCACATTCTGCTCCCCATCTCCTTCCACCAGCTCAGGGTACTGGGCATGCAGAGAACAACTGGTTTTGCTGCTAAAGAGTGAGGCAAAGAAGGTGTTAAGCTCCTCGGTGTTTTCCTCATCTCTGGTAACTAAGTTTCCCCCCGCATCCAGTAAAGGCTGGAGATTCTCCTTAGTCCTCCTTTTGGTAATGATGTATTTATAAAGATGTTTTTTGTTGTCTTTAAGAGCAGTAGCCAGATTGAGATCCAGATGAGCTTTGGCCTTTCTAATGTTGTCCCTGCACTGCCTCGCAACATCCTTCTAGTCCCCTAGAGTGGCCCGTCCTCTTTTCCAAAGATTATAAACCCTCTTTTTTTCTCCTAAGCTCAAGCCACAACTCTGCTTCAGCCAGGCCGGTCTTCTTCCGCACTGGCTCATCTTTGGGCACGTGGGGACAGACTGCTCCTGAGCCATTAGGATTTCTTTTTTGAAGAACGCCCAGCCTTCCTGGGCTCCTCTGTCCTTCAGAACCACCTCCCAAGGGACTCTGCCAACCAGTGTCCTGAACAGCTCCATGTAAGCCCTCTGGAAGTCCAAGACAGTGGTCTTACTGGTCCCCTTCCTGACTTCACCAAGTATCGAGAACTCTACCATTTTGTGGTCACTCTGCCCAAGACAGCCCCCGACCACCACATCTCCCACCAGTCCTTCTCTGTTAGTGAACAGAAGGTCTAGCAGGGCACATCCCCTGGTAGGCTCACCAACCAACTGCGTCAGGAAGTTATCTTCCATGCTCTCCAGAAACCTCCTGGACTGCTTTCTCTGGGCTGTGTTGTGCTTCCAGGATATATCTGGGAAGTTAAAGTCCCCCACAAGAACAAGCGCTGATGAGTTCACAACTTCTGCCAGCTGTCTGTAGAACTCCTCATCCGTCCCCTCATCTTGGTTTGGCGGTCTATAACAGACCCCCATCAGGATGCTTGCCTTGTTGGCCTCTCCGCTGATCCTAACCCATAGCGACTCCACCTTGTCATAGCCAGCCTTAAGTTCAACGACATCAAAACACTCTCTAATATAGAGAGCCACTCCACCACCCCTTCTGTGCTGCCTATCCCTTCTGAAGAGCCTATAGCCAGACATGGCAGCACTCCAGTCATGAGAGTGGTCCCACCATGTTTCCATGATGGCAACCAAGTCATAGCCTGCGTGCTGCACAATGGCTTCCAGCTCCTCCTGCTTGTTGCCCATGCTGCGTGCTTTAGTGTAGATGCACTTCAGCTGAGCCTTTGCCTTCTCCCCCAGCCTAGCCACTGTTCCCCCTGGCACACCTCCAACAAGCTTTATTTCATCCGCGTCCCCCTTCTTACCTAGTTTAAAGCCCTCTCAATGAGCCCTGCCAGCTCCTGGGCCAGGATCTGTTTTCCCCTTGGGGACAGTTGGTACCCATCTGCAGCCATCAGGCCGGGTGCCAAGTAAAGCGCCCCGTGGTCGAAGAACACAAAACTTCTGTGTTGGCACCAGCCTCTAAGCCATGTGTTTATCATGTGGGCTTTGCGTATCCTCTCTGAACCCCTCCCTGCCACTGTAGGAATGGACAAAAACACCACCTGTACTCCCGCTCCGTCCACTAACCGTCCCAGCCCCCTGAAGTCCCATTTGATAGCCTTCAGGCTTCTCTCGTCATGTTATCACTGCCAGCCTGGACTATCAGTAGTGGGTAGTAATCGGAGGGGCGAACCAGGCTGGGAAGCTTTCTGGCAACATCCCTGACCCTGGCCCCACGGAGGCAGCAGACCTCCCTACGGGTAGGGTCAGGCCGACAGATAGGGCCCTCCGTTCCCCTGTGAAGGGAGTTGCCCACAGAGATCACCCTTCTTTCCTTTTTGGTGGAAGCAGTCTTGAGGCGTGGATCAGAATTCCTCGCCCTAGGCTTCCTGGTTAAACTTCCTTCCACACCCTCATCCACCGCTCTCTTGAGCTCCAGGGCCTCAAACCTGTTGCATAAGGGCACCTGCGAAGGTGGGGCAGGTCGGGGGCAGGGGGTGGGGGGGGGGGGGTGGCGTTTCCTGAATCATCGAGCAGGGACCTGTCTCCATTCTTCCTCAACTCCTAGGTCCCCTCCCTCTGCCCGACAGCGAACGGGCAGGGGGTCCAGCCCCATGTGGGGATTCTCATCCCGGTGCCTCTCCTTCGGGCCTTGCAGGGAGTTGCTCCACCAGTCTATCTCCCTCTCACACTCCCTGATGGCCCTCAACCTCTCCACCTCCTCCTTGAGTTCTGCCACCAGGTGGACCAGGTCATCCACTTGCTCGCACCTCACGCACACAGCATCTCTGCCTCCTTCAGATGGCAGCAGCAGGCTCTGGCACTCCCTGCACCCGAACTGCTGCATTTTGGAGTGGGCAATCTGTCTGGGTGGCTACAGACTGTCTAGCGCGAGCTCTCTCCCTAGCGAGGACCATAGTGGCCTAGCTAGTGCTAGACAGCTGTCAGATGAGGTGTTCTTATGGGCAGGGGGGGATCGCTCTGCCCTCCCTGCTCGCCCTGCCTGCGTGAACTGCCACGCAAACTGCCACGCCCCACTCTTCCAACGTGCCCCGCCCTGTTTGCCCGTCCTGGTTGCCGCGCTCCTGGTCGCTCGCGCTCCCTAGGGGTTGCTTTTGAACGGCCGGGGAGGGGGCGCTGTTGGCTCTGCCTCGTCAGCATCCCTCATGAGGGCTGCCGAGTCGTGGCAGCTCCCTTGGCTGCCTCGAGTGGCCTCGGTACCGGGAAAATAGACCTGCCTGTCCCGATTCCCCGCTCTGCTGCAGAACACATCTGCCCCGGAGCCGATCGCCTCAGCAAGTTTGTTTTTGAGATGTTTTGTTTTGAGATGTTCCAGTGACTGTGCTATACTGTGACAATGCATGGTTAGATGTCACAGTGAAACACCTCACCTCCATGCACAACCACAGTATCTAAGTTTCCTTTAAGGCCGGTAATTTCATCAAGGTCAGGGTAAAGCATAGCATTACTAATCCAAACTGTTGATTTGTCATCCTCCAGCTGTCCATACACAGATCACTCAGGATTCCTGTGAACACAAAAGAAAATAAAATATGCTCGGTTGTATTCAATGGACAGGGTTACAAAGAGGGTGAATTAGCAGTCTTTGACTTGCCAAGTATAGCCTTTTAATAATGCTTTTCTTCCAATTCTGTTACCACCCCATCAATTCCCATAAGTGCTGCTGCTGACAACAGATATTGCTGAATATTAGTGATTTTAGAGGGAGGTAAGAGTATGGATGTTTTTAATAGACTCAGTTTTACTTTGTCTAAATCCCTTTGATATGTTGTGAAACTCCACACCGTTCCATGAGGGAGTTTTCACTTATGGCCATGCAGTATGTCACATCCTAAAATACTAGTATATGCGGCACTGACTAATACTTCTACCCTGGTTAATTTTTGTTCCTCTGGCAACTAGAGTGATTTTTTTGCAGTAGGGAATTGTTTTTCCACACCATCGATTCCTGTGAATTTAACCCTGCATCAACCAGGTGTTATGCCCAGGGTTTGTTCTGTCTCATGTGTAATTACTGACATTCGGGCCCCAGTGTCAATAAGAAAATTTACCAATAATTTTGGGGGTCCAACGGGAATGGCAATGATAGGGTCAGAGTGTTCATTAGAGAGCCACTGAATTGCTAATAGCGGCTGAGCAGGGTGGCTCACTGCCCTGCCTGGGGATAGGAGTTTTTTTGCTGAGATTCTGCTTTGTCAATTAGGCTTGGTGCAGAAGGTATACTTTCCTTAGAGACTGTTTTTTTTTGTTGGTGGTGGTGGTGGGGTTTTTTTTGTTTGTTTAGTTTAGTTTAGTTTAGTTTTGTTTTGTTTTTTTTCTGTTAGGCAGTTCTTCCCATCTGGAATATTTTTCTTACTTAGAAATTGGACTAATGTACGGAGGTCCTCCATAGAGGCACAATGCAAGAATGGTCTGGGTGCACCAAAAGGCAGGGTCTTACATTGTAACTCACCCCGTTCCCTATTAGGTTTGAACCTCTCTTTGAATTTGGGGTATCTGGAATTTTGAGTGTGGATTTGGCAGACTTGCTGAGAATGGTCTTGGTACTTAATACTGGATGAACTAATCCAGCCCATTTGGCATCTGTACTTATATATACAAATTGTACTTATCTGTACAAATTCACTCAATTGCTGCATAGTGCAGACCCTGAAAGCTGGGATGGTGATTTCTGGTTTGACAGTGATGATGATGTCAAAGGGAATGTGGAATGGGGGAGTTTGGATTTTGCCTACAACCATGGTCATCATCCCTATGAGCAGCTAGTAGGTGATCTTGAGTATTTGCTACAAACATCTTAAGACAATCAGGGAGTCCACGGATGAGAGGAGTTAATCAAGCCGGGTCAATAGGAGCTAACATCGGGGATTTCCAAAATTCATCTCTTTCATACATCACCTGAATGCAGTCTGCTTTTTGTACTGCTACAGCCAGGTCAGAATAGCTTGTGGCTCTAATTTCCAGGGGTTTCCCTCTTTCCTGGGGATCTATACCACCTGCCCAGTATGCCACCTGGGCAGTTATAGAGTAATTATGGTCTCCTGGTGTGGTGGTTAAAAATACTCTAGGTCCCCAAAAGCCTCCTGCCTCTTCCTCACTCAACATAATTCAATCTCCTCCTTCAAGAGAAACTCAACACACATGCTCAATTTCCAGTTCCCCTGACTGCCTTGAGAACTTCTCCTGTATTTTAACCAACTCTGCCAGTGACCATGGAATCGTTCACACAGTAGTGAGGATTTCATCATCATCATCAACAGTAGTCTCAGTCTTAACCAAAGGTATTAAGGAAATTGATTGAGGTTCAGAATCAGCAATCTCTTTAACATCATCATCACTGTTAAACCAGAAATCACCATCCCAGCTTTCAGGGTCTGCACTATGCAGCAATCTACGAATCTGCTTAACCAGAGCAGAAGACTGTACTTCATTTAATAGATGAATAAACCCCTGCAGCAATTAAGATGATTACTCTCACTCACAAGTTTATCATTTTCAGTCAGAAGTTTATTTTCATTTAAAAGTTTATCCACTCTGATTCCTAATGTCTTTCCCGTCTCCCTTTCAAAGGCCAATGAGGACTTCAACACCTCATTCTCTGATTTCAAAGCTGTATATTCCACATCAGAAATCAGTTTGGGAGCAGGAGCTTCCTTAGCTTCCTGCTGAGCACAAGACAAACAGGCTCCTAACACAGCAAAAATCACACCTTTACCCTTTCTTTGATGGATTTTTTGTGAAGCCTGACACTGCTCAATGCGCTCTACCACTTTCACCTCATCTTTCCAAAACTTTTATTCCCACTCCTTCCCCACATGGGAAGGGGCACTTTTGTATTTTTGCAGCAGTGTATCCATAGCAATCCTGCCGACTACGCCAATTTCTCTGTCACATTAAAGGGGTGTAGCCAATTAACCATTATGGGTCCAGTTGGATTCAGGGTAGTAGATTAAACATTATGGGTCCAGTCGGATTCAGAGCACTGAGCAATGAACTACATGGTCACGGATTGGCCAATAATGTATAACCGCCCTTAACACTGAAGAACATGGTCACAGATTCACCAGTAACATATAACCGCCCTTACTCTAGTTGCCGATTAACCGTTATGGGTCCAGTCGGATTCAGGGTACTGAACTATCACAATCACAGATTCACCAATAATGGATTAACTGATATGGGTCTGGTTGGATTCAGAGCACTGAACTACCACAGTCATGGATTCACCGATAACGTATAACCGCCCTTACTCTAGTCGCTTTCAATGAGAACTGTCATGGCTAGGAACAATGCAGTTAAGTGCAATCTATTACAGCAACAGGTACTTTGGATTGCTGGCGATAGTTACTGTCTGTAAAAGTAAGCTAGCATGCATGAATACACAGGTGTGCAGCCTGGAAATTAACTCATTAAAAGGAGTATAACCAAGTGTTCAGATCCCAAATCACCCAAAGGCATCCCAATTGGGGGGGAGGGAAGAGAGGCTCAGCCTGTCGACTGATCCCAGGAGTCAGCAGGTCCTCGGGATGGTGTATTCCCTCAGGATGGTATCTCCCCTGACAATGGTATCTGCCCTGACATCCCCTCTCTTTTAGGCCAATTTATATTATTTTCTATTTTTTAGGTGGAGCTTGAGTGACTCTAGTCAAGCATATCTTGGTTATGATTGGTGAAAAGTTTTCCCATCTCCGTTTAAAGTAATAGGTTTTGAGAAATTCAGAGCCCGTGCTCCGTGAGAGGTGGTCGCTGCCTGGAGGCGGGTAGCTTTTGGAATGGAGGTGTGTTTTGGTATTATAATGATATTATAATGAGCAAAAGTACACTAGAGTACAGCATTTGTCAAGACCTGACAGGTCGTTGGCTCAGGGTAACAAAAAGTGCGGCTTATTGGTCTCAGTGTGCACAAGAACAATCGAGTCCCCACCTGGTCACAGAGCCTAGCCGTGGTGTCTCCACTCCACTCTATGTTCCATGCTGTTCCTTAGAGCCAGCACACCAGGTTCTCCCAGCACGAAAGCATCTAAGGTCGGAATCCTAGGGAACGCTCAGGGAATGCAGCTATGCGTTACCCTGAAAGTCTCTTCAATGCTGTACATTTTCTTTAAAATGTGAATGTTCATTTTATTTTCCTAGTTACTTTAGGCAATTGCACCACACTATATTTCTGTGCAAAGCCAGAAGCATTACAGTAATGCTGATCATCTCAATACTTACATCTTTCTTTTAATATTTACTTGTCTTGCTTGCAAGACCCCATGCTACAGTAAGAGAAATGCCATCAGATTATTAGATTAATCTCTGCAGAGAATGTAGCTGGCAAGCATGGCACACTTTATCTAGCAGCTCATGAACTCGCTAACTCTATGGTAGTTCTCTGTGTAACTGGAGAGCCTGCCAGCCATGCCATGGGATAATTCAGTATGTACTTTTCCAGGAAAACATATATATATAAAACAAAACAAACAAAAAAAAGTTTAGGGTTTATGGAGGAAGAAGAAGAAAAGTGGATCCTGCTGCCCAGTTCAATGAATAATGGCATAGAATAGTAAAATATCACTGCTGTGTACAAAGGGGAGAAAACAAAATTTCTCTATTTCTCTGAGCAATTAATGTCCAAGTTCACATACATAATATAGATAAAATTTCAGTATATATATATATATTTCTTCATAAAAGTTCATGTCAGCTGAATGAAGAGCCAGATACAGAAAAAAATATATGTAATAATTAAAAAAAAAAATAAAAAAAAAATGCATGCAACAGTTTTACCTTGAATCTAACTAGGAAAACAAGAACTTAGGATAAAATTAATTGCTTTGTCTAAATTTCAAAAATGATGTTTAAAGTTGGTAACTTTATAATAAAAATTTACATCATTACAATTAAGAAAAGAGCAAATAAAGAAATGTAAAGCTATGGAGTGCTTTGAATGTTATGCTTAACTGATTCTGAAATGTTGCTAAATTAATAGTTCCATTATTATTTTTCTGTGCTGAAGCAATTTCCTATTTCATTGTGTAGTGGGTTTATGTGGCAAGGTTTTGGTAGCAGGGGGGCCATAGGGGTGGCTTCTGTGAGAAGGATCTAGAAGCTGCCCCGTGTTTGGTAGGGGCCCCACTGCTGACCAGAGCTGAGCCAATAAGTGATGTTGTTTTGTGCCTCTGTGAGAGCATATTTAAGACCGGAAAAAAAAAAAAAAAAAAAAAAAAAAAAAAAAAAAAAAAAAAAAAAA
>JAACYP010029514.1:0-16758 GCA_011076525.1 Nettapus auritus
AGAAGGAACTTTGAGGTTCCTTCCAGCCCAAGCCATTCTATGATTCTTCAAAGTACCATTCTAGTGTCACTTTAGTGAACAAAATCAGATATAAGGGAAATAGCAACATATAACCCCATCTTATCATCATGATTATACCACAAAACAAACAAACAAAAACAAACAGTCTTGCCCTATAGTTTCCAAATATTTGTTTGTTTGTTTGTTTAAATTATAATCAAGTAGCACCAACAAATTTACTGTGACCCAGTTTTATCACATAGCCATTTAAGGCATCCTTCTTCTGCTGGGGGCTCCTGACCTGGATGCAGTACTACAAGCGGGGCTTCACAAGGGGGGTAGTAGAGGGGACAATCACCTCCCTCAGCCTGCTGGCCACTATAAAAATGAAATGTACCATCACTGTAATAGAGTGTGAAAAAGCACCTCTGATGTAACCACTGAAATCAAACAGGGAGATTAAAAAAAATAATAATAAAAAAGTTATCTTTACCTTAATAATCTCTAACTGTATCACAAAACAAAACAAAACAAAAAACAAACAAACAAACAAACAAACAAAAAAAAAAACAACAAAAAAAAACAGGGTTTGCAGTAACATTCAATTAATTTCAAACTTTGGATGTTTTGAATCAATTTCTTCACATTTATAAAAGCAAAAAATGCTGCTAAATTAACAGAATTTTAAACAAGCAAAATATTATTCATTGTATTTAACTTTTTTACAGCTGATATGGGTTCTGTCCTGCCTAACTGGTGATGACAAATCCCTTACTCCATATTCTTTTTTTTTTTTTTTTTCTTCAAAGATTATCTGAAATCAGTGAATTCATGAGAATCTTATTCTTAGAAAAACAAGATTCAGAGTATATATTTTTTTTCATCTTAATTGTTTTATTTTTTCCACTTGTCCTCATGATCTTAGTCTTTTACTTCCTCTGAGAAATTCAGAGTCTCAAAACTTGAAATATTTAAGTTATGATTTATTATTTTCTCTGCCGCATTTAATGTCAAAGAAGGAAGGGCTCTCATTAAGTTTCATAAGCTATTCCATCTGTTTGAAACAAACTAATATTTTTTCTTGATTTTATATGGTCTAGCTTAACATTGGGATCTGCCACTGCCATTTCAAAATCAGTGAAAGGTGACTCCTTCTGCCCCTGCAGATGGTTTGGCATATGCTTGGATTTTGTTACTCTGGCCACCAATGGCAGCATCCCAAGAAGCTAAATTTGGGATCACAAAATAAATTTATCATTAAAAATAATTATTACTAATCAGCATCCTTGCATTAACATGCTGAATTTGCATCCCTTAGTAACACTATAAGTATGAAACAGGAGTGATAATTTGAAATCCTATGGGATATGTACTGAGGAATCTATCTTGGAGACATCACATGTGTTCAGGAAAAGTCATGGTTAATAGAGAGCACTGATCCAGCATACATCTGTATCAGTAAGTGGGTGGCAACAGCTATTGCTAAACTACTGAAATCCCACATATGCATAAATGAAGAAAACAGCATTCATAATGCCAAGTGACAGAAGCTTCCTCTACAAGATGTTTTATATGCTTATGCAATCAAACTACATGGAGAGAGCCACAAACAGTGGATATTTCATCATCTAAACAGAAATCTTTTGTATGTTAAAAAAAAAAAAAAAAAAAAAAAAAAAAAAAAAGAAGAGAGAGAAGAAAGAAATAGAAATAAGGAATATACCTTTGTTTGTTGGAAAGAAACAATGGCATTTAAATCAGAGAAACAATTCTGCTGTTTAAAGAATATTGATTCAGCCAGGAAAGTTATGGCAAAGATCCAAGCAGATGAAAAAAGTGACTGGGGCACTGCTGTTCTCTTCTGTCTGAAGCCTAGGGGGAAATGACTTTTTACTACAAGAATTCTGAGGCTTTGACAATATAGCAGCATCAAAAAAGGCTGAGTAGTCTGAAGTAAGAAATTAAGCCTGTAACCTTGCAGTAAATTCAGGGTATGTTTATCAATTATCCGCCTATAATTAGCTATAAACTAGCTGAGGCAGTACTGTTGTTTTAAAACTGTGTAGCACTAACTCTTAAACCATGAAAAAAACTGATCAATTTTCAAGAAATTTTCCTTACAGGACAGCCATTGGTGACGATTTCCATGATACATTAAATTTAAGCCATTTGGTTTTATTGATTCCTTAAATATTTACAGCATGATCTGCCAGCTTCTTCCCTTCAGATGCAGTCACGGAGTTTTCCTTGCTTTGCATGTTAGTTGAATATACAACAAGAACGTAAATGTGCATGTGTTAAGAGCTGTTAGAGGCATATGGTATTTTCAAAGTCTTTGCAAATATTTACACACATGTAGTTGTATATATGCAGTTCTGTCTTCACTTGTCAGCAGTCATTTCCATAGTCTACAGGTTTTACAGTGCAGAGAATGAAAAAGAAAACCAAGCAGTTTGCAGTAGGCTCAAGTAAACAGCAGGAAATTAAAGCATTCTCATCTTTTAAAAAATATATACATTTCTAAATAAAACCAGAAAAGTTTCTATCATTTTCATAGCTTAGAAAATGAATGTAATACTGCAAGTTAGATCTCAGAAAACTTTTAATGCAATACACAGATGCAAGGTGGAGCAGTACTAATGAATACACAGAACAAATGGTTTATTTTATGGTAAAGTTATTTTAAAACAAGTTCATAGTAACTGGATTGTTATTAGTAGTAGTAACGGTCATATTTACCTTAAACATTTTACTTAATGGCTTTATTTCAATCACCTCAGTCACACTGATATCATTCAAAGATATAGCACTGGAATTGAGTCATGCATGAAGTTTAATAAGTCTTGTTAATTTTCTGCCAATTCAAGGGGCTATTTATTTTAACCATTATGGATATTTGACTCAAATTTAAAATAGCCTCATTTGCAAAACTGAAAAGCATGTCATTCCATAAAATTGAATGCTAAGCTTATTCTAAGTAAAACAAAATATGGCCTAAATGAGCAACCATTGCAGAAGCAGAGACAGACCAGTCTTGATATACATTTATATTCAGCAAAGTGTTCCTTTAGTAGTAATATCACAGAGTAATAAATTATATTCATTGTTAATTTCTATAAAACAATATATCTCAATTAAAAAGCAAGACATTTTCAATGGTCAGGTCATAGAATCATTAAGGCTGGAAAAGACCTTCAAGATCATCTGGTGCAACCATCACCCTAAAATGTCACCCACTAAACCATATCGCTAAGCACCCAGTCCAACCTTTCCTTGAACATTCCCAGGGACGGTGATGCCACCACCTCACTGGACAATCTGTTCCCATGTCTAACTATTGTTTCCGAGAATAAATGTCTCTTGATTTGTAACCTAAACAAAATGTGCAACTTGAGGCCATTCCCTCTAGCCTTACCACTGTTTATCTGTGAGAAGTGGCTGACACCCAGCTCCCCACAACTTCCTTTCAAGTAGTTATATGACAAAAACTCCAACCATTTCTTTGGCCTTTGGCATCACCCATGACACCAGCTGGATACAAGGAAATAGGATTACCATTTGCAGCATGTATTCATATGTCCCAGTGCAGAGCTGATGTACAATACTACCATAATGAGATCACAATATTTCAGCCATAACTAGAATTGTCAGTACAGGGCCAATAATGAGAATCTTAATCATAAATGCAAGAATTATGTTGGTCTTTTTAACAAAGAGAACAAAATAGAAATTATATTCTAGTTAACCCTTTGTGTTAGCTGCACCAAAAAAAAAAAAAAAAAAAAAAAAAAAGCAGAGCCTTGGAGACAGCTGCAAGACTGGGAAGTAAAAACAAGAGGAGACCTATTTTCAGATGATACTAGAAAAAATGCATTAATTCACTTTGTAAAATGATTTGATAGTAAAATGACAAAAGCATTCATGTAAATTAGTATTTTTAAGGTAAGGTCACAATGAAAGCTTCCCATATTGCTCTTTCTTTTATTGGGTTTAAATGGAAAATAAACATATTGGCTTATGCCCACTGTTTTACTGTTAATTTCTTTTGAGAATTTGTAACCATTGACAATATCTGATACTTCAGAACAAGAGAAAGCGAATTCAGTTTTACATTCATCAAATTGTTCCTATTATGCATGTTACTTTTAAATATTATATATAAGAACATAAACTTGGTTTTCATTGCATTCATTTTCAATTATTTGGAAAGACTCATACTCCTGAAACTGGCTCTAACAACTTTCTTCACAAAAGGAGTCAAGATATTAATTTCTCAGTCAGCTCCAGAAATTCCAAATAATTTTTAAATTCAAAGTCTCTTCATGTATTCTCTCCATGAATCTACTTAAGAGGTATACAGCTGAAGGAAGAAAATGGCAGTCCTGAATTTCCTTTGTGGGTAATTAACCTTTATATATATAGATATATATTTAATAGTAGCAAATTATTTTTTCTCAAAAACACTTCTACAAAACTATTCTCCAAAAGGCCAAAAAGTATAATTCTCCAAAAGATATTGTAGATCTACATTTAGAAATACCAAATCATTGGAGTTACAGTCTTCAAAAAATTCTACTCCAGTAGCCCTTTCCTCTTCTGCTGCTGTAACTACTGAATAGAAAATACTTTTGTTGTTGCTTTTTTACTTCTTTAATGTAACTGTGTATTTGGTACTTTATTCCCATACATGTTCATTTTCTGGTATTTTCATATTTTAGAGTTTGAGAAAGACTATCCTTGTGGCAATTAATAGTCTTTGCTCCTTTAATCTCTTTTGCAACTCCACTCAGAGATATCTGGATTTCTTGTATTGAGTACAGGTATGGGAAGCCCTCTAAATAGGACTGGTATCATACAAAGCTTGTCTTTGTAATATACGTTGACAATATGAAGGGCAGGAAGAATAGCCACATGCTCCTTTTACTCCAGTTAACAAAACTGTTTCAGATGAACAGGTATCAGTTAAAGATCCCTTCACACATTGGAGCTTAGTTCTTAATTTTATCTGTGAATCAATGTAATGAAGTCTGCAGCTCTTATGACATAGAAGCAATTACGGAATGTGAATACAGAATGTGAAATTATACAATTTTACAATAAAAACTTTCGATGTAACTTTAAAAGGATGAAAACTAAAGATATCTAGAGACATATAACCTACTTAATGTAATTGGTGATGATGGTTATTTCAGTAAAAACAGAACTAGGTCTTTAATATTCTATGCTAAATTGTTTGCATAATGACCAACTTTATGAACCTGTTTTTCTCATGTCAGACATCTGCAGTTACCTTTTTATGATCTATTCTGGCATCTTTTAGTCATAATTTCATAGACCTATTAGACATAATAAACTATTTCTAAATTAGAGTTTCAAGCAACCCAATTCATTATTCTTGCCTAGTTTCTAAGATGCACAGAAATGGCACATCGAAAGCATTCTCACTAAGGAAAACTTTTGAATGATTTTTTTTTATTATTATTATTTATTTTTTTGTCTACTAGTCCCTGGAGTGCTGTTAAAATATTTGATCAGATATAAATAAGTGTTACTACATTTTCTTGCGTGCTTAAATTTCAAAGCACAAAATCTCCATGCACCCTTGATTACCTTGGGAAAATCAAGAACTGTTAGTTAAAATGGCTGCCTGCTTCCAATAATAGAATTAAAGTGACTGGAATTTGCTGTTTGAAGCAATCATATTAACATGGAAAGGCTAAATATTCATTCCACTGATGAGCCTCTACTTCTCTGAGAATTCTTTCACACCTATAAATGATCCTCTTCCTTTCACTAAGAGCTTATGCCTGATTTCTGCTTTTAAATACAGCCCAGCTGTGCTCATGAAATGGCAGGGACACAAAGGGAGCTGCCCATGAATATTACTTCTGAATTGATTTATGCTGAAATATTAGTAATTGGGGTTGTTAGGAGAATGCTGTGGAACAGCACTATTTCTTCTCTTTCCAAAAGAGAAATACTAATTAAAATGCAAATTTATTTTAAAAAGACATAGAATGCTTTTTTAAAAATTGTGTTGAAGAGAAAAGCTCAATTAGCTGTTTTTGTTGTTGGTGGTGGTGGTTTTTCTGTTGTTGTTGTGTGGTTTTTTTTGTTTGTTTTTTTGATGGACACTCAGACAACAGCACTTCTGTTTTCTAGCTTTCCTTGTCCTTGCTTCAAGTTTCACATGAAAATAAATAAATAAAAGGTTTTAAAATTATACCATCAGTCATGCAATATTACAATACACATGACATTTTGTTTTCTCATAATTACAAAGAAGTTGGGATTCTGCCGTAAATGTAGGTGAGAAAAACATAGTCAACATTTGGAAACCATTTGAGAGTAGAGAAAAGTATATTTCTTCTCCCTTTGGGTGTCACTAAGCAACACCTTCAGAATAAATAGAACAGTTGTTATCTGAATTGCAAAAATCATGCAGACTTGTTCAGGATATTTTATGTTCATTTTTAGCTATTGCCACACTCACATTCTTTTGCTCAAATTAGTTTGGTAGCTTTACACCTCTACCTATGTATTTACTTACTTACATTTGCATATGCTATTGTGAATAATACAATAAATTTTAAAAATAATAATAAATAAAAATAAGGATGCTTTTTTCTTCCTTGACTACCTCCGAAGGTATAAACTTGCAAGCGAACAAGTGGAAAACTCCCTTCTCTTTCCGTGTCCTTTCTGTTAATTTTTCAGATGTCTTTCATGTCCACTTCTGAAAGAAAATCTAACAGTTATCAAGATGTAGATATATGGAAATTTTCCAAAACTTTACTTCCTTTAATAAGAACAGGAAAGGAGGGAAAACTGTGAGATGTTTTAAATTGGCAGAGCCTTGAACATTGCAAGAACTGCATCCAAAACCTTTATATGGATTATACCATTTTGCAAGTGTTTTACCTTTACCAGCCTCAATGCTTCTAACTGTTACAGTCTCATCAGAAAACTCCTAACATGGTTCTTGTTGCTGAATTACGTGGTAAATGAGGAAGACGAGAGAAAGATGATCTGTTTTTCCAAACTGCATTTCCCTGACAGACACCTGTGCTATAAAACTTTTACAAACTCTATGAGAAGACAATTAGCTACTTTTTCTCCCTCCCTCTGAACCAATAATAATTTTTATTAATTTCTGGCTCTGCATGAATATAAAGAGTTATCTTCTACTTGGTCTAACAACATTTAGGTTTATTCATAGAGGTGCAAGAAAAGATTTAAACAATTGCCATGAAGCTACCTACACAAAGCCCTTACACAGTTGTCATTTAGCTTTGGTTATGTGTGGTGGCCAGAAAGTTAAGACTGTATGCCTATACTATATTCTAGCAGTTATTCTACTTATTAGGACCTCAGCATCAATGCTATTTAATATACCTAATCCTGTTCCCAATAACCCAGTTACATCCTGTGGCATGCACTGAGATTTTTCAGAGAACGTCCATGTAACCATGTTAACCAGCCGGTGTAAGCAGTTCTCAGAAAGGTGGTACATTTCAAGTTGATTTCTGAGATGTTAATGTGCAGCGCCAGCTCTACACTTTTTAGGGACCAGCTCGCGTTAAAAAGAATTTCTTGCTGTCCCACATTTTTAATTATGTGGGGACCTGTGTTGAAGATGGAAGGAGTTAGACCAATGGGAGGCCAAGTTGGTTCATTTTCTAACATCTGCAGGGGCAGAGGCTTCTTATCCTTTGCAGTTGACACAGATGTTTCTGTGTTAATCATAAATTCAAACAGTAATACTGTACCTCTGTAACCCCAAAGACAGTACACAATTGTAGGTTTGGTGAAAGTAAAATTGTGCCAGCAATCAAAATTTGGTTCAGTTATTTTCGTACATTCAGTACTAAAATTTTGTGGTCTAGTAGAATCAGCGTAAACTGTCTTAATTTCAGTCGGCGTGACTGGATTCAGTAGATCCATTAGCTATTCAGCAACCGGTTTATATTGTCTGGCCAGACGTGGCTTGAAGTTCAGCCATTCTTAGAGAATCATTCTAACTCCATTCATCTTTTGAAAGTACTTACTCCAATGTAAAACTAGAGAGATTTAGGTCATTTTTTACAGACTCACAGAATCACAGAATAGTCTAGGTTGGAAGAGACCTATAAGATCACCGAGTCCAACCTCTGACCTAACACTAACAAAACTTCCACTAAACCATACCCCTAAGCTCTACATCTAAACGACTTTTAAAGACCTCCAGGGACGGTGACTCAACCACTTCCCTGGGCAGCCTATTCCAGTGACTAACAACTCGTTCAGTAAAGTTTCTCCTAATATCCAACCTAAATCTCCCCTGGTGCAACTTTAGCCCATTCCCCCTCTTCCTGTCACCAGGCACATGGGAGAATAGACCAAGCGCCACCTCGCTACAGCCTCCTTTCAGGCAACTGTAGAGTGCAATAAGGTCGCCCCTGAGCCTCCTCTTCTCCAGGCTAAATAGTCCCAGCTCCCTCAGCCGCTCCTCATAAGACTTGTTCTCCAGACCCTTCACCAGCTTCGTAGCCCTTCTCTGGACTCGCTCAAGCACCTCCATGTCCTTCTTGTAGTGAGGGGCCCAAAAATGAACACAGTATTCGAGGTGCGGCCACACCAGAGCTGAGTACAGGGGGACAATCGGGCCTGATCACCTGCTTGCCCTGCAACTGCCGCAGGATGATGCCCAAGATAATCTGCTCCATGAGCTTCCCTGGCACTGATGTTAAACTAACAGGCCTGTAGTTCCCTGGGTCTACCCTCCAGCCCTTCTTGTAGATGGGCATCACGTTTGCTATCCGCCAGTCAAGTGGGACCTCCCCCGATAGCCAGGACTGCTGATAAATGATGGAAAGCGGCTTGGCCAGCTCTTCCACCAGTTCTCGCAGTACCCTCGGGTGGATCCCATCCGGCCCCATCGACTTGCATATATACAAGTGCTGTAGCAGGTCGCCAACCATCTCCTTGTGGATTGTGGGGGCCACATTCTGCTCCCCATCTCCTTCCACCAGCTCAGGGTACTGGGCATGCAGAGAACAACTGGTTTTGCTGCTAAAGAGTGAGGCAAAGAAGGTGTTAAGCTCCTCGGTGTTTTCCTCATCTCTGGTAACTAAGTTTCCCCCCGCATCCAGTAAAGGCTGGAGATTCTCCTTAGTCCTCCTTTTGGTAATGATGTATTTATAAAGATGTTTTTTGTTGTCTTTAAGAGCAGTAGCCAGATTGAGATCCAGATGAGCTTTGGCCTTTCTAATGTTGTCCCTGCACTGCCTCGCAACATCCTTCTAGTCCCCTAGAGTGGCCCGTCCTCTTTTCCAAAGATTATAAACCCTCTTTTTTTCTCCTAAGCTCAAGCCACAACTCTGCTTCAGCCAGGCCGGTCTTCTTCCGCACTGGCTCATCTTTGGGCACGTGGGGACAGACTGCTCCTGAGCCATTAGGATTTCTTTTTTGAAGAACGCCCAGCCTTCCTGGGCTCCTCTGTCCTTCAGAACCACCTCCCAAGGGACTCTGCCAACCAGTGTCCTGAACAGCTCCATGTAAGCCCTCTGGAAGTCCAAGACAGCGGTCTTACTGGTCCCCTTCCTGACTTCACCAAGTATCGAGAACTCTACCATTTTGTGGTCACTCTGCCCAAGACAGCCCCCGACCACCACATCTCCCACCAGTCCTTCTCTGTTAGTGAACAGAAGGTCTAGCAGGGCACATCCCCTGGTAGGCTCACCAACCAACTGCGTCAGGAAGTTATCTTCCATGCTCTCCAGAAACCTCCTGGACTGCTTTCTCTGGGCTGTGTTGTGCTTCCAGGATATATCTGGGAAGTTAAAGTCCCCCACAAGAACAAGCGCTGATGAGTTCACAACTTCTGCCAGCTGTCTGTAGAACTCCTCATCCGTCCCCTCATCTTGGTTTGGCGGTCTATAACAGACCCCCATCAGGATGCTTGCCTTGTTGGCCTCTCCGCTGATCCTAACCCATAGCGACTCCACCTTGTCATAGCCAGCCTTAAGTTCAACGACATCAAAACACTCTCTAATATAGAGAGCCACTCCACCACCCCTTCTGTGCTGCCTATCCCTTCTGAAGAGCCTATAGCCAGACATGGCAGCACTCCAGTCATGAGAGTGGTCCCACCATGTTTCCATGATGGCAACCAAGTCATAGCCTGCGTGCTGCACAATGGCTTCCAGCTCCTCCTGCTTGTTGCCCATGCTGCGTGCTTTAGTGTAGATGCACTTCAGCTGAGCCTTTGCCTCTCCCCCAGCCTAGCCACTGTTCCCCCTGGCACACCTCCAACAAGCTTTATTTCATCCGCGTCCCCCTTCTTACCTAGTTTAAAGCCCTCTCAATGAGCCCTGCCAGCTCCTGGGCCAGGATCTGTTTTCCCCTTGGGGACAGTTGGTACCCATCTGCAGCCATCAGGCCGGGTGCCAAGTAAAGCGCCCCGTGGTCGAAGAACACAAAACTTCTGTGTTGGCACCAGCCTCTAAGCCATGTGTTTATCATGTGGGCTTTGCGTATCCTCTCTGAACCCCTCCCTGCCACTGTAGGAATGGACAAAAACACCACCTGTACTCCCGCTCCGTCCACTAACCGTCCCAGCCCCCTGAAGTCCCATTTGATAGCCTTCAGGCTTCTCTCGTCATGTTATCACTGCCAGCCTGGACTATCAGTAGTGGGTAGTAATCGGAGGGGCGAACCAGGCTGGGAAGCTTTCTGGCAACATCCCTGACCCTGGCCCCACGGAGGCAGCAGACCTCCCTACGGGTAGGGTCAGGCCGACAGATAGGGCCCTCCGTTCCCCTGTGAAGGGAGTTGCCCACAGAGATCACCCTTCTTTCCTTTTTGGTGGAAGCAGTCTTGAGGCGTGGATCAGAATTCCTCGCCCTAGGCTTCCTGGTTAAACTTCCTTCCACACCCTCATCCACCGCTCTCTTGAGCTCCAGGGCCTCAAACCTGTTGCATAAGGGCACCTGCGAAGGTGGGGCAGGTCGGGGGCAGGGGGTGGGGGGGGGGGGGTGGCGTTTCCTGAATCATCGAGCAGGGACCTGTCTCCATTCTTCCTCAACTCCTAGGTCCCCTCCCTCTGCCCGACAGCGAACGGGCAGGGGGTCCAGCCCCATGTGGGGATTCTCATCCCGGTGCCTCTCCTTCGGGCCTTGCAGGGAGTTGCTCCACCAGTCTATCTCCCTCTCACACTCCCTGATGGCCCTCAACCTCTCCACCTCCTCCTTGAGTTCTGCCACCAGGTGGACCAGGTCATCCACTTGCTCGCACCTCACGCACACAGCATCTCTGCCTCCTTCAGATGGCAGCAGCAGGCTCTGGCACTCCCTGCACCCGAACTGCTGCATTTTGGAGTGGGCAATCTGTCTGGGTGGCTACAGACTGTCTAGCGCGAGCTCTCTCCCTAGCGAGGACCATAGTGGCCTAGCTAGTGCTAGACAGCTGTCAGATGAGGTGTTCTTATGGGCAGGGGGGGATCGCTCTGCCCTCCCTGCTCGCCCTGCCTGCGTGAACTGCCACGCAAACTGCCACGCCCCACTCTTCCAACGTGCCCCGCCCTGTTTGCCCGTCCTGGTTGCCGCGCTCCTGGTCGCTCGCGCTCCCTAGGGGTTGCTTTTGAACGGCCGGGGAGGGGGCGCTGTTGGCTCTGCCTCGTCAGCATCCCTCATGAGGGCTGCCGAGTCGTGGCAGCTCCCTTGGCTGCCTCGAGTGGCCTCGGTACCGGGAAAATAGACCTGCCTGTCCCGATTCCCCGCTCTGCTGCAGAACACATCTGCCCCGGAGCCGATCGCCTCAGCAAGTTTGTTTTTGAGATGTTTTGTTTTGAGATGTTCCAGTGACTGTGCTATACTGTGACAATGCATGGTTAGATGTCACAGTGAAACACCTCACCTCCATGCACAACCACAGTATCTAAGTTTCCTTTAAGGCCGGTAATTTCATCAAGGTCAGGGTAAAGCATAGCATTACTAATCCAAACTGTTGATTTGTCATCCTCCAGCTGTCCATACACAGATCACTCAGGATTCCTGTGAACACAAAAGAAAATAAAATATGCTCGGTTGTATTCAATGGACAGGGTTACAAAGAGGGTGAATTAGCAGTCTTTGACTTGCCAAGTATAGCCTTTTAATAATGCTTTTCTTCCAATTCTGTTACCACCCCATCAATTCCCATAAGTGCTGCTGCTGACAACAGATATTGCTGAATATTAGTGATTTTAGAGGGAGGTAAGAGTATGGATGTTTTTAATAGACTCAGTTTTACTTTGTCTAAATCCCTTTGATATGTTGTGAAACTCCACACCGTTCCATGAGGGAGTTTTCACTTATGGCCATGCAGTATGTCACATCCTAAAATACTAGTATATGCGGCACTGACTAATACTTCTACCCTGGTTAATTTTTGTTCCTCTGGCAACTAGAGTGATTTTTTTGCAGTAGGGAATTGTTTTTCCACACCATCGATTCCTGTGAATTTAACCCTGCATCAACCAGGTGTTATGCCCAGGGTTTGTTCTGTCTCATGTGTAATTACTGACATTCGGGCCCCAGTGTCAATAAGAAAATTTACCAATAATTTTGGGGGTCCAACGGGAATGGCAATGATAGGGTCAGAGTGTTCATTAGAGAGCCACTGAATTGCTAATAGCGGCTGAGCAGGGTGGCTCACTGCCCTGCCTGGGGATAGGAGTTTTTTTGCTGAGATTCTGCTTTGTCAATTAGGCTTGGTGCAGAAGGTATACTTTCCTTAGAGACTGTTTTTTTTTGTTGGTGGTGGTGGTGGGGTTTTTTTTGTTTGTTTAGTTTAGTTTAGTTTAGTTTTGTTTTGTTTTTTTTTCTGTTAGGCAGTTCTTCCCATCTGGAATATTTTTCTTACTTAGAAATTGGACTAATGTACGGAGGTCCTCCATAGAGGCACAATGCAAGAATGGTCTGGGTGCACCAAAAGGCAGGGTCTTACATTGTAACTCACCCCGTTCCCTATTAGGTTTGAACCTCTCTTTGAATTTGGGGTATCTGGAATTTTGAGTGTGGATTTGGCAGACTTGCTGAGAATGGTCTTGGTACTTAATACTGGATGAACTAATCCAGCCCATTTGGCATCTGTACTTATATATACAAATTGTACTTATCTGTACAAATTCACTCAATTGCTGCATAGTGCAGACCCTGAAAGCTGGGATGGTGATTTCTGGTTTGACAGTGATGATGATGTCAAAGGGAATGTGGAATGGGGGAGTTTGGATTTTGCCTACAACCATGGTCATCATCCCTATGAGCAGCTAGTAGGTGATCTTGAGTATTTGCTACAAACATCTTAAGACAATCAGGGAGTCCACGGATGAGAGGAGTTAATCAAGCCGGGTCAATAGGAGCTAACATCGGGGATTTCCAAAATTCATCTCTTTCATACATCACCTGAATGCAGTCTGCTTTTTGTACTGCTACAGCCAGGTCAGAATAGCTTGTGGCTCTAATTTCCAGGGGTTTCCCTCTTTCCTGGGGATCTATACCACCTGCCCAGTATGCCACCTGGGCAGTTATAGAGTAATTATGGTCTCCTGGTGTGGTGGTTAAAAATACTCTAGGTCCCCAAAAGCCTCCTGCCTCTTCCTCACTCAACATAATTCAATCTCCTCCTTCAAGAGAAACTCAACACACATGCTCAATTTCCAGTTCCCCTGACTGCCTTGAGAACTTCTCCTGTATTTTAACCAACTCTGCCAGTGACCATGGAATCGTTCACACAGTAGTGAGGATTTCATCATCATCATCAACAGTAGTCTCAGTCTTAACCAAAGGTATTAAGGAAATTGATTGAGGTTCAGAATCAGCAATCTCTTTAACATCATCATCACTGTTAAACCAGAAATCACCATCCCAGCTTTCAGGGTCTGCACTATGCAGCAATCTACGAATCTGCTTAACCAGAGCAGAAGACTGTACTTCATTTAATAGATGAATAAACCCCTGCAGCAATTAAGATGATTACTCTCACTCACAAGTTTATCATTTTCAGTCAGAAGTTTATTTTCATTTAAAAGTTTATCCACTCTGATTCCTAATGTCTTTCCCGTCTCCCTTTCAAAGGCCAATGAGGACTTCAACACCTCATTCTCTGATTTCAAAGCTGTATATTCCACATCAGAAATCAGTTTGGGAGCAGGAGCTTCCTTAGCTTCCTGCTGAGCACAAGACAAACAGGCTCCTAACACAGCAAAAATCACACCTTTACCCTTTCTTTGATGGATTTTTTGTGAAGCCTGACACTGCTCAATGCGCTCTACCACTTTCACCTCATCTTTCCAAAACTTTTATTCCCACTCCTTCCCCACATGGGAAGGGGCACTTTTGTATTTTTGCAGCAGTGTATCCATAGCAATCCTGCCGACTACGCCAATTTCTCTGTCACATTAAAGGGGTGTAGCCAATTAACCATTATGGGTCCAGTTGGATTCAGGGTAGTAGATTAAACATTATGGGTCCAGTCGGATTCAGAGCACTGAGCAATGAACTACATGGTCACGGATTGGCCAATAATGTATAACCGCCCTTAACACTGAAGAACATGGTCACAGATTCACCAGTAACATATAACCGCCCTTACTCTAGTTGCCGATTAACCGTTATGGGTCCAGTCGGATTCAGGGTACTGAACTATCACAATCACAGATTCACCAATAATGGATTAACTGATATGGGTCTGGTTGGATTCAGAGCACTGAACTACCACAGTCATGGATTCACCGATAACGTATAACCGCCCTTACTCTAGTCGCTTTCAATGAGAACTGTCATGGCTAGGAACAATGCAGTTAAGTGCAATCTATTACAGCAACAGGTACTTTGGATTGCTGGCGATAGTTACTGTCTGTAAAAGTAAGCTAGCATGCATGAATACACAGGTGTGCAGCCTGGAAATTAACTCATTAAAAGGAGTATAACCAAGTGTTCAGATCCCAAATCACCCAAAGGCATCCCAATTGGGGGGGAGGGAAGAGAGGCTCAGCCTGTCGACTGATCCCAGGAGTCAGCAGGTCCTCGGGATGGTGTATTCCCTCAGGATGGTATCTCCCCTGACAATGGTATCTGCCCTGACATCCCCTCTCTTTTAGGCCAATTTATATTATTTTCTATTTTTTAGGTGGAGCTTGAGTGACTCTAGTCAAGCATATCTTGGTTATGATTGGTGAAAAGTTTTCCCATCTCCGTTTAAAGTAATAGGTTTTGAGAAATTCAGAGCCCGTGCTCCGTGAGAGGTGGTCGCTGCCTGGAGGCGGGTAGCTTTTGGAATGGAGGTGTGTTTTGGTATTATAATGATATTATAATGAGCAAAAGTACACTAGAGTACAGCATTTGTCAAGACCTGACAGGTCGTTGGCTCAGGGTAACAAAAAGTGCGGCTTATTGGTCTCAGTGTGCACAAGAACAATCGAGTCCCCACCTGGTCACAGAGCCTAGCCGTGGTGTCTCCACTCCACTCTATGTTCCATGCTGTTCCTTAGAGCTAGCACACCAGGTTCTCCCAGCACGAAAGCATCTAAGGTCGGAATCCTAGGGAACGCTCAGGGAATGCAGCTATGCGTTACCCTGAAAGTCTCTTCAATGCTGTACATTTTCTTTAAAATGTGAATGTTCATTTTATTTTCCTAGTTACTTTAGGCAATTGCACCACACTATATTTCTGTGCAAAGCCAGAAGCATTACAGTAATGCTGATCATCTCAATACTTACATCTTTCTTTTAATATTTACTTGTCTTGCTTGCAAGACCCCATGCTACAGTAAGAGAAATGCCATCAGATTATTAGATTAATCTCTGCAGAGAATGTAGCTGGCAAGCATGGCACACTTTATCTAGCAGCTCATGAACTCGCTAACTCTATGGTAGTTCTCTGTGTAACTGGAGAGCCTGCCAGCCATGCCATGGGATAATTCAGTATGTACTTTTCCAGGAAAACATATATATATAAAACAAAACAAACAAAAAAAAGTTTAGGGTTTATGGAGGAAGAAGAAGAAAAGTGGATCCTGCTGCCCAGTTCAATGAATAATGGCATAGAATAGTAAAATATCACTGCTGTGTACAAAGGGGAGAAAACAAAATTTCTCTATTTCTCTGAGCAATTAATGTCCAAGTTCACATACATAATATAGATAAAATTTCAGTATATATATATATATTTCTTCATAAAAGTTCATGTCAGCTGAATGAAGAGCCAGATACAGAAAAAAATATATGTAATAATTAAAAAAAAAAATAAAAAAAAAATGCATGCAACAGTTTTACCTTGAATCTAACTAGGAAAACAAGAACTTAGGATAAAATTAATTGCTTTGTCTAAATTTCAAAAATGATGTTTAAAGTTGGTAACTTTATAATAAAAATTTACATCATTACAATTAAGAAAAGAGCAAATAAAGAAATGTAAAGCTATGGAGTGCTTTGAATGTTATGCTTAACTGATTCTGAAATGTTGCTAAATTAATAGTTCCATTATTATTTTTCTGTGCTGAAGCAATTTCCTATTTCATTGTGTAGTGGGTTTATGTGGCAAGGTTTTGGTAGCAGGGGGGCCATAGGGGTGGCTTCTGTGAGAAGGATCTAGAAGCTGCCCCGTGTTTGGTAGGGGCCCCACTGCTGACCAGAGCTGAGCCAATAAGTGATGTTGTTTTGTGCCTCTGTGAGAGCATATTTAAGACCGGAAAAAAAAAAAAAAAAAAAAAAAAAAAAAAAAAAAAAAAAAAAAAAA
>JAACYP010029640.1:0-13081 GCA_011076525.1 Nettapus auritus
AGGTGCCGGAGCAGAAGTCCCCTGCGGCCTATGGTGAGGACCATGGTGAAGCAGGATGTCCTCCTGCAGCCCATGGAGTATCACGGTGGAGCAGGGTTCCACACTGCAGCCCGTGGAGGAGACCATGGTGGAGCAGGTGGACCTGCACCGATGGAGGCTGCAGCCTGCGGAAGGCACCTGCCAGAGCAGATTCCATGCCAGACCTGTAGGCCGTGGAGAGGAGACCACGCAGGTGCAGGTGACCCAGCAGGAGCTGCTGCCCGTGGGGGACCCAGGTTGGAGCAGTTTGCTCCTGAGGGACAGACCCCGTGGTACGGACCCATATATGGAGCAGTTCTTGAAGAGCTGCTGCCTGTGGGCAGCCCGCTCCGTATCAGTTCGGCAAGGACTGCATCCCGTGGGAGGGACCCCACAGCACAGGGGACAAGAGTGACCGAGAAGGAGCGGCAGAGAAGAAGCGCTATAGACTGACCATAACCTCCATTCTCCTGTTCCCCTGTGCTGCTCGGGGGGAGGAGGTGGAAGAGGGAGGATGAGGGAGGAGGGTGCTTTTGGTTTCTTTCCTTTGTTTCTCACTTCTCTAGCTTGTTAGTAATAGGCAATAAATCTTACTATCTCCCTATGCTGAGTCTATTTTGCCTGTCACAATAATTACCGGGTGATCTCCTCGTCCTTATCTCAACCCTTGAGCCCTTTTCATCATATTTTCTCCCTGTTCCTCTTTGAGTAGGGGGAAGTGAGAGAGCAGTTGTGGTGGAGCTCGGCTGCCCACTCAAGTGAAACCACCACACTCATGCTATCACCAGAGTATGCTTTGAAGGAATCTGAAGCTAAGAGAAGTACTAAGATGTGTGATCAGTGCTTACAGAAAAGCCTCATCCCTGAACTACAGAAGCAATGTCAACTGAACCTCCATCTAGCCATAAACTTCTTGCTTCCAGCCTACCAAAATCAAATAAAGTCTATGAACCAAGCCACAAAACTAGTATTACACTTCAGCAAATCACCTATCTTCCAGGCTTTTTACATAGTCTCTGCATCTCAACACCACCTAATTGTGGATTGTTAAATTTAGTAGGGAACCCTTTCAACAACATAAATCCCAGAGAGAAGTCAAACTTCCTCTGGTGCAGGATCCATTAAGAATTAATTTAACACATGGTCTGTTGCAGAACTGGAGCTGTTCTGGCTTTGGGAAGGAACCATTGCTGTGGATGTGAATTCACAGATGAGTGAGTTCAAAGAAACTGTGTGAGAAGGAAAAAGAGCATGCGCAGTACATATCTGTCAACTCTTTCAGATTTTTAGCTGCAACTCTAGCACCAAGAGACATCCATGGATTTTGCATGACTTGTTGAAGGTCTATGCAACTGGTGATTACATCAATGTATACATGAAAAAAATATATATTTCTAGGAGACAGAATATGGATAATATTCCTCATTTGAATTTTCTGTGATTAGTCATGTAAAAATTGAAGCATAATTTACTATTAGTTACTAACATAGTTATAAACAGCATTTAGTTAACTGCTACAGAATATTTTTTATGAAAGAAAACAACTGAATGGAAAGATTTTATATGACAGATCTGTGGGGATTAATCCACTGTGTGGCACTTTGTAAACCTACCAGTAATAACACCAGGTATGTTATGTTTCTCGGACACAAAATGTTGCCATTGCATTATATGCGACTTTTTTTTTTTTTTTTTTTTTTTTTTTTGAGAGAGAGAGAAAGAGAGAGAGAGAAGGGGTGGCATGTTAAGGTTAATTTGGGCTGAGCTGGCTCATCACCGCATCATGCCAGGGCAAGGTAAAAATTGGAAACATCCTCACTTAAAATAGTGGCCAAAAATGTAACTGCTTCTAAAAATAACTGTCACAGCTGAAGAAAAAATAAACCATAGAATCATAGAATGGCTTGGTTTGGAAGGGACCTTAAAAGATCACCTAGTTCCAACCCCCACCCCCTAGATCAGGTTGCCCACAGCCCCATCCAGCCTGGCCTTGAACACCTGCAGGGATGGGGCATCCATAGCTTCTCTGGGCATTCTATCTTGCCACTGGTTTCAGTAACAGAAAGAACTGTAATCATCATGAAAACAGTGTTTCTCTTAGGGCTTCTAGAACAAATGAATTTGCAACTGTATGAAACTCCTAGTTTCATTTGGCCCTTTCCAGACAAATGAGTATATGAAGAGCTCTTGACAATATATTGGCCCAAATTAGTCCACCAGGTTTTTGGTTTTCCCCTAAAATATTTTGTCAGAACTACCAACAGAAATAAATCAGTGCACAGGTGTGGTTGTACCATACTGAAGGAAAGAATAATTTTGGTTTTGGTTTTGTATTTTACAGACAGAACGTTCTCACTTTCTCTGGGATTTCTGTGTTGTACAGCTTTGAATTTAGGTATTTGGTTATCTTTGAAATCAGATATTTATATGACCATGGCAAAATTACAGCTTATATATGTAAATTACATTTATATATAAATGTATATGCATTGCAATTGGACTACTCAGCATTCAGCTATGCAGCAATATTTAAAGTATTTATTCTGCAAGTACTAGTACAAGTGATTATTTGAAAAAAAAGAGTGATCTACTGCTTCCATTTTAGAAACAGGAAAGAAGGCTCAGGTGCCTCAAGGGACCTACTAAATTCCACACAAGAATAAAACACCAAAATAGGAACTGAACTTATATCTCCAAAGACGAAAGACAACAAGCCAGCCACTAGAATCTTATTTCCAAGTCACATCAAATGTGGGGCCTTTCTTTACTTTCTTATTCCTCCCTTTCTTTGTCACTGTCACAATTAAATTAAACTTATACCTAGCTACCAAATGGTCAGCTGCTCTGCTGCCCTTACTCAGAATTAGTTGCTAGATAGAGGACTAGGATAGTAAACTATGAAGAACAGACAATGCTTTAGACCTTTATCTGCAGCACATTGCAACTGTGCCTTAATTTCGGCTGGTCTATCACGTTGGCTATAAATAGCAACATTAAAGCAAAGTGCTGCACTTTCCAGAAGACATTACTTCATTCATAAGGGTCTTAGAGTGGCTTCTTCTGAGAAGCAAAGCAAGATAGGACCTCCACTGGGGAGTAAAACAGGGTGCTTGGCCCAGTCAATGCAAGTCAATGCAAGGAGTTTCCTATATTGTCTCTGTTCCTTTTCAAAATTTTACTGCCATGTGCAAATTCCAATTTCAAAATGCAAAATGCACTTTCAGCAGCACACTCGGAAGGCAACAACATCTGTGCAGAACAAAAGCCAAACTCTACTCTTACTCAGAGGGAGCAGAAAAACATCCAGCAATTCCTAGAGCAGGTGTCCTGGACAAAGAGTTGTTGATTCTCAGCCTTCCCTGGGACAGCAAAATGCCATTGAAATAACCAGGAAAGCAGAAACATTGTTCACTACTGCTGAAAAGGGTGCTAAGGTTCTTCTTACAACTTACTAAGTAGGAAACTACAACAAATAACCTTATCAACTTGACACCTTTCAGCTCAAGAAGTCTACCACTCCCACTGGATGGCAGATGAAACTTAGATAATACTGTGAAGAATCTACTGTGCAATTTCAGACAAACCAGACAGAAGGGTAAAGATACAAGGCCATTAAGTTATCAACAAGCTCCATGAAAACATGGAACTTGGCATTTGGCCTAACTGAAGATAAGGCACCAAGGTCTCTAGAAAATCTGTAAGAAGTGGAAATGAGTCCATGCTGTATGCCAGGGACCTTTCAATTGACTGTGAAATGGCTTTGGATCAAAAGCAAAATGGCTTTTGGCCCACTCTCTACTGTTGACTCTAACACTTACTAAATCTGGAGAGGGAAGAAAAGCATCTTAAAGGTAACTGGGGGAAAAAAAAAAAAAAAAAAAAAAAAAAAAAAAAAAAAGTCTCTTCTGAACATGTTCCTTGGGCAGTTCCTACAAATTTAGTTAAGTTTAATGAGCATTGGTCCTATAGACTATTGTCTCTTCTCAAGAAGAAAACTCCAGGGGCTGCTAGACTAAGGTTGAAGGAAGTTCGCTGATCAAGGACTTGGGGCTAGGGACCAGAGGTACTCCTGTGATCAGACTCTTTTGGGATAATTTACACATGGGATCATACTTACAGATAGGTTTCAGCAAAAGCCCTTGCTGTAGAAGCACTTAGCTGAAGTCAACAGTAAAACTATTGACTTCAGCAAGAGATAGTACAGGCCATAGTTGAGAGCTTTAGAAAATCCAATGCTACATCATTAAGTTACACACACGAAAAAAAAAAAAAAAAAAAGGAAAAAAAAAAAATGCAGATCTATTGAGCAAGAAAAGTCTAGCTGTACACACTGACACTTCTCAGAGCAGAACTGTTCTCAACTGTACTACTCCTTACCCCATAAGGAATACACCAAAGAGCATACTGGAGAGGCAATGCACCTATGGATACAGAACTGTATTTAAAATCCTAGTCCATGTATTCCTTAAAAACTTCTGACAGTAATCCTGTAATATTAACTTTATATATACACAGTGCTTCCTACCCCCACTGTGGTTAGCATAATTTCAGTCTGAAAACTACATTTTGTTACATCATCCGAAGACTCTTTATACTTGGAAGCATCCCATCTGCAAAGTGATTCACGTGATACTGCAGAGATATAAAATTCCAGAATGATCCAACACAATGTTTAGCTCTGACAACTAACTAATCCAATAGAGACAGAAACAAAACAAAACAAAACCCTGCAAACCATGCTGCAAACCTTTCTTCAGCTCCTTCAGACTGTGAAAATACATGGACAGCTTTTCTAACCTGTCAACCACCAGGGAGTTTCAGCATCTTTAACAGATGTTCCAAGATCCCAGTTAAGATGAGATTTTCTAAAGAAGTTTGGAATAATTACTCAATACCTGAAGGCTGGGGTCAACTATGTAAAGAAATCACTGCCTCTTTACACTTCTACATGCACACAGATTATTCATGAAATAAACACAAATGAAAAACAAAAAAAATAAATATCTGAAACTTAGAGTGCTTATATATATGACTGCCTCAGAATACATGCCAGTTACCTCACGAAATGAAAGACAGCGTCTCAGGAGAGATGGAAAGAAGAGGTGTGAGTGCATTTATCCAACAGTTCTGTTAAAATCCCACCTTTACGTGTACAGAGCCAAGTTACCCGTTGGTGTAAATGTACCGATTTCAGGAAGTTTTAAACCAGCAGAAAATACAAGCCATCTCCCAGATATCCCTGTGTGTTCAAATGTTCCATTTGCAGAAACAAGCACATGAGATGACAGAGCAAATCCCGAGTACCCCTGTAAGTACTGTGGTGATTCTAAAAGCAGTTTCATGTTACAGCACTCCATCAACTTCTGCGGAGTTACGCCTGGTGTACATCAGAATCAGATGCTGTCTGGAGCTCTCCACCTCAAGAATTCATATAGGACCAAGTCATGGAGGTAAACTCAACCTGCCCTTAAAGAGGAAGTACTAGTCTCTGGATGGGATGGGCAACAATATACAAATATGTATTCTCAACCTTAGCCACACAGCTTTTCCATGCATTTTACAATGCAGTGATTATCAGCCACAGCAACTCAGACATTCTCACATGCTGAAACAATCATGGTAGAGGAGTGTGCTCTATCTATCTTCTTTTCCTGTCTAAATTCATACCTGTAATAATTAACTTTTAAACAAGAATTTGTGTAGTTCTTTATAATTTTGTAGTTCTTTGCATTTTTAGAAGGCTAGAGAAATATTATATAATTAGTCCATGATCTCAACGAACCGCTGAACTGAAAACTCTTGCATTAAACTAGCAAAAACCCATAAAATATAGTTTCATCTGTGGGAAAGCAAACTATGGGTTCAGTAAAATGGAGGCAATCCTTTTCTTCCTGTATCTGATCAAAAGAAATTTTTCCTCTTTCAAATGTGCCCACATGCATTACTGCCTCTTAGAAGCCTCCCTGTCTGAGCTTTTCGAACACTGAAAAATAACATAAGCATTTATCTGCTGGCTCAATTCATTAAAGTCAAATTAACAGCAGATTGTTCCTTCACATCACACACAGCTCCTCTCCTGTTCTTTTCTTCCTCCCAGGGGAGAAAACAAATACACTTCTGTCTCTGTTTGTAAAAAGCAGATTATTATTTGCATTGGTCAGGCTACGGTGACCCTAAGAGCCGAGGCTCCACCAGTTCTCCTCTCCCTGGATGACAGCTGGGTTCCCTATGTGGAGAGGGGCAGCATGAGGTGTGGAAGCTTCCTGCCCTCCTCCTGTGAAAACACTGGGAGGCTGTGCAGAGCCAATCAGTGTTGCAGAATCCCACAAAAATACCTTTTTAAAATACACTCCCATTTTTCCTAACATCAGTATTGCTTTTAAGATGAAACATATACTGTACTTTTATACCCTGAGCCCCTAAAGCTAGCAGGCACTGGCACTTCAGTCAAGATGGTAAAATAGTATCTTACTACCCTGTGCTTCTCACGGTGTTTTCTGGGAGCTGCAAGTAGTGAAGGGGAAGTAAGAGGGATAAGGGTTGTATCAGGGTTGACTGACAGATTACTGAGGAGATACAAAAAGTTTTATGTCAAAATTATTGAGAGAATGTGCCATGTCTACCCGTTACCATCAATACCTTTTTTTGTTAGGCTGACCTCACTGCGTTTGTTGCACCACAATTACATCATTTTCTTTATTTTCACTTCCTCCTCCCATTTTCTGTGCCATTCAAACTTAGAAAAGGATAGCCTGGACTTCACTGCTATCCCTTACTGGCAGAAAGAAGAAATAAGGATTAAAATACTGCACATTCCTGCTTTTCTTTAGGATAGTGTTTAACCCCCTACCAAAGATTATTAATAGCAGTTTCACAAGCTCACTCATTCCCTTTCAAGCATGCATCTGTACAAACCATGCCATCTTCTGGTGCTTTCTGGCAGCAAAAAAGAAATATCAGTGTCAGAATTTACACTGTCACTCTCATCTCTGAGTCTGTAGAGAGCCCTCTGTTTACCCTTCTGCTTGTAAGTGCAATACTGCACTTTGAAAAAATGTTTCAGGGCTTCCAGGTACCAAAATCACAGTGAAAAATGAAGTGCCAGCAATATTCTGACTTATTGCGACTTATACCAAGTCTATCCTACAATCTAAGTCAGCAACCTCTGTTTTGGAAAAAGAAAAACAAAAACAAACAAACAAACAAAAAACACCCTCTGCACTCAGGTTATTATAAAAAACGCTCCTATGACATGTTGTAAGACCCAGAAGAGAAAATAATTTCGAAATCAGTTTCCTAATATGAAAAAAGCATCTGGGCATCAGGAAATTTATGATAGCTGGAATTGACTTCCCATATGCAGTAAATAGAAACTGGCTAACATTTTGAGTTACCCTTTCATCTCTTAACATTTTTTCTGTGTCCTGCAGAAATATTTCCAAACATTGCAGCTTATAAACAAGCGCTATGTGCTTTCTTCCCCTGCAGCCAGCCAAGCTTCCCCAGCACCTTTGCATGTCACATATTCCCCTTGCTTTTAACAGTGGTTCTTTGCTTTCTCTTTCTCTGTTTGAAAGTTGTTCCAGAGCCTTGCTTTTCTCATCACTTCTTTGAGGCTAACACAAGTCCCAACCTTTATTTCTGCCATAAGTGGAGTAAGAGGCCTACTGTACAATTTACCTCTACATACCATGCATCTCACAAAGTTTTAAAGAAGCATTTGTTATGCACTGAACACACTAGTATGCCCTCATCTCTTAGCATACACAGTTATCCATCTAACTGAGAGATGTAGTCATATGTTTCTATGCAGACTCATTACTGCAGAGGAGTGTCACAACATTGAAAAGCATCCTGATAGGATGAAATCATGACTACATATCAGGCAAGAATTGTATAAGGTCACCCACCCACACCCCTACCTGTGGTATCTGAGCACCTGCTGGGAGCGCAGAGTGGTCAGCTACATTATGGCACAACCTAGATACCATTCAGTCTGTGTGAAAACGAAACCAATCTATATAGTCCCCAGTCTGACAAGAGGAAGCGCCACTGGCATTTTGATCTCCTTCCAGGCTGCTTGCACAGCTCCTAGGAGCACTGAAAGTCTACATCAGTAAAATTTTGTGAGAAAGAATGTTAATTTTGTTGTTGTTGTTGTTTTGTTTTGTTTTGTTTTGTTTGTTTGTTTGTTTTTAAGGAATACTGGGCAACTAGCCATCTGCTCCCTTGTTGTATAAAAGCCACTATTATTTGACATTAAAGAAATCTAGGCACAAGCATGCTTTCTTCCACTTACGTTATTTGCTTACTTTTCTACAGCAAGCAAAATGTTAAAGGCAAACCAAGCCAAAGAAGTTTTAACTGTGTATATGAATCACATTATTTTTTCTGGGTCTCATGTTCTGGACAATGCTACGAGCATTAGGAAACTGAAAAGAAAGGGAATATTCCTTACTAAAAAAGTGAATTGGTGATATTTCTTCAAGAAATATAAGGAGTTCCAAAGTGTTCTGCTAATGTTATATCCAAGTAAGGTAACAAAATTCACATTTGCTAACTGCCATTAACATAGGTAAATTGCTTGTAGACTGCAGCCCTAAGTAATATACCATGGAAGAGATTTTCTCCTTGAGGAACAGTGTTCCTTGCCAGAGTAAGGTATAGGTTTCATGTCTGAAATTAAAGAAATTGAAGTTTTAAGTAGGATTTCAGAATTCCATTAGACCTGAAATGGTCCGGAGCTCAGAGATGTAAAACACTTGGAGCCCTCAAAATAGTGTGGGAAAAGGTAACAGGAGTTGATTCTTCATTCCATTTCCCTCTAGCATGAAGAATACAGAGGAACAGAGTTGATACATCCATGCTCACAAGGATGTCAGCTATTTTAGTCTCTCCTCTCCATTTACATTCTGTGATATCATTATCAATAAAGACAGAAGAGCTGGAATTGAATACATACTGAGGAAATCCACATTAATTTTCATTTCCAAATCAAGAACTCACTTTGGAAGAAGATCACCCAGTGCTCAACCCTTCTTGTGCTTCAGTTTGCATTACAAAGCTATCTTGGAGCAGACCAAGTGGATTATTTTTGGATTACAATAATTGAGAAATACTCTTCCAGAGCATACAATGTGTAACAGACATTCACTCCCTGGGCCCAGACCAGAGCTAGCCTAACCCCAAGTATGTGTACAATGCACACTGTACAGTGGACAACAGGTCCCCAGCACCAACTGTTCTGCTTTCCAGATCTTCCATTGCACTGCTCTGCTTGCTACTGTGGACATAGCTACCCTCCTCCTACAAACCCCAAGAAGCTAAAGAAAAGGATGGTATTGCAAGAGTGTAGCTCATGTTTCGCCATAAAAATCACTCAGAGTGAAGGAGCAAGAAAGCCAGCTGGGAGCCGATGCAACTACCCACAACTAGCAGAAATTCAGTTTTCGCTATATGGTTACTTGCAGTACTCAGACAGCATTCTGAATATCTACAGTAGAAACAGACTGTCTTAGTCATGCATCAGATGGGAACATCTCTCAAGACAACACTGATAAATATTCTTATCTGCACAATGAAAACCCAGGATAACTTTGTTTTAGTTTAGGTAGGTAAACCTACAGAAAACAAGAGTTTTGCTAGATCACCTTTTTATTATCTCTTAGTGCATAGGTAAGGTAAGAAAACTGACTCACCCAGTCTGGGAATTAAGAATAAATATAAATAAAATGACTTATCTGTAAATTACCACTCTGAACAGAGACATCGTAACTGTAACTAGAGGGTTAATCAAACATTTTAACATGGACTTCCAAATACAGAAAGGCTAATAATGACACTACAGTAATGAAAATCAATCCAATCTACAGTTATAGCTGGTAATTAAGAGAAGATGAAGTGTATCAGTCTTAAGAAACAAAAACACACAGCATTTTGGCAATTCCAGACACTACTGATTTGAGTGAGATTAAAAGTCAACTCTCTTATACATTCAATTCTGTCCCAGTACTTCAGCCTTCCTGCTTTGTTCACAAAGAACCCATGAGCTTAAACTTTACTGTATTCACTCTGGACATCACCTCCTACTCCTATTTTTCAAGCTCTTTGGTTGCTTTGGTGTCTATGCAGCATGAAAACCTCTCCTGCCGGGTGGAGAGGAGTCTTTCTCCTTTAAATAAGAAGGGCACTTACGCCAAAGTCATTGAGTTTGGCAGACTCTGGCCTTGCAACATAAATGTGTCTACTTCTTCCTCTAAGTCATTGTCACTAAAATGAAAGAAAACAAAACATTTTGGATGTATAAACCAGGGATAGTTCTCTCAGAATAAGACAGGATGTGCTTGTAAAGCAACCAAATAATTTTTGTATAAGACTGATTCATTGCACATTGAGCATATCAAACCATATTCCCACAGAAGTCCAGTACTTCTTTAATGGTAATTTCAAGCCTTTCTAAGTTGCTAATAGTGTAATGATTTTGGAGGAATTGTTTCTAACTAATGGATCCTTGACCTGGAAGGTAAAATTTCTTCAATGGGTCATAACCCAACAGACTATAAGAACTCTAAGCACTGTTGTGTCAAGAATCTGCATCTTAATAAACCTCAGGTCATGTATTTGTCCAATCTGGTGAGAATTATGCATTTTAAAAACTTTTTAACTATGTATTTACATGATAGTTTGCAACAGCCCAGAAGCTAGCTGATGAATACACAAGTGCCTGATGATTGCAAGATCTCTTTTAAACAATAGTGAATTGTTAAGTAAATATGTACCAATATATAGTTTTTTATTATTTGGAATTTCTTCTGTAAGAACAACATTATTAAAGCTATTTTTTACAGGAATAATAAAAGTAGAACTAAAATCTGAAGGTTTAGCCACAGTCTTTACACAGTCATTTGAGAAACTCTAACAAGGAAATTAACAGTGACTTTGGTGGAAACTAGCTTAAACAAAGATTAAGAACCTTAGGGATTAAGTCATACTTTGTATCAGTGATTGGTCAATTTACGAGTTGTTTGTTTAATAAAGTTGGTTTTTTTTAATAAAGAGTAGCTTGGGTGTGGTGGGGGAAGTTATGTCCCCAGGGTTCAGATGCTCAGGAAGTATCAAGAATTACAGCTCAACTGAATGCAACAAAACTGTAAGATCTTAATCTAGCTGATGAAACAGTGATAACTTTTCTACTTCTTTTTCTTTTAAAAAAAAAAATAATAATAATGGTGAAGCAAAATGGGAGCCTATCAGAATGGTAATTATTGACAAAGCATTTACTCACTGCCTTGTGTTCAGTTAACACTACTAAAGCTAAAAGATGTCATACAATAGAAAAATATTTAGGAAATATATTTGTGGATTTCAGTCCAGCTTTCAGGACATTGGACACAAAATCCATCATTGTCATCTGACAAAACTCAGTTTAATAGGTGTCAATTTCCAAGAATAACAATGGACCGAAATGAAAAACAAAATAAAAACAAAACAAAACAAACAACAAAAAAACAACCTCAACTTTAGGAAAATAACTATACATGTTATATTCTACAAAACTACAAACTTTTTTATATGATAACAGATCCACAACTGTAGATTTACTGGATTATCTCAGTCCAACAGAAAAATTCAAACTTGTTTGTTCTGTATTTGAAACATACTTGGCAAAGACACTCAAAGATGAGCCTGGGGAAAGTTTATTCTGTCACTGGCTAAACTTCAGTGACTGTTGCCTTCAATTTATTACTCACTTTTTGCATTACCTTATTGTCTGGGAGTCCCGGAAAATTAAGGGAAACCAGCTGATGTGATCTTTTTGGACTTAAATAAAGCTTTTGACACAGTTTCCCATAGGATCCTACTGGACAAAATTTCCAGCATACAGCTTAACAAAAACATCATGCGATGGGTGAGCAATTGGCTGAAAGGCAGGGATCAAAGGGTTGTGGTAAATGGGGCCACATCAAGCTGGCGGAAGGTCACCAGTGGGGTCCCACAGGGCTCCATGTTAGGGCCAGTCCTCTTCAATGTTTTTTTTTAAACAATTTGGATGTAGGACTAGAAGGTGTTTTGAGCAAATTTCTTGATGACACGAAACTTGGAGGAATTGTGGACTCTGTTGAGGGTGGGAAGGCCTTGCAGAGAGAACTGGACAGATGGGAGAGCTGGGCAATCACCAACCACATAAAGTTTAACAAGAGCAAGTGCCTGGTCCTGCACCTGGGACGGGGCAACCCTTGCTATACATACAAACTGGGCAACAAGACTCTGGAGAGCAGCCCCACAGAGAGGGATCTGGGGCTTGTGGTTGACAGCAAGTTGAGCCAGCAGTGTGCCCTGACAGCCAGGAGAGCCAACCGTATTCTGGGGTGCATCAAGCATGGCATTGCTAGTCAGTCAAGGGAAGGGATTGTCCCACTCTACTCTGCCCTGGTGCGACCTCACCTTTAGTACTGTGTGCAGTTCTGGGTGCCATAGTACGAAAAGGACGTGAAACAATTGGAGAGTGTCCAGAGGAGGGCTATGAAGATGGTGAAAGACCTAGAGGGGAAGATGTAAGAGGAGAAGCTGAGGTCATTGGGCCTGTGCAGCCTGGAAAAGAGGAGGCTGAGGGGAGACCTCATCATGGTGTACAGCTTCCTCACGAGGGGGAGTGGAAGGGCAGGCACCAATCTATTCTCTTTAGTGACCAGTGATGGGACCCATGGAAACGGTATCAAGCTGTGACAAGGGGAGGTTTAGGCTAACCATCTGTAGTGGGTTTACGTGGCAAGGTTTTGGTAGCAGGGGGGCCATAGGGGTGGCTTCTGTGAGAAGGATCTAGAAGCTGCCCCATGTTTGGTAAGGGCTCCACTGCTGACCAGAGCAGAGCCAGTAAGTGATGTTGTTTTGCTCCTCTGTGAGAGCATATTTAAGACAGGGAAAAAAACGCTGTGCCACTCAGCAGCTGGGAGGGTGAGGAGTGATAAACAGCCTTGCAGGCGCCAAGGTCAGTGAAGGAGGGGGAGAGGTGCTCCAGGTGCCGGAGCAGAAGTCCCCTGCGGCCTATGGTGAGGACCATGGT
>JAACYP010029693.1:0-17900 GCA_011076525.1 Nettapus auritus
GTCTGTTTTGCCCGTCACGATAATTATTGCGTGATCTCCTTGTCCTTATCTCAACCCTTGAGCCCCTTCCATCGTATTTTCTCCTCGCTCCTCTTTGAGGAGAGGGAGTGAGAGAGCGGTTATGGTGGAACTCGGCCGCCCACCCGAGTAAAACCATCACAACTCTGCACTAGGTACTCTTCGCACTTCCACATGCAGTATCACGTCCCATCTCATTTCAGAAAACACCAGTACCAGTCTGATACAAATATGAATTGTTCACTGGAGAGAAATTGATATTATTTGGGCACAGTTTAGCTGACACATTTTAAATATAATCTTTAAAATGACGTCATGTGAATATCAGTCAAGATCTGGTCCCATCATTACAGAACACCAGGTGGTAAGAATCTCAGCAGGAAGACTGCCAAGTACATTGTCCATCTCTTGTGGAAATTGATAAAGTTGCTCAGAGAAACTCAGTTTGGAAAGTCTTTAACAGATAATCTCACCTATACTTCTGCCACTGCTGGATTGTCCTACAAAGCAGGTCTATCTGCCTCTGTCTCTCACTGAAATGTTTTTACTCAGGTTTTTCAAGTAACACAGTATGAGGATGACAGCTTTTGATGAAGTAATTTGAGAGACAGAAAGCTGTGTAATATGTATATATGTGAACCTGTGCATGTGTCTTCCCCACCATGCCACAGTCCTGCTCCATCACTCTGCAATTTGTAACTCCCAAGTTACAGGACTTTCATCATTTCCATAGGAAAACTATCCTAACATTTATTACTTTAAAAGTTCAATCTATAGTTATTCTGTACCTAACCTATATTTTATTTCCATGAGAAATGAAGCTGTACCAGAAGGCAAAAGTAAAAAGAGAGGAAAGAAAAAAAAATAAAAAAAGGGGGGGGGTGGGGAGGGAAGCAAAAATGTGTAGAGGCATAAAAGAAAGAAGTAGCTTATGGCATATGCATGAGTTTAAACCTTCAAGAAAAAAAAAAAAAAAAAAAAAAAAAAAAAAAAAGTTAAATTAATGAAGGTAGTTTGCAGTTTAAAATTAATTATTTTTGCATTTCTTTTTCTCAGAGGTTCCTCTTCAATATTCCAAATATAAATGGTGGTGGGATTATTTAGAAGTGGAGTACATTATAACTAAGGCCTATAGCAACCTCACTCAGCAGTGAAATTTGTTGTCTCCCTCTGATCCTCAGATTATGGAGATGAGGGGATGAATGTACATCAGTAAGATTCCCTACCGAGATAGCTTTTCACTCTTTTCAGTAAGAAAAAGATCAAAGGCAAAATAGCTAATTAACATACCAAAGGAGACAAAACCCCTAGAGCTTTATCGTTGTTGCAATCCAATAATAAACAGCCAAGTACAAAAAAGATTATTTGATAGTGACACACAGAATTGAAAGCCTTTGAAATGTCAGCTTCTCAAAAAAAAAATTTAGGAAGGAAAAAATATCCATAACTATACAGAATAATGCCTAAGCATTCGGGAGTAACTCTTCATTCCTGTGAGAGTTTGCTTGTAAAACCACTTTGCTTAGGAACAACAGTTTGGTTTGCCTTTATCTAAAATAAAATAGAAAGAAAAAGAAAAAAAAAATCATACAAAAGGCTTCACGTCCCTTCCTGAGTAAACACTTGATTCTTTTATAAATTAAAAATTAAGTACTATTATTCTTGTTCTATGAGAAAATATCATCCGTTCCCATTCCCAGACCAGCTTCCAGCTTTAACAGACTTGGGGACAGTGGGAGACCAAGGTTTTAAACTATGCCTGTCTGTGCTGGCTAACTTCTATGCCATATTACAAGTTCTGGGTGCTTTTATAAAGCCAGATACAAAAAGTTAAAACTGTGTAGCAGTAACATGTATGAAACTCTTCTGTGGTGAAAGCAACTGTTTAGACAACACAGATACATCAATATCAGTAAAAGTGGAGTAGGGTAATGAGCCCAAGCATATTAAACTGTATAAGCATTTTATCTGGCACACTTTTGGCTCAGAGCAGCTTTTGTTTCTTAGCACTGTTAAGAGATTAACACCACACTGAGGCCATTCCCAACATATAGCTGGCACAGCCAGCCTGGTTTCAAGGGTAGTTGTAGATGTATGGGTAGAAACTGTGACATTCACAGAGCCAAAGGATGGTCACTGTTCTGTTCCATTTACAGGTGCAGATGTAACCAATCATTCCGTATTAGAGAAATATTTACTTCCTGGGACATCAGAGTTTTGAGTAAGGGAAGCTGGGAAACAATGTAGTGAATGGCTTTTTGACAAACGGCACAAAGCATTGCACTTTTATCCTACCAGAGGCAGGTTTGCATATTTGAAAATTCTTGCATAATAGAGATGATTTAGAAGAAAGGCTAGTTCTTGAATGGATACTAGTAAAGAATATTCAGGAATCTGTTTGAAAATGTCCCATGGGATAAGACATTAAAGGGAAGAGGCATCCAAGAAAGCTGATTGCTATTCAAGAATCACATCCTCCAATCTCAAGAGAAGTCTATCCCAAGAAGTCCAGTGAGGATGAAAAGGGAGCTCCTAGCAAAATTCAAGCATAAAAAAGCAAGTATACAGAAAGCAGGAGCAGGGATGGGAGAAATATCAAGACACCGCCCAAGCCTGCAATTAGGAAAGCCAAAGCCCAAATGGAATTGAATCTGATGAGGTATGCCAGAGACTACAAGAACATAAATGGCAAAAGGGAGAGTAGGCAAAATGTGGGCATGCTGCTGAATGAGGCAGAGACCCTGGTGACACAGGACATGGAAAAGGCTGAGGTACTGAATGCCTTGTTTTACTCTGTCTTTGCTAGCAAGACTAACCTTAAAGAATGACAGGTCCCAGAGATGAGGGGGAAAAGATAGAGCAAGGAAGAGATACTGTTCGTGGAAGAGCACCAGGGCAGGGAATGTTAAAGCAAACTGGACATACATTCCATAGGCAGTAATGGGATTCACCACAAGTACTGGAGGAGCTGGCTGATGCCATTGTGAGGCCACACTCTTTATCTTTTATCTTTAAATGATTATGGCAACTGGAAGAGTTGCCTGAGGACTAGAAGAAAGCATATGTCACTTCTATCTCCAAAAAGAACAAGAAAGATGGTCCAGTGAACTGGAATCACCCAGGCACCCAGCTGGAAAGCACAAGGTCCTGTTTCAACCAAACTGAACATGAGCCAGCAATGTGCCACTCATTGCCACAGTGAAGGCTAATGGCATCCTGGGATGCATTAGGAAAAGCATTGCCAGTAGATCAAGAGAGGTGATCCTTCCCCTCTGCTCAGCTCTGGTGAGGCCACACCTGAAAGTACTGTGTCCAGTTCTGGGCTCCCCAGCACAAGAGTGACATTGAACCACTGGAAAGAGTCCAGCTGACATTGAACCACTGGAGAGAGTCCAGCAGAGGTCCACAAAGATGATTAAGAGAGAGAAGCATCTTTCCTATGAGGAAAGGCTGAGAGAGCTGGGACAGTTCAGCATGAAGAAGAGAAGCCCCAGGGGAAAGCTCATCATTGTACATAAAGTTCAGAAGGAAGGATGTGAAGATGACAAAGCCAGGCTCTTTTCAGTGTTGCTCAGAGACAGGACAAGAGTCAAGGGGCACAAACTGAAACACAAGAGGCTCCGTCTAAACACCAAGGAACATTTTTTTACTGTGCAGGTGACAGAGCACTGGAACAGGTTACTCACAGAGATTATGTATTCTCCATCCTTGGAGATCTTCAAAAGTTGCCTGGACAGGGTCCTGGGCAACAGTGTCTAGATGTTACTGCTTGAGCAGTGGGTTTTGACTAGATAATTTCCATAGGTTCCTGACAATCTCAACAATTCTGTTACATCTTTTTACGTCAAAAGTATTCTCCCTTTGTTAGGACTATCATTACTGTATGAGAAAATTGAATTTCTGTTGCTCTTACTCCACCTAAGCTCTGAATAAAGATAAAGTGTCAGTTTCCACTGAAACATGTTATTACAATAGAATAATATTCTTCATGTTTCGGTTAATTATTTGGTTCATCATATTTGTGATTTTGTGCTTAAATGTTAATCTGTAGTTCTCATGAACATAAAACCAATGAGCCCAGTTCGTGAAGCCTGTTTATGCAAAGCAGGGATGCAAAAGAGATGAGAGGCAACACAACGCACTGCCTGACTCAGCCTTTGCAAACACATGGGTGTTAATATACATTATCCATGATTTTATATTTTAGGTCCCAAATAAGCATATCCATACTAGCACTAGAGGATCAGGAAGCAAATGTGAGTGGAGAACACTGTCTTTTTGATAGAGCCTTGCTCAGGTCTGGGTTGTTCCCAAGCCAAAACTGTTGGAGATGGGCTCCTCCCATGTGAACATGAGCCACTTGGTGTCACATAAACTACAGGCCACAGATTGACCTCTAACTGTCTTTCAAAAGGCAGCAAAGTAGACATAGTCATAAGTGGTCCTAAGTGGTCCTCTTGGAAGAAAAAAAAAATGACATCTTTATTCTCAGTTAAAACACACCAGCCATACACTCAGATGATCCTTTAAATTAAACAGGCTGGACCCAAAACTAAACAAAAAGACACTTTCAGAAGCCCACTCTTCCACTTCAGCTGTGCCAACCTTATGACACCAGCTAATACATATAGCAATAGCTTTCCATTCCAAAGACAGTTATGGCCAGTAAATCCCTAAAAGATGCTTAGGACATGGCAATTCATGGGATACACTGCAGTTTAGAAAGACCTAAGCAGTTCCTCAGTGCAGGGCATTCTGGCCTGAAGAACCATGAGTAACCACATAAAGATACAGTCAGCAGGATTGATGCTGTTGCTATTCTGATTTACATGTCAAAGGGGTCCAAAGTACACACCACTGAGCTTGTCCTGACAGGTCTGGAAGCAAAAGACTTTGCTGTTTTTTTTTCTCCACTAATGGCAAATCCAAGCATGTAGCATAATTTTCCCAGAAATTCCCAAACTACCAGAAATCTATTCTCTTCTTCAAAAAGGAAAACTTTATTATGTAATCAATGTGACTGATAAACCTAAACTGATCTGTAACTACAAACTGTGTCTCACAACTACCCTCTAGGTATGGCTGAGTGGTAATCCCCTTTACAAAGTCAGTCAAGAAAGAATTGAAGAGAAACCTTGTACTCACCTAATAAACAAAATATGTCTATGGATTCCTTGTAGAATCTGTGTTTTGGACAGACTGTGGACTTGTCTTTATTCTTCCAGAGTTAATGTTTTCAGTGTGAGTGAGAAAAAACAAGTAGCCAAATTTAGTCTCTGTTGTTCTTCTATTTCAAAGGGACTTCAAAAGATTCTCAGAACACCTGCAGGACAGCAAAAAACCATAACAATATTGGGTCGGGTGTCTCAAGTCACACAAATGTCACATTTAAAAGCACTTTAGCTAAAGTGGAAACAAATATATATTGTAGACTGGAAGAAATATTGTGCCACACTGACTCCTTGGCAAGCTACCAAAAGACAAAATTCTTCAAATGAATCAATAAAAAGTCTTTTATAAAGCATAATATTTGCTTTAGCTACAAGACACAATTTTTATGTCCTTTATCTTTTTACTCTAAACGATTAGAGAATTTAACAATATCATGTGTGTGTTTTATTGTCTGCCTAGTCTCATCCCTTGTCTCAAATTTTCTTAAATGTAATTCTTTTCTCAGTCATTAATCACTAGTACTAGGCTAATATTTAAGGAAAAAAAAAAAAAAAAAAAAAAAAAGCATATTTTTGTAGATTTTTAAATGAATTCACTTTAGTTCCTGTTGCATTTACTTTCTCTGATTGCTATAAAGAAAATATTTCCAGGGAAGGGAGAGAAGAGAGAAATGTTAAATGTTAAGACTGGCAACTATCTGTGAGTATCAGAAAACAATCAGAGAAATCAAATTAGAACAGAATATAGACAAATATGTTGTGACACATTGGTACAAATATTCGTCTATATTCTGTTCTAATTTGATTTCTCTGATTGTTTTCTGATATTCATAGATCAGTCAAAACTATTCACATTATGAATAACAAATACATAAAGACTTGCTTATGAAATGGAGAATTACTTCCATAAATTAATTGGGAACAGATTTCCTCACCAGATTTCCTCACGTCTATTCACACACAGAAGCAGCTTGTTCCATAGACAGGTTTTTCTTGCTTCACTACGAGTAACCAGGAAAGAATTTGACCCTTGACAAATGATTTTGAATAACGAATATGTTTTTAAAATATTTCAGTCTGCTCCTGGGAAAATTCATCAGCAGAGCAGCAGGCAAAATTTGCTGTCTTTATTACTTTTTATTATTTAGCCATCTACTCTAGCTGTTTCTCCAGACCTCACCCTTTAAATGTTCCCACCCTCCCCTTCTTTAATTTCAGCTGTTGTAGTAGACATTTTTGTAAAAACCTCCTGTTGGTAAAATTCATTACATGTTAGTCTGCAAAGTTATGAAGTAAAGAATGCTTGGAATGAAAATGAGGAAAATAATTCCTACAGAGGAAATGCAGTGGTAATAATTATCAACTACACTTAGTTTTCACTGTTTGATTATGATTCTCAGCCAGCTCCCATAATTTCTTCTTCAGAGGCAATTGTGGCAGCGGAAAAAGGAATAGGCTTTTTAAGGTCTTTGTGAGGCTCACTCAGATCCTTTATATGTTAGACTTATCCACACAAAAAGATACACTAAAAGAATATTGCTCAGATTGCAAAGTCAAACACTCCAGTGCTAGTAAATGCCAAAATTAAGATTTCCTGAAAACATTAATTCAGTCCCTTATGCATATGCATTGTGCCACAGTCTTTAATTACTTGATGACATACTATTTTTCCACCCAGTTCTTGCCTCATTCTGTGTTCATGCTGGATGGTGCTCGCTTAATGAGTAAGCTATTCAGTATTTTCTTTTATCCTCCACATTCAGTGTGTGGCCCCAATGCTTTATTTACGGTACACTATTCAAACCCCGCTATGAAGACAGAATTAATTTTCTCATGGGCTTTTCTATGGCTGTCATCACTATCATATCTCAAATATTCATTAGGCCAGAGAGAGGGAAATGTTGTAGCTTGGTGGTTGGAAGACTCACCTGGGAGGCTTGCTCTGATGCAGCCTCTGCTCCAATGAATACTTAAATAGTCTGTATCAAACAGAGCAGCTTTGAGAGAGAAGACGCTAACCGGTTACTACCTACAGATTCCTGATTACAACATTCATCAGAGAGGTGGGTAACTTAGGTTGAAGACTTCACAGATCAGGCAAAATCTGGCCCCTGACCTCCAGATGATTAACTATAATGTATCAGACTGCTGCTTTCTTTTCCAATGAAATGCTGCTGGGGATAAGAATCTTAGCTATAGGAGGTGGGTTATCACTGTGTGGTGGAGAGAAAAACCGGCTTCTCTCCATTTGGAAATACCTCCTAATAGTTCTCTTAGGGAGCTTCTCACCAAACTTTTTGACTTCTTCAGATTCCTTTCTTGGGTATCCATTTTTTTCCATGCTCTGTGTTGGTGCCCAGAATATAATGCTGTAAGTCAAAACCACATTGTCCAACAAAGGATCTAAGCACATCCTAGTCCATACGGAACCTAAAAAAGCTAATTCTTTTGCCTCACATTTCCTAGTAGTCTTCTTCTATGGTGTTCCACTGGTACCTGTGGCAGAAAAGCTCTGCTCCAAGCAGCTCTTTACCCATCTCTTTCTAAAAGTAGAGAAGCTGAAGTTTTAAGCCCAGTCTTCAGAAAGCAAGGAACCAAAGTAGGCTCTAGCATGCCAATGCTACCTTCCTTCTTAGCTTAATCACACCTCTGCTGAATCAATGGTAGAGTTTTGAAAGGAGGAATTAATAACATTGCTCAAAAGCACTTAATCTCCTGGCTATGGTAACTTCCTGCTAAGTTTAGTACTGGGTCACAAACTGCAGGGTTTTTTTAGCCTGGAGGTATATTTGCAACTTGTTAGACGGTCTGTGGTTGAATGCAGCTGTCTTTGATTTTGAAATTTATTCTCAGCTATGACAGCAGTAAACATCAGTTTTTGCAAAATGAGAGTCGACCTCCACCCACTTCAATTTAATTTATTTCTATCTCAGATAAAACTTGATTGTATAATGCCTGCCTTCTTCAAGGTTTCTTGCTTGTTTGAGGACTTTGTTTCTTAATTGATGGGGGTTCAAATATTAGAAGTATTTTTTTTCTAATGCCAAAGATTTCTCATAAGCAGGTGTAGTAGGTTTACATGGCAAGGTTTTGGTAGCAGGGGGCCATAGGGGTGGCTTCTGTGAGAAGGATCTAGAAGCTGCCCCATGTTTGGTAAGGGCCCCACTGCTCAACAGAGCTCAGCCAATAAGTGATGTTGTTTTGAGCCTCTGTGAGAGCATATTTAAGACAGGGGAAAAAAATGCTGTGCCACTCAGCAGCTGGGAGGGTGAGAGGAGTGAGAAACAGCCTTGCAAGCACCAAGGTCAGTGAAGAAGGCGGGGGAGAGGTGCTCCAGGCGCCAGAGCAGAAGTCCCCTGCGGCCTGTGGTGAGGACCATGGTGAGGCAGGATGTCCCCCTGCAGCCCATGGAGTACCACGGTGGAGCAGGGTTCCACGCTGCAGCCCATGGAGGAGACCACGGTGGAGCAGGTGGACCGGCACCGACAGAGATTGCGGCCTGTGGAAGACCCCTGCCGGAGCAGATTCCAGGCCGGACCTGTAGCCCATGGAGAGGAGACCACACAGGAGCAGGTGACCCGGCAGGAGCTGCTGCACGTGGGGGACCCAGGTTGGAGCAGTTTGCTCCCAAGGGATGGACCCCATGGTACAGACCCATATCTGGAGCAGTTCTTGAAGAGCTGCTGCCTGTGGACAGCCCACGCCAGATCGGTTTGGCAAGGACTGCATCTCATGGGTGGGACCCCACAGCACAGGGGACGAGAGTGACCGAGAAGGAGCAGCAGAGAAGTGCTATAGACTGACCATAACCCCCATTCCCCCATTCCCCTGCGCCGCTTGGGGGGAGGAGGTGGAAGAGGGTGGATGGGGGGGGAGGTGTTTTTGGTTTCTTTCCTTTGTTTCTCACTTCTCTAGCTTGTTAGTAATAAGCAATAAATCTTACTTTCTCTCTATGCTGAGTCTGTTTTGCCCGTCACGATAATTATTGCGTGATCTCCTTGTCCTTATCTCAACCCTTGAGCCCCTTCCATCGTATTTTCTCCTCGCTCCTCTTTGAGGAGAGGGAGTGAGAGAGCGGTTATGGTGGAACTCGGCCGCCCACCCGAGTAAAACCATCACAACTCTGCACTAGGTACTCTTCGCACTTCCACATGCAGTATCACGTCCCATCTCATTTCAGAAAACACCAGTACCAGTCTGATACAAATATGAATTGTTCACTGGAGAGAAATTGATATTATTTGGGCACAGTTTAGCTGACACATTTTAAATATAATCTTTAAAATGACGTCATGTGAATATCAGTCAAGATCTGGTCCCATCATTACAGAACACCAGGTGGTAAGAATCTCAGCAGGAAGACTGCCAAGTACATTGTCCATCTCTTGTGGAAATTGATAAAGTTGCTCAGAGAAACTCAGTTTGGAAAGTCTTTAACAGATAATCTCACCTATACTTCTGCCACTGCTGGATTGTCCTACAAAGCAGGTCTATCTGCCTCTGTCTCTCACTGAAATGTTTTTACTCAGGTTTTTCAAGTAACACAGTATGAGGATGACAGCTTTTGATGAAGTAATTTGAGAGACAGAAAGCTGTGTAATATGTATATATGTGAACCTGTGCATGTGTCTTCCCCACCATGCCACAGTCCTGCTCCATCACTCTGCAATTTGTAACTCCCAAGTTACAGGACTTTCATCATTTCCATAGGAAAACTATCCTAACATTTATTACTTTAAAAGTTCAATCTATAGTTATTCTGTACCTAACCTATATTTTATTTCCATGAGAAATGAAGCTGTACCAGAAGGCAAAAGTAAAAAGAGAGGAAAGAAAAAAAAATAAAAAAAGGGGGGGGGTGGGGAGGGAAGCAAAAATGTGTAGAGGCATAAAAGAAAGAAGTAGCTTATGGCATATGCATGAGTTTAAACCTTCAAGAAAAAAAAAAAAAAAAAAAAAAAAAAAAAAAAAGTTAAATTAATGAAGGTAGTTTGCAGTTTAAAATTAATTATTTTTGCATTTCTTTTTCTCAGAGGTTCCTCTTCAATATTCCAAATATAAATGGTGGTGGGATTATTTAGAAGTGGAGTACATTATAACTAAGGCCTATAGCAACCTCACTCAGCAGTGAAATTTGTTGTCTCCCTCTGATCCTCAGATTATGGAGATGAGGGGATGAATGTACATCAGTAAGATTCCCTACCGAGATAGCTTTTCACTCTTTTCAGTAAGAAAAAGATCAAAGGCAAAATAGCTAATTAACATACCAAAGGAGACAAAACCCCTAGAGCTTTATCGTTGTTGCAATCCAATAATAAACAGCCAAGTACAAAAAAGATTATTTGATAGTGACACACAGAATTGAAAGCCTTTGAAATGTCAGCTTCTCAAAAAAAAAATTTAGGAAGGAAAAAATATCCATAACTATACAGAATAATGCCTAAGCATTCGGGAGTAACTCTTCATTCCTGTGAGAGTTTGCTTGTAAAACCACTTTGCTTAGGAACAACAGTTTGGTTTGCCTTTATCTAAAATAAAATAGAAAGAAAAAGAAAAAAAAAATCATACAAAAGGCTTCACGTCCCTTCCTGAGTAAACACTTGATTCTTTTATAAATTAAAAATTAAGTACTATTATTCTTGTTCTATGAGAAAATATCATCCGTTCCCATTCCCAGACCAGCTTCCAGCTTTAACAGACTTGGGGACAGTGGGAGACCAAGGTTTTAAACTATGCCTGTCTGTGCTGGCTAACTTCTATGCCATATTACAAGTTCTGGGTGCTTTTATAAAGCCAGATACAAAAAGTTAAAACTGTGTAGCAGTAACATGTATGAAACTCTTCTGTGGTGAAAGCAACTGTTTAGACAACACAGATACATCAATATCAGTAAAAGTGGAGTAGGGTAATGAGCCCAAGCATATTAAACTGTATAAGCATTTTATCTGGCACACTTTTGGCTCAGAGCAGCTTTTGTTTCTTAGCACTGTTAAGAGATTAACACCACACTGAGGCCATTCCCAACATATAGCTGGCACAGCCAGCCTGGTTTCAAGGGTAGTTGTAGATGTATGGGTAGAAACTGTGACATTCACAGAGCCAAAGGATGGTCACTGTTCTGTTCCATTTACAGGTGCAGATGTAACCAATCATTCCGTATTAGAGAAATATTTACTTCCTGGGACATCAGAGTTTTGAGTAAGGGAAGCTGGGAAACAATGTAGTGAATGGCTTTTTGACAAACGGCACAAAGCATTGCACTTTTATCCTACCAGAGGCAGGTTTGCATATTTGAAAATTCTTGCATAATAGAGATGATTTAGAAGAAAGGCTAGTTCTTGAATGGATACTAGTAAAGAATATTCAGGAATCTGTTTGAAAATGTCCCATGGGATAAGACATTAAAGGGAAGAGGCATCCAAGAAAGCTGATTGCTATTCAAGAATCACATCCTCCAATCTCAAGAGAAGTCTATCCCAAGAAGTCCAGTGAGGATGAAAAGGGAGCTCCTAGCAAAATTCAAGCATAAAAAAGCAAGTATACAGAAAGCAGGAGCAGGGATGGGAGAAATATCAAGACACCGCCCAAGCCTGCAATTAGGAAAGCCAAAGCCCAAATGGAATTGAATCTGATGAGGTATGCCAGAGACTACAAGAACATAAATGGCAAAAGGGAGAGTAGGCAAAATGTGGGCATGCTGCTGAATGAGGCAGAGACCCTGGTGACACAGGACATGGAAAAGGCTGAGGTACTGAATGCCTTGTTTTACTCTGTCTTTGCTAGCAAGACTAACCTTAAAGAATGACAGGTCCCAGAGATGAGGGGGAAAAGATAGAGCAAGGAAGAGATACTGTTCGTGGAAGAGCACCAGGGCAGGGAATGTTAAAGCAAACTGGACATACATTCCATAGGCAGTAATGGGATTCACCACAAGTACTGGAGGAGCTGGCTGATGCCATTGTGAGGCCACACTCTTTATCTTTTATCTTTAAATGATTATGGCAACTGGAAGAGTTGCCTGAGGACTAGAAGAAAGCATATGTCACTTCTATCTCCAAAAAGAACAAGAAAGATGGTCCAGTGAACTGGAATCACCCAGGCACCCAGCTGGAAAGCACAAGGTCCTGTTTCAACCAAACTGAACATGAGCCAGCAATGTGCCACTCATTGCCACAGTGAAGGCTAATGGCATCCTGGGATGCATTAGGAAAAGCATTGCCAGTAGATCAAGAGAGGTGATCCTTCCCCTCTGCTCAGCTCTGGTGAGGCCACACCTGAAAGTACTGTGTCCAGTTCTGGGCTCCCCAGCACAAGAGTGACATTGAACCACTGGAAAGAGTCCAGCTGACATTGAACCACTGGAGAGAGTCCAGCAGAGGTCCACAAAGATGATTAAGAGAGAGAAGCATCTTTCCTATGAGGAAAGGCTGAGAGAGCTGGGACAGTTCAGCATGAAGAAGAGAAGCCCCAGGGGAAAGCTCATCATTGTACATAAAGTTCAGAAGGAAGGATGTGAAGATGACAAAGCCAGGCTCTTTTCAGTGTTGCTCAGAGACAGGACAAGAGTCAAGGGGCACAAACTGAAACACAAGAGGCTCCGTCTAAACACCAAGGAACATTTTTTTACTGTGCAGGTGACAGAGCACTGGAACAGGTTACTCACAGAGATTATGTATTCTCCATCCTTGGAGATCTTCAAAAGTTGCCTGGACAGGGTCCTGGGCAACAGTGTCTAGATGTTACTGCTTGAGCAGTGGGTTTTGACTAGATAATTTCCATAGGTTCCTGACAATCTCAACAATTCTGTTACATCTTTTTACGTCAAAAGTATTCTCCCTTTGTTAGGACTATCATTACTGTATGAGAAAATTGAATTTCTGTTGCTCTTACTCCACCTAAGCTCTGAATAAAGATAAAGTGTCAGTTTCCACTGAAACATGTTATTACAATAGAATAATATTCTTCATGTTTCGGTTAATTATTTGGTTCATCATATTTGTGATTTTGTGCTTAAATGTTAATCTGTAGTTCTCATGAACATAAAACCAATGAGCCCAGTTCGTGAAGCCTGTTTATGCAAAGCAGGGATGCAAAAGAGATGAGAGGCAACACAACGCACTGCCTGACTCAGCCTTTGCAAACACATGGGTGTTAATATACATTATCCATGATTTTATATTTTAGGTCCCAAATAAGCATATCCATACTAGCACTAGAGGATCAGGAAGCAAATGTGAGTGGAGAACACTGTCTTTTTGATAGAGCCTTGCTCAGGTCTGGGTTGTTCCCAAGCCAAAACTGTTGGAGATGGGCTCCTCCCATGTGAACATGAGCCACTTGGTGTCACATAAACTACAGGCCACAGATTGACCTCTAACTGTCTTTCAAAAGGCAGCAAAGTAGACATAGTCATAAGTGGTCCTAAGTGGTCCTCTTGGAAGAAAAAAAAAATGACATCTTTATTCTCAGTTAAAACACACCAGCCATACACTCAGATGATCCTTTAAATTAAACAGGCTGGACCCAAAACTAAACAAAAAGACACTTTCAGAAGCCCACTCTTCCACTTCAGCTGTGCCAACCTTATGACACCAGCTAATACATATAGCAATAGCTTTCCATTCCAAAGACAGTTATGGCCAGTAAATCCCTAAAAGATGCTTAGGACATGGCAATTCATGGGATACACTGCAGTTTAGAAAGACCTAAGCAGTTCCTCAGTGCAGGGCATTCTGGCCTGAAGAACCATGAGTAACCACATAAAGATACAGTCAGCAGGATTGATGCTGTTGCTATTCTGATTTACATGTCAAAGGGGTCCAAAGTACACACCACTGAGCTTGTCCTGACAGGTCTGGAAGCAAAAGACTTTGCTGTTTTTTTTTCTCCACTAATGGCAAATCCAAGCATGTAGCATAATTTTCCCAGAAATTCCCAAACTACCAGAAATCTATTCTCTTCTTCAAAAAGGAAAACTTTATTATGTAATCAATGTGACTGATAAACCTAAACTGATCTGTAACTACAAACTGTGTCTCACAACTACCCTCTAGGTATGGCTGAGTGGTAATCCCCTTTACAAAGTCAGTCAAGAAAGAATTGAAGAGAAACCTTGTACTCACCTAATAAACAAAATATGTCTATGGATTCCTTGTAGAATCTGTGTTTTGGACAGACTGTGGACTTGTCTTTATTCTTCCAGAGTTAATGTTTTCAGTGTGAGTGAGAAAAAACAAGTAGCCAAATTTAGTCTCTGTTGTTCTTCTATTTCAAAGGGACTTCAAAAGATTCTCAGAACACCTGCAGGACAGCAAAAAACCATAACAATATTGGGTCGGGTGTCTCAAGTCACACAAATGTCACATTTAAAAGCACTTTAGCTAAAGTGGAAACAAATATATATTGTAGACTGGAAGAAATATTGTGCCACACTGACTCCTTGGCAAGCTACCAAAAGACAAAATTCTTCAAATGAATCAATAAAAAGTCTTTTATAAAGCATAATATTTGCTTTAGCTACAAGACACAATTTTTATGTCCTTTATCTTTTTACTCTAAACGATTAGAGAATTTAACAATATCATGTGTGTGTTTTATTGTCTGCCTAGTCTCATCCCTTGTCTCAAATTTTCTTAAATGTAATTCTTTTCTCAGTCATTAATCACTAGTACTAGGCTAATATTTAAGGAAAAAAAAAAAAAAAAAAAAAAAAAGCATATTTTTGTAGATTTTTAAATGAATTCACTTTAGTTCCTGTTGCATTTACTTTCTCTGATTGCTATAAAGAAAATATTTCCAGGGAAGGGAGAGAAGAGAGAAATGTTAAATGTTAAGACTGGCAACTATCTGTGAGTATCAGAAAACAATCAGAGAAATCAAATTAGAACAGAATATAGACAAATATGTTGTGACACATTGGTACAAATATTCGTCTATATTCTGTTCTAATTTGATTTCTCTGATTGTTTTCTGATATTCATAGATCAGTCAAAACTATTCACATTATGAATAACAAATACATAAAGACTTGCTTATGAAATGGAGAATTACTTCCATAAATTAATTGGGAACAGATTTCCTCACCAGATTTCCTCACGTCTATTCACACACAGAAGCAGCTTGTTCCATAGACAGGTTTTTCTTGCTTCACTACGAGTAACCAGGAAAGAATTTGACCCTTGACAAATGATTTTGAATAACGAATATGTTTTTAAAATATTTCAGTCTGCTCCTGGGAAAATTCATCAGCAGAGCAGCAGGCAAAATTTGCTGTCTTTATTACTTTTTATTATTTAGCCATCTACTCTAGCTGTTTCTCCAGACCTCACCCTTTAAATGTTCCCACCCTCCCCTTCTTTAATTTCAGCTGTTGTAGTAGACATTTTTGTAAAAACCTCCTGTTGGTAAAATTCATTACATGTTAGTCTGCAAAGTTATGAAGTAAAGAATGCTTGGAATGAAAATGAGGAAAATAATTCCTACAGAGGAAATGCAGTGGTAATAATTATCAACTACACTTAGTTTTCACTGTTTGATTATGATTCTCAGCCAGCTCCCATAATTTCTTCTTCAGAGGCAATTGTGGCAGCGGAAAAAGGAATAGGCTTTTTAAGGTCTTTGTGAGGCTCACTCAGATCCTTTATATGTTAGACTTATCCACACAAAAAGATACACTAAAAGAATATTGCTCAGATTGCAAAGTCAAACACTCCAGTGCTAGTAAATGCCAAAATTAAGATTTCCTGAAAACATTAATTCAGTCCCTTATGCATATGCATTGTGCCACAGTCTTTAATTACTTGATGACATACTATTTTTCCACCCAGTTCTTGCCTCATTCTGTGTTCATGCTGGATGGTGCTCGCTTAATGAGTAAGCTATTCAGTATTTTCTTTTATCCTCCACATTCAGTGTGTGGCCCCAATGCTTTATTTACGGTACACTATTCAAACCCCGCTATGAAGACAGAATTAATTTTCTCATGGGCTTTTCTATGGCTGTCATCACTATCATATCTCAAATATTCATTAGGCCAGAGAGAGGGAAATGTTGTAGCTTGGTGGTTGGAAGACTCACCTGGGAGGCTTGCTCTGATGCAGCCTCTGCTCCAATGAATACTTAAATAGTCTGTATCAAACAGAGCAGCTTTGAGAGAGAAGACGCTAACCGGTTACTACCTACAGATTCCTGATTACAACATTCATCAGAGAGGTGGGTAACTTAGGTTGAAGACTTCACAGATCAGGCAAAATCTGGCCCCTGACCTCCAGATGATTAACTATAATGTATCAGACTGCTGCTTTCTTTTCCAATGAAATGCTGCTGGGGATAAGAATCTTAGCTATAGGAGGTGGGTTATCACTGTGTGGTGGAGAGAAAAACCGGCTTCTCTCCATTTGGAAATACCTCCTAATAGTTCTCTTAGGGAGCTTCTCACCAAACTTTTTGACTTCTTCAGATTCCTTTCTTGGGTATCCATTTTTTTCCATGCTCTGTGTTGGTGCCCAGAATATAATGCTGTAAGTCAAAACCACATTGTCCAACAAAGGATCTAAGCACATCCTAGTCCATACGGAACCTAAAAAAGCTAATTCTTTTGCCTCACATTTCCTAGTAGTCTTCTTCTATGGTGTTCCACTGGTACCTGTGGCAGAAAAGCTCTGCTCCAAGCAGCTCTTTACCCATCTCTTTCTAAAAGTAGAGAAGCTGAAGTTTTAAGCCCAGTCTTCAGAAAGCAAGGAACCAAAGTAGGCTCTAGCATGCCAATGCTACCTTCCTTCTTAGCTTAATCACACCTCTGCTGAATCAATGGTAGAGTTTTGAAAGGAGGAATTAATAACATTGCTCAAAAGCACTTAATCTCCTGGCTATGGTAACTTCCTGCTAAGTTTAGTACTGGGTCACAAACTGCAGGGTTTTTTTAGCCTGGAGGTATATTTGCAACTTGTTAGACGGTCTGTGGTTGAATGCAGCTGTCTTTGATTTTGAAATTTATTCTCAGCTATGACAGCAGTAAACATCAGTTTTTGCAAAATGAGAGTCGACCTCCACCCACTTCAATTTAATTTATTTCTATCTCAGATAAAACTTGATTGTATAATGCCTGCCTTCTTCAAGGTTTCTTGCTTGTTTGAGGACTTTGTTTCTTAATTGATGGGGGTTCAAATATTAGAAGTATTTTTTTTCTAATGCCAAAGATTTCTCATAAGCAGGTGTAGTAGGTTTACATGGCAAGGTTTTGGTAGCAGGGGGCCATAGGGGTGGCTTCTGTGAGAAGGATCTAGAAGCTGCCCCATGTTTGGTAAGGGCCCCACTGCTCAACAGAGCTCAGCCAATAAGTGATGTTGTTTTGAGCCTCTGTGAGAGCATATTTAAGACAGGGGAAAAAAATGCTGTGCCACTCAGCAGCTGGGAGGGTGAGAGGAGTGAGAAACAGCCTTGCAAGCACCAAGGTCAGTGAAGAAGGCGGGGGAGAGGTGCTCCAGGCGCCAGAGCAGAAGTCCCCTGCGGCCTGTGGTGAGGACCATGGTGAGGCAGGATGTCCCCCTGCAGCCCATGGAGTACCACGGTGGAGCAGGGTTCCACGCTGCAGCCCATGGAGGAGACCACGGTGGAGCAGGTGGACCGGCACCGACAGAGATTGCGGCCTGTGGAAGACCCCTGCCGGAGCAGATTCCAGGCCGGACCTGTAGCCCATGGAGAGGAGACCAC
>JAACYP010029731.1:0-12080 GCA_011076525.1 Nettapus auritus
TTTACTTTCTCTGATTGCTATAAAGAAAATATTTCCAGGGAAGGGAGAGAAGAGAGAAATGTTAAATGTTAAGACTGGCAACTATCTGTGAGTATCAGAAAACAATCAGAGAAATCAAATTAGAACAGAATATAGACAAATATGTTGTGACACATTGGTACAAATATTCGTCTATATTCTGTTCTAATTTGATTTCTCTGATTGTTTTCTGATATTCATAGATCAGTCAAAACTATTCACATTATGAATAACAAATACATAAAGACTTGCTTATGAAATGGAGAATTACTTCCATAAATTAATTGGGAACAGATTTCCTCACCAGATTTCCTCACGTCTATTCACACACAGAAGCAGCTTGTTCCATAGACAGGTTTTTCTTGCTTCACTACGAGTAACCAGGAAAGAATTTGACCCTTGACAAATGATTTTGAATAACGAATATGTTTTTAAAATATTTCAGTCTGCTCCTGGGAAAATTCATCAGCAGAGCAGCAGGCAAAATTTGCTGTCTTTATTACTTTTTATTATTTAGCCATCTACTCTAGCTGTTTCTCCAGACCTCACCCTTTAAATGTTCCCACCCTCCCCTTCTTTAATTTCAGCTGTTGTAGTAGACATTTTTGTAAAAACCTCCTGTTGGTAAAATTCATTACATGTTAGTCTGCAAAGTTACGAAGTAAAGAATGCTTGGAATGAAAATGAGGAAAATAATTCCTACAGAGGAAATGCAGTGGTAATAATTATCAACTACACTTAGTTTTCACTGTTTGATTATGATTCTCAGCCAGCTCCCATAATTTCTTCTTCAGAGGCAATTGTGGCAGCGGAAAAAGGAATAGGCTTTTTAAGGTCTTTGTGAGGCTCACTCAGATCCTTTATATGTTAGACTTATCCACACAAAAAGATACACTAAAAGAATATTGCTCAGATTGCAAAGTCAAACACTCCAGTGCTAGTAAATGCCAAAATTAAGATTTCCTGAAAACATTAATTCAGTCCCTTATGCATATGCATTGTGCCACAGTCTTTAATTACTTGATGACATACTATTTTTCCACCCAGTTCTTGCCTCATTCTGTGTTCATGCTGGATGGTGCTCGCTTAATGAGTAAGCTATTCAGTATTTTCTTTTATCCTCCACATTCAGTGTGTGGCCCCAATGCTTTATTTACGGTACACTATTCAAACCCCGCTATGAAGACAGAATTAATTTTCTCATGGGCTTTTCTATGGCTGTCATCACTATCATATCTCAAATATTCATTAGGCCAGAGAGAGGGAAATGTTGTAGCTTGGTGGTTGGAAGACTCACCTGGGAGGCTTGCTCTGATGCAGCCTCTGCTCCAATGAATACTTAAATAGCCTGTATCAAACAGAGCAGCTTTGAGAGAGAAGACGCTAACCGGTTACTACCTACAGATTCCTGATTACAACATTCATCAGAGAGGTGGGTAACTTAGGTTGAAGACTTCACAGATCAGGCAAAATCTGGCCCCTGACCTCCAGATGATTAACTATAATGTATCAGACTGCTGCTTTCTTTTCCAATGAAATGCTGCTGGGGATAAGAATCTTAGCTATAGGAGGTGGGTTATCACTGTGTGGTGGAGAGAAAAACCGGCTTCTCTCCATTTGGAAATACCTCCTAATAGTTCTCTTAGGGAGCTTCTCACCAAACTTTTTGACTTCTTCAGATTCCTTTCTTGGGTATCCATTTTTTTCCATGCTCTGTGTTGGTGCCCAGAATATAAGGCTGTAAGTCAAAACCACATTGTCCAACAAAGGATCTAAGCACATCCTAGTCCATACGGAACCTAAAAAAGCTAATTCTTTTGCCTCACATTTCCTAGTAGTCTTCTTCTATGGTGTTCCACTGGTACCTGTGGCAGAAAAGCTCTGCTCCAAGCAGCTCTTTACCCATCTCTTTCTAAAAGTAGAGAAGCTGAAGTTTTAAGCCCAGTCTTCAGAAAGCAAGGAACCAAAGTAGGCTCTAGCATGCCAATGCTACCTTCCTTCTTAGCTTAATCACACCTCTGCTGAATCAATGGTAGAGTTTTGAAAGGAGGAATTAATAACATTGCTCAAAAGCACTTAATCTCCTGGCTATGGTAACTTCCTGCTAAGTTTAGTACTGGGTCACAAACTGCAGGGTTTTTTTAGCCTGGAGGTATATTTGCAACTTGTTAGACGGTCTGTGGTTGAATGCAGCTGTCTTTGATTTTGAAATTTATTCTCAGCTATGACAGCAGTAAACATCAGTTTTTGCAAAATGAGAGTCGACCTCCACCCACTTCAATTTAATTTATTTCTATCTCAGATAAAACTTGATTGTATAATGCCTGCCTTCTTCAAGGTTTCTTGCTTGTTTGAGGACTTTGTTTCTTAATTGATGGGGGTTCAAATATTAGAAGTATTTTTTTTCTAATGCCAAAGATTTCTCATAAGCAGGTGTAGTAGGTTTACATGGCAAGGTTTTGGTAGCAGGGGGCCATAGGGGTGGCTTCTGTGAGAAGGATCTAGAAGCTGCCCCATGTTTGGTAAGGGCCCCACTGCTCAACAGAGCTCAGCCAATAAGTGATGTTGTTTTGAGCCTCTGTGAGAGCATATTTAAGACAGGGGAAAAAAATGCTGTGCCACTCAGCAGCTGGGAGGGTGAGAGGAGTGAGAAACAGCCTTGCAAGCACCAAGGTCAGTGAAGAAGGCGGGGGAGAGGTGCTCCAGGCGCCAGAGCAGAAGTCCCCTGCGGCCTGTGGTGAGGACCATGGTGAGGCAGGATGTCCCCCTGCAGCCCATGGAGTACCACGGTGGAGCAGGGTTCCACGCTGCAGCCCATGGAGGAGACCACGGTGGAGCAGGTGGACCGGCACCGACAGAGATTGCGGCCTGTGGAAGACCCCTGCCGGAGCAGATTCCAGGCCGGACCTGTAGCCCATGGAGAGGAGACCACACAGGAGCAGGTGACCCGGCAGGAGCTGCTGCACGTGGGGGACCCAGGTTGGAGCAGTTTGCTCCCAAGGGATGGACCCCATGGTACAGACCCATATCTGGAGCAGTTCTTGAAGAGCTGCTGCCTGTGGACAGCCCACGCCAGATCGGTTTGGCAAGGACTGCATCCCATGGGTGGGACCCCACAGCACAGGGGACGAGAGTGACCGAGAAGGAGCAGCAGAGAAGTGCTATAGACTGACCATAACCCCCATTCCCCCATTCCCCTGCGCCGCTTGGGGGGAGGAGGTGGAAGAGGGTGGATGGGGGGGGAGGTGTTTTTGGTTTCTTTCCTTTGTTTCTCACTTCTCTAGCTTGTTAGTAATAAGCAATAAATCTTACTTTCTCTCTATGCTGAGTCTGTTTTGCCCGTCACGATAATTATTGCGTGATCTCCTTGTCCTTATCTCAACCCTTGAGCCCCTTCCATCGTATTTTCTCCTCGCTCCTCTTTGAGGAGAGGGAGTGAGAGAGCGGTTGTGGTGGAACTCGGCCGCCCACCCGAGTAAAACCATCACAACTCTGCACTAGGTACTCTTCGCACTTCCACATGCAGTATCACGTCCCATCTCATTTCAGAAAACACCAGTACCAGTCTGATACAAATATGAATTGTTCACTGGAGAGAAATTGATATTATTTGGGCACAGTTTAGCTGACACATTTTAAATATAATCTTTAAAATGACGTCATGTGAATATCAGTCAAGATCTGGTCCCATCATTACAGAACACCAGGTGGTAAGAATCTCAGCAGGAAGACTGCCAAGTACATTGTCCATCTCTTGTGGAAATTGATAAAGTTGCTCAGAGAAACTCAGTTTGGAAAGTCTTTAACAGATAATCTCACCTATACTTCTGCCACTGCTGGATTGTCCTACAAAGCAGGTCTATCTGCCTCTGTCTCTCACTGAAATGTTTTTACTCAGGTTTTTCAAGTAACACAGTATGAGGATGACAGCTTTTGATGAAGTAATTTGAGAGACAGAAAGCTGTGTAATATGTATATATGTGAACCTGTGCATGTGTCTTCCCCACCATGCCACAGTCCTGCTCCATCACTCTGCAATGGTCCCAAGTTACAGGACTTTCATCATTTCCATAGGAAAACTATCCTAACATTTATTACTTTAAAAGTTCAATCTATAGTTATTCTGTACCTAACCTATATTTTATTTCCATGAGAAATGAAGCTGTACCAGAAGGCAAAAGTAAAAAGAGAGGAAAGAAAAAAAAATAAAAAAAGGGGGGGGGTGGGGAGGGAAGCAAAAATGTGTAGAGGCATAAAAGAAAGAAGTAGCTTATGGCATATGCATGAGTTTAAACCTTCAAGAAAAAAAAAAAAAAAAAAAAAAAAAAAAAAAAAGTTAAATTAATGAAGGTAGTTTGCAGTTTAAAATTAATTATTTTTGCATTTCTTTTTCTCAGAGGTTCCTCTTCAATATTCCAAATATAAATGGTGGTGGGATTATTTAGAAGTGGAGTACATTATAACTAAGGCCTATAGCAACCTCACTCAGCAGTGAAATTTGTTGTCTCCCTCTGATCCTCAGATTATGGAGATGAGGGGATGAATGTACATCAGTAAGATTCCCTACCGAGATAGCTTTTCACTCTTTTCAGTAAGAAAAAGATCAAAGGCAAAATAGCTAATTAACATACCAAAGGAGACAAAACCCCTAGAGCTTTATCGTTGTTGCAATCCAATAATAAACAGCCAAGTACAAAAAAGATTATTTGATAGTGACACACAGAATTGAAAGCCTTTGAAATGTCAGCTTCTCAAAAAAAAAATTTAGGAAGGAAAAAATATCCATAACTATACAGAATAGTGCCTAAGCATTCGGGAGTAACTCTTCATTCCTGTGAGAGTTTGCTTGTAAAACCACTTTGCTTAGGAACAACAGTTTGGTTTGCCTTTATCTAAAATAAAATAGAAAGAAAAAGAAAAAAAAAATCATACAAAAGGCTTCACGTCCCTTCCTGAGTAAACACTTGATTCTTTTATAAATTAAAAATTAAGTACTATTATTCTTGTTCTATGAGAAAATATCATCCGTTCCCATTCCCAGACCAGCTTCCAGCTTTAACAGACTTGGGGACAGTGGGAGACCAAGGTTTTAAACTATGCCTGTCTGTGCTGGCTAACTTCTATGCCATATTACAAGTTCTGGGTGCTTTTATAAAGCCAGATACAAAAAGTTAAAACTGTGTAGCAGTAACATGTATGAAACTCTTCTGTGGTGAAAGCAACTGTTTAGACAACACAGATACATCAATATCAGTAAAAGTGGAGTAGGGTAATGAGCCCAAGCATATTAAACTGTATAAGCATTTTATCTGGCACACTTTTGGCTCAGAGCAGCTTTTGTTTCTTAGCACTGTTAAGAGATTAACACCACACTGAGGCCATTCCCAACATATAGCTGGCACAGCCAGCCTGGTTTCAAGGGTAGTTGTAGATGTATGGGTAGAAACTGTGACATTCACAGAGCCAAAGGATGGTCACTGTTCTGTTCCATTTACAGGTGCAGATGTAACCAATCATTCCGTATTAGAGAAATATTTACTTCCTGGGACATCAGAGTTTTGAGTAAGGGAAGCTGGGAAACAATGTAGTGAATGGCTTTTTGACAAACGGCACAAAGCATTGCACTTTTATCCTACCAGAGGCAGGTTTGCATATTTGAAAATTCTTGCATAATAGAGATGATTTAGAAGAAAGGCTAGTTCTTGAATGGATACTAGTAAAGAATATTCAGGAATCTGTTTGAAAATGTCCCATGGGATAAGACATTAAAGGGAAGAGGCATCCAAGAAAGCTGATTGCTATTCAAGAATCACATCCTCCAATCTCAAGAGAAGTCTATCCCAAGAAGTCCAGTGAGGATGAAAAGGGAGCTCCTAGCAAAATTCAAGCATAAAAAAGCAAGTATACAGAAAGCAGGAGCAGGGATGGGAGAAATATCAAGACACCGCCCAAGCCTGCAATTAGGAAAGCCAAAGCCCAAATGGAATTGAATCTGATGAGGTATGCCAGAGACTACAAGAACATAAATGGCAAAAGGGAGAGTAGGCAAAATGTGGGCATGCTGCTGAATGAGGCAGAGACCCTGGTGACACAGGACATGGAAAAGGCTGAGGTACTGAATGCCTTGTTTTACTCTGTCTTTGCTAGCAAGACTAACCTTAAAGAATGACAGGTCCCAGAGATGAGGGGGAAAAGATAGAGCAAGGAAGAGATACTGTTCGTGGAAGAGCACCAGGGCAGGGAATGTTAAAGCAAACTGGACATACATTCCATAGGCAGTAATGGGATTCACCACAAGTACTGGAGGAGCTGGCTGATGCCATTGTGAGGCCACACTCTTTATCTTTTATCTTTAAATGATTATGGCAACTGGAAGAGTTGCCTGAGGACTAGAAGAAAGCATATGTCACTTCTATCTCCAAAAAGAACAAGAAAGATGGTCCAGTGAACTGGAATCACCCAGGCACCCAGCTGGAAAGCACAAGGTCCTGTTTCAACCAAACTGAACATGAGCCAGCAATGTGCCACTCATTGCCACAGTGAAGGCTAATGGCATCCTGGGATGCATTAGGAAAAGCATTGCCAGTAGATCAAGAGAGGTGATCCTTCCCCTCTGCTCAGCTCTGGTGAGGCCACACCTGAAAGTACTGTGTCCAGTTCTGGGCTCCCCAGCACAAGAGTGACATTGAACCACTGGAAAGAGTCCAGCTGACATTGAACCACTGGAGAGAGTCCAGCAGAGGTCCACAAAGATGATTAAGAGAGAGAAGCATCTTTCCTATGAGGAAAGGCTGAGAGAGCTGGGACAGTTCAGCATGAAGAAGAGAAGCCCCAGGGGAAAGCTCATCATTGTACATAAAGTTCAGAAGGAAGGATGTGAAGATGACAAAGCCAGGCTCTTTTCAGTGTTGCTCAGAGACAGGACAAGAGTCAAGGGGCACAAACTGAAACACAAGAGGCTCCGTCTAAACACCAAGGAACATTTTTTTACTGTGCAGGTGACAGAGCACTGGAACAGGTTACTCACAGAGATTATGTATTCTCCATCCTTGGAGATCTTCAAAAGTTGCCTGGACAGGGTCCTGGGCAACAGTGTCTAGATGTTACTGCTTGAGCAGTGGGTTTTGACTAGATAATTTCCATAGGTTCCTGACAATCTCAACAATTCTGTTACATCTTTTTACGTCAAAAGTATTCTCCCTTTGTTAGGACTATCATTACTGTATGAGAAAATTGAATTTCTGTTGCTCTTACTCCACCTAAGCTCTGAATAAAGATAAAGTGTCAGTTTCCACTGAAACATGTTATTACAATAGAATAATATTCTTCATGTTTCGGTTAATTATTTGGTTCATCATATTTGTGATTTTGTGCTTAAATGTTAATCTGTAGTTCTCATGAACATAAAACCAATGAGCCCAGTTCGTGAAGCCTGTTTATGCAAAGCAGGGATGCAAAAGAGATGAGAGGCAACACAACGCACTGCCTGACTCAGCCTTTGCAAACACATGGGTGTTAATATACATTATCCATGATTTTATATTTTAGGTCCCAAATAAGCATATCCATACTAGCACTAGAGGATCAGGAAGCAAATGTGAGTGGAGAACACTGTCTTTTTGATAGAGCCTTGCTCAGGTCTGGGTTGTTCCCAAGCCAAAACTGTTGGAGATGGGCTCCTCCCATGTGAACATGAGCCACTTGGTGTCACATAAACTACAGGCCACAGATTGACCTCTAACTGTCTTTCAAAAGGCAGCAAAGTAGACATAGTCATAAGTGGTCCTAAGTGGTCCTCTTGGAAGAAAAAAAAAATGACATCTTTATTCTCAGTTAAAACACACCAGCCATACACTCAGATGATCCTTTAAATTAAACAGGCTGGACCCAAAACTAAACAAAAAGACACTTTCAGAAGCCCACTCTTCCACTTCAGCTGTGCCAACCTTATGACACCAGCTAATACATATAGCAATAGCTTTCCATTCCAAAGACAGTTATGGCCAGTAAATCCCTAAAAGATGCTTAGGACATGGCAATTCATGGGATACACTGCAGTTTAGAAAGACCTAAGCAGTTCCTCAGTGCAGGGCATTCTGGCCTGAAGAACCATGAGTAACCACATAAAGATACAGTCAGCAGGATTGATGCTGTTGCTATTCTGATTTACATGTCAAAGGGGTCCAAAGTACACACCACTGAGCTTGTCCTGACAGGTCTGGAAGCAAAAGACTTTGCTGGTTTTTTTTCTCCACTAATGGCAAATCCAAGCATGTAGCATAATTTTCCCAGAAATTCCCAAACTACCAGAAATCTATTCTCTTCTTCAAAAAGGAAAACTTTATTATGTAATCAATGTGACTGATAAACCTAAACTGATCTGTAACTACAAACTGTGTCTCACAACTACCCTCTAGGTATGGCTGAGTGGTAATCCCCTTTACAAAGTCAGTCAAGAAAGAATTGAAGAGAAACCTTGTACTCACCTAATAAACAAAATATGTCTATGGATTCCTTGTAGAATCTGTGTTTTGGACAGACTGTGGACTTGTCTTTATTCTTCCAGAGTTAATGTTTTCAGTGTGAGTGAGAAAAAACAAGTAGCCAAATTTAGTCTCTGTTGTTCTTCTATTTCAAAGGGACTTCAAAAGATTCTCAGAACACCTGCAGGACAGCAAAAAACCATAACAATATTGGGTCAGGTGTCTCAAGTCACACAAATGTCACATTTAAAAGCACTTTAGCTAAAGTGGAAACAAATATATATTGTAGACTGGAAGAAATATTGTGCCACACTGACTCCTTGGCAAGCTACCAAAAGACAAAATTCTTCAAATGAATCAATAAAAAGTCTTTTATAAAGCATAATATTTGCTTTAGCTACAAGACACAATTTTTATGTCCTTTATCTTTTTACTCTAAACGATTAGAGAATTTAACAATATCATGTGTGTGTTTTATTGTCTGCCTAGTCTCATCCCTTGTCTCAAATTTTCTTAAATGTAATTCTTTTCTCAGTCATTAATCACTAGTACTAGGCTAATATTTAAGGAAAAAAAAAAAAAAAAAAAAAAAAAAAATTTTTTTTTTATTTTTTTTAGTTCCTGTTGCTTTTACTTTCTCTGATTGCTATAAAGAAAATATTTCCAGGGAAGGGAGAGAAGAGAGAAATGTTAAATGTTAAGACTGGCAACTATCTGTGAGTATCAGAAAACAATCAGAGAAATCAAATTAGAACAGAATATAGACAAATATGTTGTGACACATTGGTACAAATATTCGTCTATATTCTGTTCTAATTTGATTTCTCTGATTGTTTTCTGATATTCATAGATCAGTCAAAACTATTCACATTATGAATAACAAATACATAAAGACTTGCTTATGAAATGGAGAATTACTTCCATAAATTAATTGGGAACAGATTTCCTCACCAGATTTCCTCACGTCTATTCACACACAGAAGCAGCTTGTTCCATAGACAGGTTTTTCTTGCTTCACTACGAGTAACCAGGAAAGAATTTGACCCTTGACAAATGATTTTGAATAACGAATATGTTTTTAAAATATTTCAGTCTGCTCCTGGGAAAATTCATCAGCAGAGCAGCAGGCAAAATTTGCTGTCTTTATTACTTTTTATTATTTAGCCATCTACTCTAGCTGTTTCTCCAGACCTCACCCTTTAAATGTTCCCACCCTCCCCTTCTTTAATTTCAGCTGTTGTAGTAGACATTTTTGTAAAAACCTCCTGTTGGTAAAATTCATTACATGTTAGTCTGCAAAGTTACGAAGTAAAGAATGCTTGGAATGAAAATGAGGAAAATAATTCCTACAGAGGAAATGCAGTGGTAATAATTATCAACTACACTTAGTTTTCACTGTTTGATTATGATTCTCAGCCAGCTCCCATAATTTCTTCTTCAGAGGCAATTGTGGCAGCGGAAAAAGGAATAGGCTTTTTAAGGTCTTTGTGAGGCTCACTCAGATCCTTTATATGTTAGACTTATCCACACAAAAAGATACACTAAAAGAATATTGCTCAGATTGCAAAGTCAAACACTCCAGTGCTAGTAAATGCCAAAATTAAGATTTCCTGAAAACATTAATTCAGTCCCTTATGCATATGCATTGTGCCACAGTCTTTAATTACTTGATGACATACTATTTTTCCACCCAGTTCTTGCCTCATTCTGTGTTCATGCTGGATGGTGCTCGCTTAATGAGTAAGCTATTCAGTATTTTCTTTTATCCTCCACATTCAGTGTGTGGCCCCAATGCTTTATTTACGGTACACTATTCAAACCCCGCTATGAAGACAGAATTAATTTTCTCATGGGCTTTTCTATGGCTGTCATCACTATCATATCTCAAATATTCATTAGGCCAGAGAGAGGGAAATGTTGTAGCTTGGTGGTTGGAAGACTCACCTGGGAGGCTTGCTCTGATGCAGCCTCTGCTCCAATGAATACTTAAATAGCCTGTATCAAACAGAGCAGCTTTGAGAGAGAAGACGCTAACCGGTTACTACCTACAGATTCCTGATTACAACATTCATCAGAGAGGTGGGTAACTTAGGTTGAAGACTTCACAGATCAGGCAAAATCTGGCCCCTGACCTCCAGATGATTAACTATAATGTATCAGACTGCTGCTTTCTTTTCCAATGAAATGCTGCTGGGGATAAGAATCTTAGCTATAGGAGGTGGGTTATCACTGTGTGGTGGAGAGAAAAACCGGCTTCTCTCCATTTGGAAATACCTCCTAATAGTTCTCTTAGGGAGCTTCTCACCAAACTTTTTGACTTCTTCAGATTCCTTTCTTGGGTATCCATTTTTTTCCATGCTCTGTGTTGGTGCCCAGAATATAAGGCTGTAAGTCAAAACCACATTGTCCAACAAAGGATCTAAGCACATCCTAGTCCATACGGAACCTAAAAAAGCTAATTCTTTTGCCTCACATTTCCTAGTAGTCTTCTTCTATGGTGTTCCACTGGTACCTGTGGCAGAAAAGCTCTGCTCCAAGCAGCTCTTTACCCATCTCTTTCTAAAAGTAGAGAAGCTGAAGTTTTAAGCCCAGTCTTCAGAAAGCAAGGAACCAAAGTAGGCTCTAGCATGCCAATGCTACCTTCCTTCTTAGCTTAATCACACCTCTGCTGAATCAATGGTAGAGTTTTGAAAGGAGGAATTAATAACATTGCTCAAAAGCACTTAATCTCCTGGCTATGGTAACTTCCTGCTAAGTTTAGTACTGGGTCACAAACTGCAGGGTTTTTTTAGCCTGGAGGTATATTTGCAACTTGTTAGACGGTCTGTGGTTGAATGCAGCTGTCTTTGATTTTGAAATTTATTCTCAGCTATGACAGCAGTAAACATCAGTTTTTGCAAAATGAGAGTCGACCTCCACCCACTTCAATTTAATTTATTTCTATCTCAGATAAAACTTGATTGTATAATGCCTGCCTTCTTCAAGGTTTCTTGCTTGTTTGAGGACTTTGTTTCTTAATTGATGGGGGTTCAAATATTAGAAGTATTTTTTTTCTAATGCCAAAGATTTCTCATAAGCAGGTGTAGTAGGTTTACATGGCAAGGTTTTGGTAGCAGGGGGCCATAGGGGTGGCTTCTGTGAGAAGGATCTAGAAGCTGCCCCATGTTTGGTAAGGGCCCCACTGCTCAACAGAGCTCAGCCAATAAGTGATGTTGTTTTGAGCCTCTGTGAGAGCATATTTAAGACAGGGGAAAAAAATGCTGTGCCACTCAGCAGCTGGGAGGGTGAGAGGAGTGAGAAACAGCCTTGCAAGCACCAAGGTCAGTGAAGAAGGCGGGGGAGAGGTGCTCCAGGCGCCAGAGCAGAAGTCCCCTGCGGCCTGTGGTGAGGACCATGGTGAGGCAGGATGTCCCCCTGCAGCCCATGGAGTACCACGGTGGAGCAGGGTTCCACGCTGCAGCCCATGGAGGAGACCACGGTGGAGCAGGTGGACCGGCACCGACAGAGATTGCGGCCTGTGGAAGACCCCTGCCGGAGCAGATTCCAGGCCGGACCTGTAGCCCATGGAGAGGAGACCAC
>JAACYP010029733.1:0-28443 GCA_011076525.1 Nettapus auritus
TTGAAAATCAGTTTTTTTTTTCTCTCTCTTTTTTAATACCAACTTTCCAGCTTTAAAGCACACCTCTCCATCATTGCTTCTTTTTCACTCTGGATCGTTTACAAATATTGTGTGTAAAAGTGAAAAATAAGTATTTTCATTCATTTTAATTTTTAGTTCCATTACGTCATATTTGAATTTTCTTTCATCTAAAAATTCACAGATCAGTTTTTAGCATCCTAATAACATTCCATTGCAACACAATTTCCCAGCTTACTGATCCAATTCTACAAATGTGTTGAATACAGCTCCTTCAATTTGTAAGTAACACTAAATAAAACAAAGAAGTATGAAGGAAAATCAAAGATATTTTATAAACAAAACCGTTATTTACTACTGTATGAAGTTAGTGGGAGACTTAAATTAACTACTCTTAGTTGGGGTTCACTTCTTGCAATATTTTATAGTATAGGTTATATATTGTTTGTTTGTTTGTTTTCCAATAAATAAATAAATAAATAAAATAATGTTTAAGTTCCAACTTAGCTTTTAAGTTAAGTTGACAACCTTTTTCAAGATAGAGGAAATATACATAATACAGGCATAACAAATAGTGTTTGGCACATGCTTAGGAATCTTACCTGTGTAAGCAGTATACATAAGATAGCAATCTATAAATTCCCTTTTATAGCACTAATATTACATAGATTTATTCAACTGAGGCAGATACAGATACCTATGGTTTGATTCAGTAGTCTAAGTATACATATCTAATGTTGACTGAGATGTACCCAACATCCACATGAGCTGTCAGATATTACATGGAACTGAAGGGACAGTACTTTCCTTCTTGGAATGGAACCTGGAGAGCTGATGGGAACCCATATGGCATCTCACATTTTACTAAACACCTTTGTTAAGACAAATTAATCAAACCTTTTGCAGCTTATCATCTAAAATGTTTTCAGCATATGTCACTGACTTCAGCCATGGTTTTCTCCACATAGGCTATTTCTGATGCACGAGCTTGAGTAAACCATTTGGAAGGCCATGACTTCCCTGCTTTGTGAATTTATTTTATCTGTAATACTAGAAAATGTTTCAAGTGTCGTTGGCCATTTACATTTAGGACATTTAGGAGAATGAAAGAAGCTTTTTCATTTGGTTTATTTATTTATTTATTTGTTTGTTTATCTTTATTCTTATATTTTTTGTTTCCATGATCTGATTATTTTTTTATAGGGGGAGTGGTCCTTTGGGGACCCAGGACTTCATGGGTCCCTTCCAACTCAGATACTCTATGATTTACTAGCTCATACAAAGATGCTTGCATACAGTCAGCTATGTTTCAGCATCTTAACTTCCAAGTGAGTGCCACCAGAAGTGCTATTTTCAAAACAAAACGTACTGTCTAGGCTTTGGGGAAACTACAGCCATATGAATGAACTTAAAGGGAGGCAATGTCACCTGAATATGTTAGACGTTAGTTAGACGTAATATCTTCTGCTGGTGAAGATGAAAACGGAACAAGAAGAATCTAATGTGTTGATGGTTATTATACAGATACAAACATCATTTTAACTTCTTCTTTCACTTGCAACTATTTGAATAAAAGATGACAAAGGAATAAACATGAGCACTGAAACTTGATCATCACACAAAAGAACTTGTAGTATGATTCTTGTCTGTTTTGGATTACTCCAAATGTCTTAAAAACAAAACCTTAGCATAATTGTAGAATCATTTAGATTGGAAAACTACTACGTGTCCTCCACTAAGTCATAACCCTAAGTGCCATGTCCACGTCTTATATGTCTCCAGGGATGGTGACTACCACTTCCATGGACAGCCTGTTCCAAGGCCTAACCACCCTTCCCATGAATAAATTATTCTTAATAACTAGCCTAAATGTCCTCTGGGGTAACTTGAAGCCATTTTCTTGCATCTTGTCACCTGAGAAAAGACACTGGCTGCAATCTCCTTTCAGGTAGTTATAGAGTGATGAAGTCTCCTCTCAGCCTCCTTTCTCTAGACTAAACAGACCCAGTTCCCTCAGTCACTCCTCATGTGTCTTGCTTTCTATTCCCTTCACCAGCTTTGTTGCTCTTCTCTGCACATGATAGAGCAACTCAATATCCTTCTTGCAGTGAGGGTTCCTAAAATGAACACAGTGCTCAAGGTGTGGTCTCACCAGTGCCAAGCACAGAGGGACAATAACTTCCCTAGTCTTGCTGGCCACACTAGTTCTGATACAAGCCAGGATGCCATTGGCCTTCTTGGCCACCTGGGCACAACAACAATTCATGTTTGTTGGGCTGTTGACAAGCACCTCCAGGACCCTTTCTTCTGGGCAACTTTCCAGCCACTCTTCCCCAAGCCTATACCACTTCATGGGGTTGTTATGACTCAAGTGAATCAAGTGAATTTAGCCTTGCTAAATGTCATGCAATTTCTCAACACTAAACAACCCTAGTTCTGCCAGCCACTCCTCATAACTCGTTTTGTCATCCCTTCACCAGCTTTCTACCTGTTCTCTGCATGCATTCCAGCAACACAATATTCTCCTTGTAGTGGGGGGCCTGAAACTGAACACAGTTTTTGAGATTTCATCTCACCAGTGCTGAGTACAGAGGGACAATCACTTCTCTAGCCCTGCTGGCCACAGGGCTATTTCTGATGCAAGCCAGGATGCCATTTGTCTTCTTGGTTACCTGGACACACTGCTGCCTCAGGTGTAGCCAGCTGTTGACTAGCAACTCCAGGTCCTGTCCTGTGGGGCAACGATGCAACCGATGTGCACTCCAGGGACTCCTCCCACAAGACAGGAAGAATATGACCTCAGCAGATTTGGTCTTCTACACCCTACACAATCTTGTGACACTCCGCCACCAACTTTTGAACTGTTGGCTCCCTGAAAGGCATTTTCTGCCAGAAATCTAGTTGTGCAACATCTCTATATTATTCAAGCTATAAACAAAAACATGCTTCTGAGTTTCAGCTGGCAGAGCATCTCAGATTGTTCAGCAAGATGTTCTAATCTAGGTGTTGCCCTGAGTACTTTATCAGTGGTAAGTAACTTGGATTTAAAAAAAAAAGAAAAAAAAAAAAAGAAAGAAAAAGAAAAAGAACAAAACAAAACACACATGAGCTTGTCTTTAGGAAGGAAAAAAGAAATAATAATAATAATAATAACAATAAAATACCTGGAATATATTCCTCTTAATCCTTTTCCTACTCAATGGAATGTTGTAGCCACTGAGCTATTTTAACCATGGTGCTTCAAGTTATTCGTGGTCATGACATGCTTTAAATTTCACCATTATAAGATTTTGTATTTGATCTAATATTCACTGCAGAAAACTGAAAATGACTTAATAACTTGCTGGTTAGCATGCTCCTTTAGGAGACTGAGATCTTATTCTAATTCATACTATAAGCAAACTTAGATGGGCTGGCAATAAGATAGTATTGTCAGCCTTTTTTTCTGTTAATTAAGAATAGAAATATGAGGATGATCTAAGAATTTTTAATAATTACTAGTGTGGTGGTGGAAAGAGAGAGAAATAGGAGGTTTTAGCATGGAATGAATAGATTGGTCTGATATTAATTCCTTACTGCACCAGAGCTTTGTAACGCATTACTGGGGAAAAGTGTCCACTGCCAACTCGGAGTCTGGAGTCCTGAATGCAGTCAAACTTGTCTTCCCACGTTCCTTTCAACACCTTGCTTTGATTAGTTTAACTGTCCTGTCCAGCCTGCTGTATATCTTGGAGTAAAATTCCACATATTTGACTGTATTTATGCATCAAAGAATCTAGTCAAATATCTGGAGGCCAAAGACAGAACCCAGGCAGCTATGTGTGCCAGAAGTAACAATTAAGACAAAGCAAAGCCTTGTTTCTGTTAACTGATTTTATTCTGAACTAATGGAGCTATCTTCTGAAAAATGGCTCAAAGCCGGAGTCTGTGAAGAGGAAGAAAAAATGTTGGAAAAAGTTGTCTAAACTATAAAACTAACATACCAAAGGAAAACTTATTGAATTATAAATGCTAAATAATTGTTTGTAGAATGGTCTTAAAGTGATTGGTCAAAATAAATATTTTAGAATAAACAAGGTTCAAGACATAATTTCTTTTGTTAGGCAATTCAGAGCTGAAATTTGACCATTATTTATTTATTTTCTTATTGAGGAAATAACAAATAAATAAATAAGAGTAAATAAGAGCTTGGGTGGCAGGGCTAAGACCTACTTATCTGCTTAGAAGCCCCCCCCCCCCCCCCCGCCCCTTCCCCAAACCACTTCATGAGTTGTTTAAAAATAAGCAAAAATAAACAAAGAAATAATAACAAGACAAATATTGTTTGTACATAACTTGATATCTAGACATTAAAGCAATGGGATGAATTTAATATAGAGCTATATCAAGCATTGCATTTAACATGAATTTTTGAAATGAATGTTGGAGAAATATATAATAAAAATTGAGTTTTCTACCTTTTTTTTTCTTTTCCCTATATTTGTTGTTGTTCATCAAATTTAGGGAAATATTTTTGTTCTCATTAAGTTTGAAGGCTTCTATTTAAATTATGCATCTTTTAAAATAATTTCATGAAACAAAATTCTTCAGAGAAAAAATGGTATTCAAATAGATTCATTTCCTGATTTATAACTTTGTAATAGCCAAGACAATTAAGTGAACAACCTCATCCAAATATTTAGCTTGCATATCTAGACTCAGTCTATTTTTTCAAAATATTGAACGCATAGAACAGAAAAAAATGATGAAACTAACTATAACTCTGTTCCACATTATTTTAGTAAAGCCTTAATTTCCTGTAACCATGCTTGCATTATGGTTAAAACTTATTCAAACAAAAAGAAATAGGAAAAAAATAAAATAAAAAGCTTCTCAAAGAATGGAAATTAGTTGAAACTGATTTTTACTACACTCATAAATTTGAGCATGAAGAGCTATAGTTTTAATTACTGTATAGAATTAGCCCAGAAGATATGACTGAGTAGACACTTGCAACGGTACTGTATTTTCTATCTCCTTCAGACTCAAGTATTCAGTTAAGTGAAAGAGGAGAAGGTTTCTACCTGTTAATAAAGACTGTAAAAAATGTATTAAGTTAATGATTTACATGGTTTTCAGGGTAGCGACCATATCTGGGCTTTCCCAAGGAAAAGGAGAAAGAGATTCTCAAGAAAGGAGTTACCATGGAGACAGAAAAATCAAAGAAAAATAATTATTACTCATGGGGAAGAACCCAAATCTGTGCTGTTGACTGAAATAAAACTTGAATAAGAGTTTAATAGTCCTTTCTTCAAATATCCCTGTAGGGTCAATTCCAAAGTATCGAGAAAGCAGATGTCTAATTAAAGATTTTAATACTCTTTGTTTTTCCTTTGAGGAAGAAATTTGCTGGACATAATAGTACAAAACAGTTTATCCAGCCTCCCTATTGCCCCCCCCCCCCCCAATAAATAAATAAATAAATAAATAATGGATAACTGTTTGAAGTACAGTTTTGTTAGATAGCAATGTCATATTAGGTTCCTGCACTCTTCCCAGACTATATTAACCAAAGATAAACTTGTAAATGTACTAGCTCATTGTTCGTACAGCAAATGCTCAGCTTTTTACAACTTGATCAGCCAATTAACAAAGTTCCCAAAACTTAAAAACTTTCAACTTTCAAGATTAATTTCAGCATTTCTCAGCTTTTTGGAAACACTACCTCCTTTTGATGCATATGTCTTCAGACAATCCTCCAGAAAGTAATCTTTCCCTCTCCACCAGTCTGTATTTAAAACTAAAGCCCAATCATGCATGTAAAGCTTTATAGCTATGAAAAACAATCTAATTGCCCCTAATGTGAGATGGGGGACACAATTTTAATTACTGCTAATTGTCTTAATTAGCTTGCAAACTTAGTTTTAGCAAAGTAACTGTAAATTTAGATGTTTCTTTGTGTTCCGTAGGAGCTAAAATACTGTTTTATCTAGAAAGTTTGGCTTTCTATATATATGCTATTTTTTGTCATTCTCAACTTCTTTGAGAATCAATAATCTAAACTTTAACAATCAAATCATGCTGCTTGACTGGTCCCAGAACTACTGTCAGCAACTGTCTGTTCCTTTCCATATCTCTTCTCATGTGTATTTAGATACAAGTATAATAAACTTTGATTTTAACTGCATTTCTAAATGCACATAATAATATTTATTGTTCTGACAGCTTTTCTTCTCTTTTCATTATTATCACCAATGAAATGCCAACAGACTCAACAGAATTCTAACCAAGTTTAATCTTTACTCTCCTATTATGGAACATCTGTATGAAATTGATGTGACAATGAATTGCCATATGATCTAAGTAACATCCAGTTTAGAAGTTCTTTTACACTGAATACAAACTGCATCCTTTCTAAGTTTACTCAATATTTATCTTATAAAAGTATTTAAAGGAAAACTGTGGAACAAGTGATAAGCAAGCTAGATTTGAGTGATGCTAAAAGCAGAATAGACAGTAGAACTTGTTTAATTTATAAAATTTTCCACTGCTGAAATTCCTTTGATGCCTATTTAGTTGCCCAAATTCATCTCCTTTGTTTGAAATATATATATATATATTATTTTTTACCTTGTTCTTCTCATTCTGAGGTATAAATCACCATTAACTGTCACCTTCAGGCATTCTTTGATCAAACCTCTTACTGAGAAGAAAAAGTTCAGAAAAGAGATAGGAACTGAATTGAATTTTGCAATTGGCACCTATTTGCTTCAGACCAGAAGCAGCAAGTTACCTTAGTTAACCACAGCTTCCTTTTCTTTTCAACAAATGATGATCTCATTTAGTCAGTTTTCTGTGACAGAAATTTCACAGAATGTCAGCTTCCAAGTTGTAATTATTCTTTGTTGTTGTTGTTGTTGTTGTTTTTTCTTTTGAGTTACCTTAACAGTACGAAGTAGATAACAACACTTATGTAAATTAAAGGCTTTTTCACATCTTCTGTTCTGTATTTTGCTTTGATCCTATAGAATTTCCATTAAGGTTTCCAGAAGACATAGCTTTGAGATTATAAATGCAAATTAGTAAAATTGTTTATCTCCTGATTCTTTTTTTTTTTTTTTTTCTTCAAAAGGGAAAATTTGGACCCATTTTCTGTAATTGCCAGTCCCATAAACAAAAAATAAAGTGCAGATAGACGCAGTCTTCTCCATTCCTCTTTTACATTCCCCACTGCCCCCCCCCAAAAAAATAAAAAAAAAAAATAAAAATGGAGTCCATAAGATAAAAAGCTTTTTTTTTTTTTTGATTTTTTTTTTAAATATAGTTTGATCTGTCTTTTCAGCTATTATTAGCATTAGTATAAGAGCATTTCTTTTTTTCAGAGAATGACAAACCCCTTTATTGTTACGCTAAACCAGACTCTACTCTGAAATAGTTTACTATGAGTCAACTTGCACTGGCTTACTTCCCAATGTGTGGCAGAAAGATCTCATTACAATTAGCTGATCTTGTGAATACATTAGAAGTTTCTTCTGTAGATCTCCTTAATTCTACCACCTATGAATTGCATCTATTGCCTAAATGATCTCAAAAATAAATATGAAGAACAAAAGCTGATATTCAGTTTCAAAAAGTAAATAAATTCTTCCACTTAGGGTATTTGACCCTGCTGTAACTGTCATGCCAGACTCTGTTTTCAAGTTCAAATGAAGTTAACTCTACTGCTAAAGCCTTTCTGTGCAAAACTACCTCTTCATGCTAAGAGAAGTGGGTTCAAGCAATGCAAAAAGCTCTGCTTAGTGACAATAAACTTCAAAAAAATAGAAAAAAAAAAAAAAACAAAAAAAAAAACAGAGGTTTACTCAAAGTCAATATGGAAGTGAGTTCTGTATGAAATCTGAATCTATCTGAGTTTTAACTTGACAGCTGCTTGTGCTTGATCATCTGGTCTGTTCTGTGATTTAGATTTATCTGCTTGTGTTTGTAACTGACAAGAGAAATAATAGAAGGAAAAGTGGAAGGCATATTATATATTTTATTTCATTTTACTTTTGTTTTGTTTTGTTTTTCTATGCACACTGACAAATGTGTCTAACATTGCTTCAAACAGTGCATTGTTTCAGTGCTGTTGTTGAAAATGCAGTTTAAATAAATGCATGTCATCTGAATGTGACGGATTAATTTAAAGTGAAAATATACATCCCTAATCGGTATTTCACGTAAACAAGGAAGGACAGTTCAGCTATTAAAGCACTAAGAAACTGAGGAACAGAAGCTTATATTTCTTCTTTATACCAAATACACTTTTCTGTGATCTTCAGCTCTTCTCAGATAAGCATGTATAAAGGTTGTTTTTAAAACCCTTCTCAGGCATTTATCTGAATTTTTATGTTTAAGTACCTTTAGCAATATAACTGTTAGATTTTTAGGGTATACCTAGCTTTGCAGAAAGCCAGCTAGCTCTATAACTAGAAAGATTATAGTCATATGAGCATGAAATACATTAGAATAGGTGTGGATAGTAATATGGTATCACAGCTGGGTTACTAGCTGGTATTTTTACATCATACTGCATTCTAATCATACATGTTTGCTTGGACGGGGCTTTGACTTTTTGATGAAATAGTAGGTAGAAGTATTCCTGGTATCTCTGCTCCCCATATGTGGAATGGTAATAATAAAATTTCTTGAATTCAAAGATTGCTTCAAAGATAAGTAACATAAATAGTTTTGTGGGTAAAATATATTTCTTGTAAAAGGAATCATATAAACATTAAACTTCATAACTGTATAGGCAAGTTCAGTTAATAAAAAAAATAAAAAAATAATAATAATAATAATAAAAAAAAAAGGAATATCATCATTCATTCTAAAGTCTTTTCCAAGTGGAATGTATTGTTGGGAAAAATTAGGATCTTTCTTCTTGCTCTCGGATTAGTTTAGGAGATTTTCATGTATTTTTAAAATATCATCTCCTTATTCACTATTACTTCATTGGTCTTTGATTCCAGTTTATATCAAATTTACTATAGGTGGTACATTTTAGGTACATTTTATATATATGTCATGTACTTACTCTCTGTTTTGTTTGTTATCTATAAAATAAGCTGTTGATGTTGTACTCTAGAGGTGGCAACTAACTGAGCACTACTACAGGATTTATAGACCTATGCCTTCTGATATCATTATGTGCCTGTACTCTCGAGGCCTCTGCCATGCTTGTACTTTTTGCTGCACTTGTAATACCAATTTATAGTTTATTCTGCACACAGAAGTCCAGAAAAAACCTTGGCAACTCCCATTTCTGAGGTTATGTGGAGTTAAACAATACCTGTGGCTTTTTGCTAGCAAAGATGAAATGCAAACCTCCAGGGAAACAGGGTTGCAATAAACACAATGTAACATACTGAAAAGTTGTTCATCCCACTGAATTTAGATCATAGATTTGTAAAGGACACTAATTCAAATATGGATTCCTTAAATAAGGGCATCATCTTAAAATTATATATAACTCATATTTCTCTGCTTCAAATCATTTCCAATTATAAGTTATCTGCTGGGATCAATGATAAAACTGTAAAGAAATAAATGGGATCTGTGCTACCACACACTCCATACCTCTTTGATATTCAGTATCAGCAGTAGCCTATTGTACTACTGAAGTAACATTCCAGACACTGAAAGTATTGAAAGTTTTGAAAGCCTGAATCTCAAAATGCAAGAAATTTTCCAGTCATGTCTAAATGCCCTGCTGCCTTTCTGCAAATGGATAATTTTCTGCCCATAATAATAGCAGTATACTTTTTAGAAAAATGTTTTCTGCTTTTCCTTTCTTTGCCATTTTTAAATGATCTATTTTTACTTTTAGAGCTGTTTCTACCTTGTCTCTTCCAAATGGTTTTAATTAACTCATTTGGATTTTCATACTAATATGACATTTTTAATGCTATTTCACCACGTAGCATTTTCCTGTCACCATATGTGGTCTTATGAAACCTACAAAACGTTATTTTATTTTATTTTATTTTATTTTACTTTTGTTTTCATACAGAATGTAGTATGCCATAGTACCTTGTGCTGTTTGTTTAAATAGAAGCACTGAAAAGAGCTTTGGATGCCATTAGGTAATGATTTTTAGAGTAGATGGCATAAATTACACCTCAATCTAATTTAACTTGTATTTTGTTGCTCCAAGAACAGTATTAGAGATGTTCACTCATTTTATGACATACTATCCATTTCTGTTGGACCTATAATTAGTGAATGCTTTTCTGAACGCAGCAAATTAAAGAAATGGACAGGAACATTTTATTAATACACCTTTTTCTCTTTTGAGTCTTTGTATAAATTTTGGTAACTAAAATGATGTGCCTTTTTAGCTATTATTATTGTCTCATTTTGGAAAGACATGAAATAGGTTAATTCATGTAAAGCAAAACTAATACTTTTTAATGCAGAAGAAGACTTTATCAAATAATCACAGAATCACAGAATTTCTAGGTTGGAAGAGACCTCAAGATCATCGAGTCCAACCTCTGACCTAACACTAACAGTCCCCACTAAACCATATCCCTAAGCTCTACATCTAAACGTCTTTTAAAGACCTCCAGGGATGGAAAGAACCCTGAGCCTAAGTGCTAATGCAAGTAGCTGCTGAAGTTGGCTTTATTTTTTAAAAGGATAAATAAATAAATAAATAAATAAAATCCAGGAGACAGTATGACAGCATGATTATGGTTATTTATTTTTTTTTTTTTCCCTCTACAGAAATATTGTGTTTGTCAATGTCCAATAATTAAAGTATTTATTTATTGTCATACTGGTGCTTTCCTACAAAGTGTTTTATGATCTATTCGAGGATACAATTAAAAGGTTATTATTTTCTACATGTATGTCTATATATATTCTTTATTTTCTGAATTTCTATAGAAGAGAAATTTTCAAATACTGAATTATGCATTCTACCTACTAATTTAATACTGAGTAACAGGCATAGCTAAAACAGAAAACAGTTTAGGGTAGGCATCCCCCTTAATTATTATTACTCTCTGATTATTTTTTAAACTACTGTTTGGAAATTACTGTATAAGGCTACTATACATACTTGATCCTCATGCATGACTGAGTAGTACACTTGCCGTCACCAGTTAGCTCCAGAAGTGATTACACATTTTGAGACAGTTTTATCACTACACTTGCAAGTTAGTTTGCAATTGGATGCCAAGTTGAATGGAAAAAACAAAGATACATAGTCTTCCAAGTCAGTACACAGAAGGATAATCATATTTTTCATGCCCACGGGCATTTAATACAATAATAGTCCTCTTCCTGAAAGGCTGAAAGTTTCAGTCAGACTCAGTTCTTTTCCATTTCTTTTAACCTTTAAAGTTTGATTATTTCATCATTTCTATAACTATTTCATTTTTGCAGCAATATTTTATCAGCGTTCAATACATAGTATTAGTTATTACATTTGTTTTCCTATCTCAAATTATGTTAACCTCATTGCTTTTGTAGTCTGTTCTAGTTAAGAGACTGGTCTAAGCAACAGATAAATGTCTATGAATAAAGTTCTTTTTGCTGGGCTAAGGCATTTGAATCTTTTCCGTCTGCAGTTGTAGATATGTTTCTATCATTAACCTAAATGCTTGAGGATAATATGAGAAAGGATTTATAGAAAGCTTTGTATGCTAAAGTTAGTATTGATAATGCCTTTATCATTTCAGTGTTGATTTCAAAGCCAGGAGGTAAGGGCCAAGTACATAAGAAATACATAAAAATAAGAAGGTGAGTATGCAGAAGAACTAGATATTTTCAAGACACTTTAAAGCAATCTCTAGTGATGACACAAATTGAAATAAAGCCACTCATAAGGTAAATTTGTGTGTAACAGAGCTCCACCAAACATAAAACGGGCTCCCGGCTTGTCACTGTAACCTATTCCTTTGCATGGCAAATAGTTATCAAATCTGGTCCAAATGCTGCATTACAAAACTCTCAACTTTTGCAAATACCTTGTTCAAATAAAAGCATCAACTTCCATGTTTCTCTGTGTAAAAATTCCATATGTATTTTGAGACTTGACCCATAGTTACCAATATTGGTGGCATTTCTAGGAATTTTTTATGAACAAATAAGGAAAGCAAAATGTCAGAATATATTCCTTTAGATTACAGGGGATTAGGAAGACTTGATTACACAGAAGTGCAAGGCAATACATAAACAGACCTTTTACAGGATTTTAACAACTTCAAATAAATCTGTAATGCTGATATTTTTTGCCCCATTTTCTAGACTTACTATATGATGTTTCATAGTTAACATACTTTTAATATATCTCGGAAAGGTTTATGCATGTTTTTTTTGTTTGTTTGTTTGTTTGTTTTCATTATATTGAGGAGACATAAAATAATTCAGATGATATTGTAACCTCTGTATAGTTGGAATAAATTTGATATTTTGAGGACTATTGAAAATATATCTATATTTTTTTCCAGACATTGATACATTGATATCATGTAGGACTGACTTTGCACAGCAAGTGTGGAAGTACAGGGCATCAATAACCATTACCGGCCTCTTCTCACAGATAACCAGTGATAGGTTATTCCCAGGACTAGAGGGAATGGCCTTAAGTTGCACCAGGGGAGGTTTAGATTACAAATTAGGAGACATTTCTTCTCAGAAAGAGTAGTCAGCCATTGGAACAGGTTGCCCAGGGAGGTGGTGGCATCACCGTCCCTGGGGGTGTTCAAGAAAAGTTTTTACCTGGTGCTTAGGGACATGGTTTAGTGGTCGACATTGGTAGTAGGATGATGGTTGGACCAGATGATCTTGGAGGTCTCTTCCAACCTTAATGATTCTATGATCATCAACAAACTTGCTGAGGATGCATTCCACTCCTACACCCAAATTATTGATAAAATGTCAAATAGGGCTGGCCCTAGAACTGAGCCCTGGCAAATATTACTAGCAACTTTCTGCCAGCCAGATGTAGCCCTGTTCACTACAACCCTTTGACCTCTGGTGATATTGCTGGTAGAGGGATGGTTGGACCAGATGATCACGGAAGTCTTTTCTGACTTTAATGGTTCTATAACTACTATCATCAAGAGAAAAAAGAGCATCCTTCCATGTACAATTTGTACTTTCATTCAAAGAATTCAGGTCAGACACCTGACTTTTGGTTTAAGATGATATTTGGTAACTAATAGGTGAGACTTACTGATAAGAATGTATTTACTCTTTATGTGATAGAGCAAGTGGAACGCATTGAGCTCTGACAAGGGATGAATGAATAGTGATTTGAGTTTATGGATAAGGATTAAAGGGCAGGCTACCATGGCTGATACTGTTGTGGTAGTTTGCTACAGGTCACCTGATCAGGAAAAGAAAGTAGATGAAACCTTCTACAGACAGCTGGAAGTAGCCTTGCAATCACAAACCATAGTTCTCATGAGGGACTCTGATATATGCTGGATAACCCTCACAGTTAGGCACAAACAATCCAGGAGGTTCATGCAGAACAGTGGTTATAAATTTTTGACACAAGTGGTTGAGCAGCCAATGAGGAGAGATGTGTTGCTGGACCTTGTACTCACAAAGGACCAGCTGGTGTGAAGGCTGAGGGCAGCCTTGACTATAGTGAGTGGTAGTAGAGTTCAGGATCTTGCAAGAAGGAAGCAGGGCAATGAGGATGATTGCAACCCTGGATTTCAGGAAGGCAATCTTTGGCCTCCCTAGGGACCTACTTGAAGGAATCCCATATATTAGGGCCCTAGAAATGTGGTGGTTTTACTTGGGTGGGCAGTCAAACTCCACCTCAGCTGCTTTCTCACTACCCCTCCTCAAAGGGAAAAGGGGAGAAAATATGATGCTAAGGGCTCAAGGGTTGAGATAAGGAAAGGGAAATCACTCGACAATTATTATGATGAGCAAAACAGAATCAGAGTAGGGAAATAATAAAGTTTATTGCCTATTACTAACAGGCTAGAGAAGTGAGAAACAAAGGAAAGAAACCAAAAACACCTTCCCCTCCATCCACAGTCTTCCACCTCCTCTCCCCAAGAGGTGTAGGGGAATGGGGAATGGGGGTTGTGGTCAGTCTATAGCACTTCATTTCCGCTGCTCCTTCTTGGTCACTCTCTTCTCCTGCTCCTTGTGGGGTCTTTCCCATGGAATGCAGTCCATCCCAAACTGATCCTGCATGGGCTTCCCACAGGCAGCAGCCCTTCAGGAACTGCTCCCACATGGCTCCATACTATGGGGTCGACCCTTCAGGAGCAAACTGCTCCAGCACAGGTCCCCCACAGGCAGCAGCTCCCCCCAGATCCCCTGCTCCTGTGTGGGCTCCTCTCCACAGGCTGCAGCTCCAGCCTGGGGCCTGCTCTGGTGGGGGTCCTCTACAGGCTGCAGCCTCCTCCAGGCCACATCCACCTGCTCCACTGGGGCCTCCTCCACGGGCTGCAGCATGGACATCTGCTCCACCGTGGTGCTCCATGGGCTGCCCGTGGACAGCCTGCTTCACGATGGTCCTCACCACAGTTGTGGCCAGCAACAGGACAAGAGGCAACAGGCACAAACTGAAGCACAGGAAATTCCAGATGAATATGAGAAAACACTTTATAGTGAGGGTGACAATTGAAACAGATTGCCCAGAGAGGCTGCGGGGTCTTTTTCTCTCGAGACACTCAAAAGCCACTTGAATACAACCCTATACAATGTGCTATAGATGACCCTGTTTGGCAGGGGGCTGTGACTAGATGATTTCCAGGGGTCCCTTACAACCTCAGCCATTCTGTGACTATGATACGGTAACCTCTAAAGACCATTTGAATATTCTTGACTAAAAGATGCCTTAAACTTAACAGATTTACTATAATAGAATAGTTAAATAAGTTATATTGTTGCAAATGCTATGTTAAAAATATTTCTATTTGGAAAATGTTAAGCAAACAAGCTATATGACAGTTTCCATAGGGAGCCTTACATATCCTAAATTCCTCTAATTGGAAAACCTCTAGAAATTTCATTTTGTTCTGGATATGCTTGTTCCTAATCTTGAAGCCACATAAGCTTTGATATACTATCCTAATGGCTCATCAAGATTAAAGGAAATGCAAGTTGCCCAGATTCATTCTGATATTAAACATAAAAGAATATATTTGATTTATCCACTTTGGCTAGTCATGATTATATAACTATATATACATAATAATTTCATTCAATAATGATGATAGTAATAATAATAAAGAACAAGATATTAATGACTCACTTTCTGTTCCAAGTGGTCCTATAATGGTAATGTTGAACTGTCATTTACAATTTAATGATATTGCTATTAACAGAATGAAAAATAATTTTTCAGTTGCTTTTATATTGTTAATTGTTCTTGATACATAACAAATGAAGACCTGAGGATTGTTTTTGTTTTTTTTGTTGTTTTTTTTTTTTCAGTTAGAATTTCATATAAATAAATCATTTATATATGGGAATTTTAATTGTTTTATGCTGAAGCATTTAAAATAATTGAACAATCTCTGTTTCAGATTATTAATTAGATTGACAAGTTAGTGAAATTAACTTTCTGACTATCAGGAACCAAATGGCTCTTAAAGAAAATAAATATATATATATATAAATCATTTGTAATAGCAGATCTTTCTTCCTCAAACTTTGTGAATAAATACCACAGAACAAAATTATATCTCTTCCATGTTTTCTTAGATACATTAAGAGCCCTATCTCAAAAATTTTATAAGGGTATAAAAAAGGATTAGGCAAATTATGTCCAAGAATTATTTTGCAGTGACAGAGACTTTTGGTTTATGAGAAGTTTCAGATGTATTCAAGATGGACACAAGTTCACACTGGTGATTCCATTGTATGCCTCAGTTCCGTTGTAGAAGGTGTATAGTCCTGTTTTATCCTATGATTAGCACGAAAACTCAAATACAGCTATCTAACTATGAGATCATACCAGTATATGGTGACATCATTTTGTTTGAAATAGTAGGATGCTTCTGAATGTGGGTTTTGTTTGTTTGCTTGCTTGTTTGTTCATTTTCCTGTACTTCTATAAATCCTATACATTTTTATTTTTTTTTAGTGCAATTGGAAAAGTGTTTATAAGATTTATATTACCTGGAAAAATGGATGTGGCAATTTCAGAAGATTTTTTTGTAACTAAACCTATGCAAGTGCTTTGTACACTGGAACAGAATAGATGGGAATTATCATACCTACCTCTAGATATCTAATATGTATTTCTAAGACTAAGATTCACTGTGTTTTTTATAAAAGTTAGTATGCCTATAAACCACCCCATTATGCATACATTTTCAATAGATTGAGGATTTTTATTCATTAGGCTAGTATTTTGGTCTAGAACTTTTAAACATTATGTTAATGTTTCATATTGAATCAGGAGAAGAGTTATTTTTATGGTCCACCTTTTTTTTTGGGGGGGGGGGGGGGAATACCTCCAGAGGATACATTGATACAGCTATTTCATTGACAAGATGAGTAAGCTTGGGTAATACATGTTTGGTGAACAGTAATAAGACTTCAGTTTTCTTGTTTTTTTCAGCATAATACCTGCTCCTACTGCTAAAACATTAGTTACAAATTAATAGATATGCATGCTATTGTAGAAAAAGCGAACCATTTATTCATTGCACATTGTTCTGGTCAGCAGAATTGCAGGGCGGATCTCTTGAAGAAATTGTCTTTTCAGAAAGGAAAGTTTTTGAAACATTCTTGATAGTAAACTAACAGTATAACTAGAGAGAGCTTGTCAGTTTTTTTTTTTTTTCTTTCAAGAACTTTCTTGAGTTTTCACCTGATTAGTCAATAGAAATACTGTAAAACATGCTTTTACTGTCATTTATGCACACATCAAGATTTCCACTGCCATCAGTGGAATAAGGGGCTTGAGTTGTTTTTCATTTCAGCTGAGCCTTGTGGAAATTGATGTGTGTCCTGGTTTCAGCTGGGATGGAATTAATTTTCTTCCTAATAGTTGGTATTGTTCTGTGTTTGGGATTTAGTATGTGAATAATGTTGATAACACACTGATGTTCCAGTTGTGGCTGAGCAGTGCTTCCACTAAATCGAGGACTTTTCAGATCCTCATGCTGCCCTGACAGCAAGGAGGCTGGGGGTGCAGAAGAAGCCGTGTGGGGGCTGAACCAGGACAGGTGACCCAAACTGGCCAAAGTTTCCATACCATGTGGTATCATGCTGAAAAATACAATTGTGGAGAGCGGGAAGCAGGCAACTTGAGGACTGACTGGGCATCAGTGAGTAGGTGGTCAGCAATTGCATTGTGTATCACTTGTTTTGTATATTCTTTTATCATTATTACTATTAATATTATTATTTTCCCTTCATTTTCTGTCCTATTAAACTATCTTTATCTCAACCCACAAGTTTTACCTTTTTTTTCTGATTCTCTCCCCCAGTGAGAGTAAAAGCGAAAGGCCGCGTGGTGCTTAGCTGCCTGACAGTTTAAACCACAAGAAGTTGTATCAAATATCCTTACCAGGATAAAAATGAAAAATGAAATTAGCTACTTAATAGTGTAAAATGTATAGAGACTCAGTTACCAGAGGTGGTCACAAGCAAAAGCTGTGACAATCCTAATATTTTGTTAGAGAGAAGCAGAAAAATATCAACTGCAATAAATAAATGACAAGAAATAAATAAAACAATTAAAACATAAACAGAGCCATAGAGAGGAGAACACTTGTTCTCTGAATAATAAGATGAAAGAGACCCTGAATAAAAGATAATTAATAATAATAATAATAATAATAATAATAAATAAATAAAACTGCTTCCAGTTCCAGGCAATAGATCTTCATGCCTTTTGTCCCTTTCCTTTCCCTTTCCCTCTCCCTTTTCCTTTTCCTTTTCCTTTTCCTTTTCCTTTTCCTTTCCCTTTATCTTTCCTCCTGTTGTTTCTTTCAAGACTTTCATTTTGTTTGTAAAATTAACTAGCAGTAGAAGTTCCTGAATCTGTTCAATTTGCACTTCCTGTTTTCAGAACACATATTCTGAGAAATCAGCACTCAGGATGTAAATTGTCCAAGCAGTCCAAATGTTTTGTCTTGCCATGGTTTGAAAATCACATAGAAAGATCATAAGTCTTTTTTTCAAGGTAACAGCAGCTATTTCCAGCAGTTGGTTTACAAGGTGTTATGTGGTAAGAGCTTGGTAACAGGGAGGCTGCAGGGTTGGCCTCTGTGAGAGGAGTCCAGAAGTTATCCTATGTCAGATAAGAGCCATACCAGCTGGCTCCAAAAGAGACCCACTGCTGACCAGATCTAAGCAAATAAGTGATACTTGTTGTGCCCCTGTGAAACCAGATTTAAGAAAGGAAAAAATCCTACTGTGCAACAACAGCTGGGAGAGAGAGGAGTGAGAAATAGCCTTGCAGACACCAAGGTCAGTGAAGAAGGAGAGCACTGGGTGCTCCAGGCACAGAGACGTTCCCCTGCACCCTGTGGAGAGGCACTGGGTGGAGCAGGCTGTCCCCCTGCAGCCCATGGGTCCCACATGGAGCAGATGTCCATGCTGCAGCCCGTGGAGGAGGCCCCAGTGGAGCAGGTGGATGTGGCCTGGAGGAGGCTGCAGCCTGTAGAGGACCCCCACCAGAGCAGGCCCCAGGCTGGAGGTCTGCAGACACAGGAGCAGGGTGTCTGGGGGGAGCTGCCGCCTGTGGGGGACCTGTGCTGGAGCAGTTTGCTCCTGATGGATGGACCCGATGGTATGGAGCCATGTGGGAGCAGTTCCTGAAGGGCTGCTGCCTGTGGGAAGCCCATGCAGGATCAGTTTGGGAAGGACGGCATCCCGTGGTCAGGGGAAGCGAGTGACCATGAAGGAGATATGGAGACAAAGCATTACAGAATAACCGCAGACCCCATTCCCCCATTTCCCTGCACTTCTCAGGGAGAGGAGTTAGAATGGGGTCCTCCTAGAATAGGGGAAGGTGTTTTGTTTGCTTTTAGTTTCTCACTGTTCTAGTCTGCTAGTAATAGGTAATATATTATTTTAAACTCCCTATGCAGAGCCAGGACAATAATTGGTGAGTTTCCCATATCTCCACTCTTGAGCCTTTTGCATTGTATTTTCTCACCCTTCTCCTTTGAGGAGGGGGAGTGACAGAGTGGTTGTAGTGGAGTTCAGCTGTGTAGCAGGGTAAAACCACCACAGTGTCCTCCATGAATTTATTAAGGGTACACTCTACCCCTTTGTCCAAATTGTTAATGATTATGTTAAAAAAGACTAGACCCAATACTGACCCCTGGGGTACTCTACTCATTACTGGCCTCCAAGTAGACTTTTCACTACTGACTCCTCTGCATCCAGCCATTCAGCCAGTTTTTGACCCACCTCACTGTCTGCTTGTCCAGCCCATACTTCAACAGTTTCTCTGTGAGGATCTTATGAGGGACAGTGTTAAAGCCCGTACCAAAGTCCATGAAGACAATGCCCACTGCTCCTCCCTCATCTGTCAGGCTGGTAATTTCACCATAGAATTTTTTCGGGTTGGTCATGTATGATTGACCTGTAGTTCCCCATGTTCTCCTTGCCATTATTGAAGATAAGTGTCATTTCTTTCCTGAAGTCTTTGGACACTTCTCCCATTTACCACAATCGAGCAAAGATTATTGAGAGTGTCCTTGCAATCACATCTGCTAGCTCCCTCAACACTCGTGGGTGCATCCCATCAGTGTCCATGGACATGCAAATGTCAAGTTTAAGTATTCCCTGATCTGATCCTCTTCCATCAAAGGTATATCTTCCCTGACCTAGCCTTTCAGCATGGCCTATGGGACCTCAGATTCCTGAAGGCCAGTCAGGAATGCCTTTTGCCAGGCAAAGGCATTCAGTACCTCATCCTTTTCACTGTCCCAGATAACAAGGTCTCCCATTGCCTTCAGGAATGGGCCCAGATTTTCTCTTGCTTTCCTTTTGTCACTGATGTTCATATACAAGCCTTTCTTGTTACTTTTGATACCAAAGGCTTTACCTTTCCCAACTTGAACCCTATCTGCTTGAATAACTTCTCTGTATTCCTCCCAGGCTACCTGTCCTTGCTTTCACCCTCTGTAGGCTTCCTTTTTATTTTTGAGTTTGGCCAGATGCTAGTTGTTAATCCATGCAGGCCTCCTGGAATTTTTTCCTGACTTTTTCTTTGTTGGGATGCATCACTGCTGAGCTTTGAGGAGGTGATCACAGGACATTAACCAGCTTTCTGTTGCTTAGCTGCCCATCAATGTTAAACCACTACAAAACATTCTACATTAAATATAGTTGTATTCCTGTCCTTTCCAAGTTCATCTTCCTGCCTTTTTCTGACCATCCTCTCCCTGAAAATCCTGCCCATTTAATGAAGGAAATTGGGAAGCAGTACAGCAGTATATATGTCACTACACGTTCTCTTCCTTTAAAAGAAGGAATGTCCCGCTATATCTTGTGCCTTCTGGAAATATAGGAGAATATTATCCTGCAGCCCCCAAGGTATTGAGGGAATAGAGATTTGAAAGTGACAGAATAGCTGTGTTTGACCTCATTGGACCTGTTTCACTAGATCACACAGGAGCGAGATAGAAGTTTAAGGAAGTGATGTTTTTGAGACTTAAGCAGAGAGTATGACATCTGGTAGAATGGTTTACAGGAAGTGCTGTCAGATATTGTCAGTGAAAGGAAACTGAATTCTTTGAGAGAAGCTGATTAAAGACTAAGTAAATGAAGTGGGATGGACTGTCAAGCAAGTAGGGCAATAGGCCAGTTTGGCTGACCAGGGTTCTTCTGATGGAGCTTAGGCAGAAAAAGAAAGTGTAAGGCTGCTGGAAGCAGGGTCAGGCAATGTGGAAGGAATAGAGGGACATTGTTTGACTATGCAGGGAGAAAATTCATGCGGCCAAAGCCCAATTAGAGCTTAAGCTAGCCAGGTGTGTGGGAGACAATTTTTTTTTTTTTTTTTGGTCCCACTCTACTCTGCGCTAATGAAGCCTCACCTCAAGTACCGTGTGCAGTTCTGGACACTACAGTATAAAAAGGATTTGAAACTCTTGGAGAGTGTCCATAGGAGGGCTACAAAGGTGGTGAAGGGCCTAGAGGGGAAGATGTATGAGGCGTGGCTCAGGTCACTTGGCCTGTTCAGCCTGGAGAAGAGGAGGCTGAGGGGAGACCTCATCGTGGTCTACAGCTTCCTCACGAAGGGGAATGGAGGGGCAGGTGCCGATCTATTCTCTTTAGTGACCAGCGATAAGACCCGCAGGAATTGTGTCAAGTTGCCACAGGAGAGGTTCAGGCTGGACATCAGGAAGAAGTTATTCACCAAGAGGGTGGTTGCGCACTGTAGCAGGCTCTCCAGGGATGTAGTCATGGCACCAAGCCTGTCAGAGTTTAAGAAGCATTTGGACTGTGCATTTAGTCACATGGTCTGAATTTTGGGGTAGACCTCTGTGGAGCCAGGAGTTGGACTCGATGATCCTTGTGGGTCCCTTCCAACTCAGGATATTCTATGATTCTGTGATAGAATAGAGACTTACCACATTTATTGGGACTTTATACATTATGTCTCATATACTCTCATCAGACTGGATATTCCTATTTGTGATGTTTAATTTTACACTAAAGGTAGACTGTGACTTTGCAATCAAATCTGTTAAATGTGTCTGTTTCATATAAACCTGGTTCAGCTTTAATAAAATACATATTTATTCAGTATGTATTATTTTAAAAGTATATATTTATATCATAGTCAGTATCTCACAGGATCCCTAAAAAATGTCATCAACACTTCAAAATCATATAGTTCGAATCTAGTCCCATAGCATGGGTCTTATAATCACAGTGTGGCATGTGTGATACCAGTGACATAAGTAAATATAGTCTGAAGAAAATCTGTTGTTTTTAGTTGACCGAACTTTGTATTTAGAATTCTTCTTCTATTAAGCAAAATAACGTGTAGGATTGCTGCAAAGAAATAGCCAGAAATTCTTCTCTCTATGCATAGTGACTATTTAAAGCTACATAAAATATCAATTATCTCCAGCTCTTCCTAATTGCTTCAAAGTCTACAATGCTTACATAAAATGAAGAGCAGGTTTAGTACTGCTTTTCTTATCTTTGTAAGATAACAGCATACTTGAAGACATGGTATTTTCTTTTTCCCTGTTTCTAAAATGACTGATTTAAAGTGCTATACTTGTTTTCCATTCCTATCTATCTGTATTAAAAAAGTCAATTCCATTTGAAAAGCATCCAATGCACTGAATGCTTATTTTTTCTACACAAAAGCGGGAATGATTCAAGGGCCAGTTCAGTATCTAAAACTGGAACCAACCCTTAAAGTGAAACCTTGTTAGTGAAAGATACATATATATATATATATTTAATATATACAGTATCGGTATTTTGGGGGTGATTTCAGCTGTTCTGCCAATGGGCATTTAAAGACATAAATTTGTTATTTACCTGTTGTTACCTGTTACTTGCCTGTTAACAAAGCAAGACAGCAAGACAAGAAAATGAGAGAGAATTTAAGAGAACATGGAAATCCGAGTGAGTCAGTGAGGATCTCAAGAAACACCAAAGTTCTTTTTTTATTCTAAACTTTGAGAAGAGGTGTACGAAGAGAAAGGCTTTGGTGCCTTATATGACTGGCTGTTCTGGAGAACAGATTTTTCTTTCTTTTCTGTTTTATTGTCTGTGTTCATGTTAAATTAGTAAACTCAGATTGGCATAGTCACTGACAAAGAGACTATAGGTTTTCTGAGCACACAGTTGTATCAAGGAGTCCATGAAAAGCGTATAGGAATGTAAGGAGCCAGTTTGCTACCACTACAAAGAAATTTCCCAGAAACTCAACTAGGCTGTGGGACTAAAATATCCTCCCCCTTTAAGTCAGAGGCAGTTATTAAGCATACTGCCACAATTGACTCAAAAAAAAAAAAAAAAGTGAAATTGATGAAATCACATTATTAGGCTTAGAGACAGGTAAAGGCATAACTACTGATGTTTTCCTCTACTAAAAGGAAGCAGAATTATTTAATTTATTAACTTCTTACACTTGTGCTAAACTAAAAAAAAAGTAAGATAGACATCTGCCACAGGCTTGTCATTCTACTAAGGGTAAGAAAATATATTTTTGTGGCTTTCATTTTTGTTTTTAAATCAGTCCCTGGAAGAATGATCCAGAAAATACTTCTATTGTCAAAAAGATAAGAAAGAAAATTAACGTATTCAAAGGAATATCTGATTAATATGCCTTTTTTTTTTTACATTTATTTTTATGTGTGAACTATGTTTAGAGACACTTAACTTCACTTTGAACCCATGTACTTCACTGCAAATACTTTGAAATCATCCACTGTTCAAATATACTGAAAAGAGATTCATTCCGTTTCTGCACTCCAAGACTTTCCTACCTTAAAATAGCTTGCATCTTATTTTTATCTTTCTCAAATCAGATCAGAACATCTTACTTACATCTTACTTACAGCATCAAATATATATCAAATACATTTTCTGCATTTGTTCCAGTGTTGTATGTATGTTGTCATATGTTGCATGTTTAGATCACGGATAGCAATTGACACTATTTAAAAATAATAATAATAATAATAATTTGAGGTAGTATTTCATATTGTCCTTAATAAACAAGGTTAAAATTATAAGATAATAGAAATATTTATGGCATTTTATGACAACATTGTATTAAGTGTCTTCAGTCAGGGGTATTCAAATATGAAAACAAAGAGAGAACATTAAAGCAAAATATGTCCTATCTTCAAAATATGTTGCAAAATTCATCTGTTCTCCATACTTTTCCCATTTTTGTAAAGACAATGGACTTAACCATTGGTGTTACATAGGGGCACTTGCACCAGTAACATTTATATTTATATTTTCTTGTTCAGTGTCCCATCCCTGATTTGGCCATACTGGTCACATTATAGAAAACAGCAAACTCTTCATGGTGTATATATCTGTTCATTAATTTAGATACCGCAAACACTTCATAAATTTTACAAATAAAACTTATTTAAAAATATATAGCAATCAGTGAAAATATAAATATTTCATGAAAAGAGTTCATTTTTTATTAAATCAGTCTGAATATCTTGCAACATTTTAACTGAACATTTCCTAACAGGATGGCTTCAAATTTTTTTTTTTTTTTTTTTTTTTTTTTTTAAATCCAGTCATTGAAATAAATGCTTGTCAATGAAACTGAGTAGCTGCATCAAAACATGCTGTCAGAGCCACAAATTCCAATATTCCTTACCTGTTTTACAGGTTTAGAAACTCTTGGGGTATTATTCCTAACAAATTGAAATGCAAAAAAAATAATAAATAAATAATAATAAAAAAATTTAATTGCTTTATTACAAAGAACTCCATCCAAAAGTATTAGAGTTTATCTATTTCCCTTTCCAATATAACAGAGTAAGCTTTGTGATTATCTATATAAATGTTCAATTACCCTTAATGATATTTTATGGTGATTAGATTCACAGGCTGAACAGAATTATTGTTACTGATACTCACGGGAAAAAAAATAAGGAGAAAAGCAATTCTAACATTGTATTCACAGTGAAAGACTTTGAACTAGCTTCTGCTACAAAGGGAAAGAGTTATAGTAAGTTATTCTATGAAAACAGAGTAATCATCTTAATGATCAGAAGCAGCCAAACATGCAAATTGACTATTAGGATTTATTAGGAAAAGAATGGAGAACTAATCAGAAAACAATGTTGTGGCATTGTAGAACACATTGTTCCTGGAACATGAATATTGTGTTTATTTCTCTTCTTATTCATGAATAAATAAATAAATACATACATCTCAGAAAAGGTATAGAGGAAGAAAACAGGATGACCAAAAGTAGAAGAACTTCCCTATAAGTAACTACTAAAATCAACACTTTTTTTCAGCCTACAGAAATGTTAAGCATTTTTAGTAAGATTCACAATGTGTTGCAGATAACATTTGCTTTCAGAGCTAACTCACTCCATAAGACAAATGAACGGAAGTTAAAATTGAAAAAGAAATAATAAAATAGCTCACAGTTATAAAGCCAATAGACTTGCTGACCTTTGTGGGTCCCTTCCAACTCAGGATATTGTATGATTCTACAGTGCTTCAGTGAACTGAAGAACTGTTTAATCACTCTAAGCTGTGTAGTCACACATGGAATGTGATTTTTCTGTGATGAAACATAGGAAAATACCACATGAGACCTCAACTCAAATTAAAACAAAACTGTTTAAATACTAATGATCTGAGGTTTACTACAAATAGAATTATCTATAGTGCCTGCAGGAGTCTGTCTGTGACCAATAGACTCTCACCGAGGAGAGTTCTCTCTCTGTCTCTGAAAAAGTCTGTATAACCAGGAATTTTTGCTTCTGATGACTTAGAAGACTCTCCTGCTGTCTGGAAAAAAAAAAAAAAAAAAAAAAAAAAAAGTGTTTGTGTTAGACATTTTTATCTATTAACCCATGTAAATATACATCACTGATGTATAATAATGTGTTTGTTTTTTTAATGACTGATTAAATTTATATGCTTCAGTTTTCGTTAATTTACTTGAACACTCTAGTTCTAGTAGTCATATCATACTATATAAAAAATATGGAGAACAAAAAGTGCAAATATTAGAAGGCACAGACAAATGTCATTTTTAATAGTTGTAGTAAAGATGTTAGTAAATCCCTTGGGAAAGTAATAGTTTTAGCAAATTGGTTTTCATAAATACTCTAGTGCTAAATCCTGTTATCAGGATCTTGTAGGAGCTTTCATCATAGCAAAAGCAAGACAGGTGAAGTGAGTTAATTAGCAACACCAGAGGGAATCTGTATCAAAGCCAAGGCTAGATCCCTTGAATTTAATGTTCTGTACTAAGGCTGTTAAGGTGTTTATTTAAATTATGCTCTATACCCTATCTTTAGATGCCTAGCACTTTTCAAGCAAAATTTCAAAATAATTCTATTTAATAATTTTACACTAATTTTACTCTTTTGCATCCTAAAGATATGCCACACCTGTAATCAGAAACGTGACTGATAATCAAGATAGTTCAGATTCTGGAAGCAATGAAGCAATCCTGATTAAAGCCACTGTGCATGTATGATGTCTGAGGTATACATGGATTTTCAGTACTCCAGCAGGCAAGATAAAGGCAAACTTTGACATGTCTTCAGGTGCCACAGCTACTGTGCCTGTGGTACATATCTAGGCTTAGAGTGATTTATGGGTTGATTAGTGAGGACAGTCAGTTATATTTCATTAGGGAATGGTTTATTTAAAAGAGAAAAATAAATCTTGTAATAAATAGGAAATCGGGTACTGCTTACCCTCTGTGTGTCCTGGAACTGTGAGACTTACAAGTATGCGCGCATTAGTGAATGAAAAGCCTCTTACCAAGTCTGTGGTGTGTCTTGCTTCCATTTAATAAAATCTTCCTCTCCATACTGGGTAGACCCTGTTATACCTATCCCTGAACCAGGCTTAGGCAACATGTGGGAGAATATTCATTTCACGAGCCCAACCTGAATCAAGGAGTCCAGTTCAAAACATGGAGAGCTGGCAGGCAGCACTTGAACCAATGTGTTGGCACTGTTCATTTAATTAGAACAGACATAAAAAAGCCACAGAATGGTGTCATGGTTTTGGCAGGGATAGAGTTAATTTTCTTCATAGAAGCTTACACAACCCTCTTTTGGATTTTTGATGGAAACAGTGATACCACACGAATGTTTTTAGTTGTTGAAGAGCAGTACTTACACAGAGCTAATGACTCTTCTGCTTCTTGTGCTGTCTGGCCAGCAAGGACGCTGAGATGTACCAGGAACTGGGAGACAGCCAGAACAGCTGATCCAAACTGACCAAGGAGATATTCCATACCATACAATGTCATGCTCAGCAAATAAAAGCTGGGGTAAAGAAGGAGGAAGGACATCTGGATTGATGGCATTTGTCTTCCCAAGGAACTGTTATGTGTGATGAGCCCTAGTTTCCTGGAAGTGGCTGAACACCTGTCTGCTGATGGGAAGGAGTGAATTGATTCCTCATTTTGCTTTGCTTACATGCACAGCTTTTGCTTTACCTAGTAATCTGTTTTCTCTCAACACATGAGCTCTTGCACTTTTACCTTTCTGCTTCTCTCCCCCATCCCACCTGGGGAGAGTGAAAGAGCAGCTGTAAGGTACTTAGCTTCCTGCTGGGGTTAAACTACCATTAATGACCAGGTCAGCGCCTTGATGGTATTCTCTAGGCACTCAACAGATGTCTTAGAGCACCAAGAAGCCAGTGGTACAGATCAGACCTGCAAACAAGGTAGTAAATAGGTAAAGTTGCTTGCAAGCTCTACAACAGGGTTTTGTTTCAATTACATTAAAAAAAAAAAAATGCAGTAAATGCAGTGAAGCATAATTACAAATCTGCTAACTCATGTTCTTTGGTAGAAAATGTTTAGAAGCGGAATTTCTGATGAGCTTTCCCACTGAACCAGTACTGAACCAAATCTCACAGAAGGACCAGGCTTTTCTTCATCAATGCTCTTCCTTCTGCTTTTCTCCATTTCTACAGCATAGGAGAAAAACAGAGATGTCACTGTCCCCTTGAAAAGACTATCTAATTCTGCTATCTGCTAAGATAGAAAAGAAAAAGCCAAACTTAGTCCATGTCCTATGAAGGCCCCTGGACACGCATCAGCTTCCACTGAACCAGGAGGCTAGGGTTCTCAACTGTCCTCTGAGGTGGAGGAACTGAGCCCTCCAGTGTGAGCTGCTTTTAAATCGTCAGGAAGTTTGCCATTTACCAAGATCTATGACAGTATTTATGGTTCATGGCACAGACAAAAAATATCTTCTGGTAGTTTTATATAATTTCCCTTATTAAATATCTCCACTATACAAAAAGAGTATGATTTCTATTTATTCAAGATACATAGATGAGCCTTTATCTACTGGAGTGGATAAATCCTAGATTCTCAGTGTAAAAAAGCTCAACTTCAGATTTTATTTTCAACTTCCAAATTTCCCACTGAACCCTAAAAAATATTCCTGAAATATTTTGATTTAGAGTATCATTATTTTTATTTCTAGGTTTTTGTAAAGTGGGTATTTCACAGCATATCACATGCAACTACCCTTTGCTATATGTATAGAACATGATTAAAGATAGAATGGTGAATAATTGTGAATAGGTGCTGTTGTTTTGTGGGGTTTTTGTTGTTGTTGTTGTTTTTTGTTTGTTTGTTTGTTTGTTTTTTTATTGACACAATACAATGTAAATAATGGTTATGATTGTATTCCAAAATCAGTGAGTGAGGGAAGTTGCTGCTTAACACGAACTAAAGGGAATTTTAAGGACATTTAAAAAAAAAAAAAAAAAAAAAAAAAAAAAAAAAAAAAAAAAAAAAAA